>OV179169.1:9481447-10071177 GCA_921972225.1 Euplexia lucipara | reverse complement strand
CTGCTTAGCTTGGGACTAGATGGCGTTGTGTGAATAGTCGTGGAATATTATTATTAAGTATTATTAATATTATTTTTATTACCTAATTAGTTCAAAAATTGTCACCAGTACGACGAATCTTCTTACTAACGTCACTTTTCTTCCACGTAAGGGTGTTTTACATTAATCATCGTGACTTTGTCGAATTATTTTGTATGATAGTAAAGAAAAAAAAAAGGATGATTGAAACATAATACATATGCCAGTTGATTCTTTGATATGGTCTCAACCATACCCTAGAGTTATGGGATATAAAAAAAAACACGTATATTTCTAAATAAATACATATTATTAGAGATAAATTACTCCCAGACACAGAACAAATGATCGTGCTCATCACACAAACATTTGTCCTGGGGTATCAAACCCACGACCTCCGGCAGTCAGATCCACTAATCACTAGATCAACAGGCCAGTCGACGGGACAGAATGAACAAAATTTTCATCCGATACTTGTCTCCAAGTGGATACAAGTCCATAAGTCTAGTTTAGTACGCTCCGCAGCCGCTCCAATATTGGTATATTATGCTAGGAGGCGTTACTGAGACATCACATCTAGAGTACCTTAAATTTCTTTGGTCTGGACCAACACCTAAGCCATGATTTAATAAAGAATTTGACTAGAATGACAGCACAGTTGTTAATAAGTAAATTTTATACTTATTTTTATTCTTTTTTTAATAAGTCTGATGTACTCGATCTGATTGTTAAAAGGTTTTGGACATGCCAAATTGCATTTTTATGTATGTACAGACGCCAGCACATCAAGTTACCCCAATGTGTCAAATTTCTTTGATCGTTTTTCAACTTTATGTTAAACAGAATAAGGTCCATATTCAATTAGGAAAATTTTACACATTGGGGTAACTTGATGTGCTGGCGTCTGTACACCCAAAATGGCATCCAGAAATGACACAGTTAAAAAATTCTGTTGATAAGTATTATTGTAACGTTCGAATGTTTGTTTAATATTTTTTTTTTACGTATTTAAAGTGTAAGTGAAATAATTTGAAAACCTTTTATAGGAAGATTTTTAAAAGAGTTATTTATTTTTTATTGATCTCGAGTTCGAACCCGAGGACTATTGACAATGTTTTAGTTTTTAGTCCCTCATCTAGATTACAAGAAAACGTTGTTTTCGACACATAATTTTTCTTTTTTTACGTAATCAAAACGGTAACGGCGATACATCGAGTCAAAATGTCGCATGACGTCACTAGCCAGTACAGTTTATACTAGATAATGACGTTACAAGCCCCCTCTCCTCAACTTTAATGCGCTTAATCTAAGCAGTTTTCCATCAATTTGAAAAATGACGTGTGGCACTCGGAGACTGCCGCGGTTAAGCTATTGCATAGCATTTTTTATCAACTCCTCCCCTCTCCCTCTCCCCATTCCTCTCCTCCCCCTCTCCCCATTCCTCTCCTCCCCCTCTCCCCATTTCTCTCCTCCCCCTCTCCCCATTCCTCTCCTCCCCCTCTCCCCTTCCCCATTCCTCTCCTCACCCTCTTCTCCCTCCCATTCCCCCACGCCCCTCCCATCACCCCTCCCCCTCCCCTCTCCTAACCCTCCCGCTCCCCTCTCCTAACCCTCCCGCTCCCCTCCCCTCCCACACAACATCCCATCTAATCGCACACAATGCCGTGTCGAAGACTGCCGAACAAAACGACGTTAGACGATGCACGGCCTTCAAGCCTCACCTCCTTGCCCGTCGGTGTGGGGAGCGTGAGGTTTTTTTTCGTTACGGAATTTCTGGATTCGGTCCCCGCGCTCAAGGCCCGCGATAGAAGCTATGCAATAGCTTAAAAATGAAAAAAATATATTGTGTCGAATATTTTCTTGTAATCTCTAGAGGAGGGACTAAAAACTAAAATTTGTTCAAATAGCTCATTTTTTGTCCATTTGTTGATTCTTCTGTTGGTCAAATAGTCCATTTATCACTTGCTTCTAAAAGGGTAAAAGTAAAATCTAATGTTAAAGTTGTAATGCCGCTCATGGGCCTCTGACTTGGCATCACATGCCGTCGAGAAACACCTCTCAGGCATGCCGGTTTCCTCATGATGTTTTCCTTCACCGTTTTTAAAGAAAGAAAGAAAATGTTATATTTGGACGCACAGAACAACAAAAGAACAGAAATACAGATAAAAAAAAAGAAAAGAAAAGATTAAAAAACTAAAGACAAAAATAAAAAAAATAATAATAAAAAGACCTGTGCGAGACCAAAAAGGCGCCTATCTCAGCATTAGCTGCGAAAGCAAGTGATCATTATACAATAGAGCTCAGGGATACTTCTGCCTTATCCCTCATGGATTAGAGGTATTATACAGGGTGTCTCATTCAAATCGGTCAGTATGGGAAAGTCTGAAACTATAAGACGAGAGATCTGTTCTGAGGAACCATGTCATCGATTTTAATAACAAGAAAAACTGCATAGTAAAAGACAGACACCCTGTATAGTAAAAGTCGACCTATGAAAATGTTTTCAGTTATTTCAACTACACTTTGCATACAGTATACAGTAGTTAAACTAATTATATTTGTGGTTTTCGTCAATATTGGTGACTATAAAATCTAAACACCTTACTTACATTGTATAAAATCACGCTTTTTTTCTATGGAGGTAGGCAGCAAACTCGTTGTTCTTGCTTGTTTGGCTTCGTTCACGATCTTACGTCTGTATTTCTAGCAACAATAGGCTAGTTCAGCTAGTTGACCAAATTTGAGTTTTTTGTCCCTTACCAAAAAACCAAAAAACCAAAAAATATTCCAAACACATTTTTTCTTTTTTCACGTAAACAAAAAAAAAAACGGCGATACATCGAGTCAAAATGCTGCATGAAAAAGATGTGTCCAATATTTTCTAGTAATCTAGATGGGGGACTAAAAACTAAAATTAACTAATTGCCGATTACTGTTTGGAAAGGGCAATGTCCATTTCTGGCCATGTTTTTCTCATCTATGTAATAAATACTAAAAATATACTAATTTAGTAACTTAAATATTGCTATGACCAATTTGGGATGAGTACAAAGGTATCAAAAGGAGATTTCCATATGACACTCAATTGTTTATTACATTTTTTTTTATTACTATTACTGATAGGCACGCGTTTGACTACTATCTCACCTGATGGTAAGCGATGATGTGGTCGACGATGAAGCACGCTTGCCTAGAAGCAACCTGTTCACTCTTGACTTGAAGACCCCTAGGTTGTAGCTATCAGGAAACACCGACACCGGCAGTGAATTCCACTCTTTAGCTGTTCGCACAATGAATGTGTTTCCACAGCGAGTACATTCTAATATTTCGGTTCGTAGTCAGTACTATCAAAATAGGGATTACAATTCTTATTAAAAAGTCCCACCAAGTTTTATGTGAAAAACAGCTATTGTTCCTTTATCTGTGATGTCCATTCTGAAGTCTATCACTTGTGTCTGCCATGTGCATCATTTGGCTAAAGTTTCCTCAGCAAATGGGCATTTCCTTTTCCACAAGAAATTCGTCCTTGGTGTATTGGTCATACATTCACGCCGGTTGCGAGTACTACGCACTGGACCTTTCTGAAGAACCTCACCAATAAGGTGTATGTTCTTCTAGAGCGTTCCCTTCACATACATCTGCCTTATAAATACACTTTGGATTCATTCTCTCTTCAAATATAAATAAATACTAAAAATTAATTCTATATCTCTTCCATAACACCCTGTTTGACCAAAACCACATACCAATAAAATAAAAATCACAATTTGAAATACATTGTAATATAATAATAAAATTTAAAAATAAATATTCATTGACTAAAACTGCTTAGCGCCTATAATAAATGTTATTTCAATTTTTAACTCCCAAATGTATCTGAAAATATACTTCAGAATATTTGCGTGGTTTATTTTAATTCATGATTTATAGTACTTTATAAACGTCAAAATTAAATAAGACAGTCCCCCAAAAAGCCTGCCCTTCTCCACTTCCTAGTGTTTTTGCTGGGAAGAAGAAGTGGCGGAACAAACTTCCCAGCAACACGTCTATCTGATAAGTTAGAAAACGACCAAAGTACACTACCGCCTAACCCTTTGAAGATTACAGGCGTGATCTTATGTGTTGACGATTTGAAAAGTTTTAATCGCATGAATTTTCCATTAAAAATACATTTGGAAGTTAAAAATTTTCTATATAAAAGTTATTTGTCTTGTACTTGTTTTTTTTAATTAATTATGTTAATTATGTGGTCTCAGGATTGTGTGATCACCTGTTTATGATTCTGTATTTTATAAAATTCCACACTTACTGTTGTTATGTATGTATTTTCACGCTGTGTCTTGGGTAGGTAGCAGAATAAATTGAAAGATCAAGTAATGCTGGTGGGGATTAAAGCGTTACGTTCGATAAGTAATAAGCTTGTTAACCCTTTACCGCATGGATTTTTTAAATCCTTTGGAAAAAATATATGTCGGTATAGGGCATTTATAGGTCCCCAAAAAAATATAAAAAAAAATATAGAAGACCATGTAAAAAAGATACATAGGTAAAAGTAATTGTTCCAAATATGGAACGCCATGCGTTCTAGTTCTAAAACTCAGACGTTCCAAATTTGGTACAACATGCGGTGTGATCGAATTATGTATAACATTGAAAAACAGGAATTAAAAGAAACAACGTGAAACTATGCTATTTAATTAAAGAAATTATGTGTGAAAGTTTTTAAAACAGTTGCGATCTTTGTTGAAACAAAGATAACAACCACACTTTTCGCACATCACTTGGGATTTCTGTTTGCATCCTTCCAGTTTACACCGTTGGCGATCGGTTTTCCAATCAGGCCAGTGGTTGAACCCATCTCCAGCTACTTCCATTGGAGGTAGTTCTATGCGTCGCCTTGATCGCCCCTTTTTAATTGCCTCAACATCTTGATTCAGTGGTCGTCCTCGTTTGCGTGTAGTCGGAGTATATACTTTTGAATCTTTGTGCATCAATACGTCTGCTATGGCTAACTTGAAGTCAAGCAATGGAATGTAAATATCTTCACCTTTCTGTTTCATGACTCTTCGCCATAGTAACCAGCTATTCACGCAACAGAGATCAATGAAATGGAAGAACAGCCGGTGGTACCATTTTTTACTGCGGATTTTGATCCTATAGAAGCCTAACATGGCATCTAGTAAATCAACACCACCCATGTATTTGTTATAAATAGTTACTGCTTTTGGGCAAGGAATATCAACTCTACACTTTTGTTTTTTGGAATATCTTTTCACAACTCCCATTGGTTCCTTGCCTACGTAGGATGAACACAAACTGACTGCTTTATTGTCGACCCAATTGGTAACTGATAGCTGAACGTCATCAACAGTAACACTTTTTTCGGAGCAATAACCTCGTTCTTTCTTTCCTAAAGTTTTTTTAGATATATTTATATTTGGAGCTCTTCTTAGTTGTATTGTGCCTAATGGCAGAAAACCTCTTTTGTGCAAGTTTGCCATTAGCTGCAAACTAGTGTACCAGTTATCTACAAAAATCTTATGATTCAAATTGTCTGAGACAGTCTCCATTAGTCTTTGTACCACATTTCCTGGCACTCCAAGATCGGGGCAGTTTTCTGGCTGATCAGGGTATTTTCCACCGAATAATTCAAAATCATAGCTGAATCCACTGACTCCGCTTAATACATAATTTAGATAACCCCATTTATGGGGTTTCTTCGCATTGTACTGTCTGATCCCCGAAGTTCGGGCCTTGGTAGGGATCATCTGTTCGTCGATTGACAAAAATTCCTCTTTCGGAACTTTTAGTAGCCTTTCGCGAAGGATTTTCATAAGTGGGCGTATTTTCTGAAGCCTGTCAAACTGTGGGTCATTTGGTTTTAGTTCGTTTGTTTTGTCGAAAAAATGCAAAAATCTTTTAATCTCTTCGAATTTGTTGCACGTCATTACATTTGCAACTTTTTCAATATACGTGCCTTCCTTCCAGTAATGCCGAGTAGTTGGCAGGTGTACTACCGACATGTATATAATAATACCTATAAATTTATAGATGTCTTCATGTTTCACTGAATGCAAGTTTTCAGGTGAAATTTGTGCTGCGTATACGTTGCTTTCTTCCTCAATTAAATTTACAGCAGATGACGGAAAAAGAAATTTGAAAAACTCCATTGGAGTATTTAGCTGCATAATTTCATCCGGAAGAGTTTCAGATCCCAAAAAAGCAATATTGGATTCATCATACTGAATATTGTCATTCGACCACACCAACTTATCTTTCTTTTTTTTCTTACGTGAAGAAGCTGCCTGAGAAGTAGAAGGTTGATTGTCTGTAAAATTTTCAAACATCTCCACATGCTCTTCAGTACACTCAAGAAACTCAGTCAGTTCCTCTTCTCCTTCTCCATCTTCTTCTCCTTCATCTTCTCCGTCTGAGGAAGACGTTTCTTTTTCTTCATTTATGTGTAAAGGATCTTGAGTATTGTAATCGTCTTCATCTGATACATTTTCATCCTCACTGCTCTCTGGAATTACGACGATTGTTTGTCGAGGACGCATCTCCATTTTTTCTACAATAAAATAATTAAGCAAATTTACTAAAAATAATTACGTACCTATACACATAATTTTATATTATATATACTCAGGGCTGGGAGATCATACAGCCCATAAAATACAATTATTATAAACTTGTTATGCGCTACTTTTAATTATCCTACTTAAAAATTACATTAGCTGCAGGGTTTAATAATACCCTGAAAGTATAAAAGATCTTACGCTGCATAATGTTCCCGATTCGGAAATTGTAAATGATTGATTGGAGCGCATATTGTTCCATATTTAGTGATAAAGTATTGTGGTCTAACACTGCATAATGTTCCGGATTTGGAACTTTCAAACTATTGACTGGAGTGCATAAAGTTCCATATTTGGTACTTCAAAAAACATAACAACTGCATGGTGTTCCAAATTCGGAACATTTAAAAAATGATAATATTCACTACATATTATGGTTTGAACTTACTTCTTTTGCCGTAAAAAGCCTGTGGGTCCATTGTTGTATCAGGTGAATCACTAATTTTCTTCAGATATTAACAAAAAACCAATAAAAAATCGTATTGAAAACCAGCGAATTGACAATCTGTCAAATTTTGGAAACCAACTGACGAAATAGTCGATTTTAGTTCCTAGGCACCTCTGTAGAGGCGCCACTGGCGCATATTAGGTGAGTTACACTCCCTACATACGAATTAGTTCCAAGAAAAGATCATAGATGTCACAGGAATAAATATATTATACCAAAAGCTGAATGTTCCAAATTTGTGACGATATGCGGTAAAGGGTTAAATAAATATTTTTTTCTATCAGAAGAAGTACATATTTGTTTATAAACACATGTGTAGTCAGATAGTTTACATAATTAGTGAATATTACGTCTACGCATAAGCGGATTCCGCGCGGGATGCGGTATAGAATTTGCTTGCAGTGACTTGAATGCAGTGTTGTGTCAAATTGTATGCAAGTGTTAAAACTGACACGAATACTTGTGGGACTTAATAATTGATACAAAAAACGCGCGGAGCCGCGTTTCACAACCGCGCGGAATCCGCCTCAGTGTGACCAGAGCTTAAAACCTAAACATACTATTAAAATGTCAAACGGTCCATCAGCTTGACATTTTCAAGGTAAGCTTAGTGAACTACAACATAAAAAAACTACATAAGTACTCTTAAAAAATCAAGAAACAGTATTTAAATGTATAAAGAGTGTTCTGCTTACTCAACAAGATATGGGGCGTGAAAATATTAAGAAACTATGTTATTGTTTCACAGTGTACCAGATCTTGTTTAACATCTCAACTATACCATCAAGTCCCATACCTATTTTAAAAACGATCTTAAATTAATACGGAGTGTAAAACAGTTTAGCGCGTCAAGCTATCTCTAAATGTCAACGCCAAATGAAAATAAACCTTATTGTTTTGCAATAAAGTTGAAAGAGTATCAAATATATTGGAGTAGCTTGATTTGCTAGCCTTTGTCATGTTAATAAGGAACTAACCTAAATAAGACACACACATAGATCGACGGCATTTCGCGTTTTGCCGATGGAAAAGGAGCACATTTGTACTTATTATCCTCCGCTTTCGGAGGCCGCCGACGACCAAACGCGTTTTGTGTCAGTCCGTCGCCGAAGCGCATTCGATGCGAACGGATGCGTACGTCTTTACAAACTTTGCTCTCTTTTTGTTTCGACAAACCGTCTATCAATGTGGCTTACTCGCAGTGTAGTCAATCTCATAAACACTTCAACGCCAGCGTTTACCTTGTGGTAAGCGATATGTTTATTTTCTTAAAAATATATCCCTGTAATGCGTAACACTGTTAGGGCGAGGCTCCACCAGGAAATAGAGGTTTTTGGCCTGAGGATTTGTGTTGGTAAATTATTTAATGTGATTACTCTGTAAAAACAGCACAGTTACTGTTAAAAATCGAAGGCTAGGCATAGAATTTATCATCTTTTTCTTTGTTAGACTTAAACTTCGCGTTAACATTTTATTCAACTAATTTTACCATCACGAATGACGCAAAATGCATCTAATTAACGACTTCTTGTTTTAAAATATTTCTCGAATCATAAATGGGGTTGCCAGAAATCAAAAATCTAGATATAGGGTAGATAAGTAAAAATTTAAAAATTTTAAATTAGCTATTAAAATCGATGTAAGGTATGTAGCGATCAAATTGTTTTCAATCTTATAGTAGTTTTAAGACGTAATCGAAATGTTTAGTCTATTAAAGGATTTAAAGAAAACTGTATTTGTTTTACTTTTGTCAACCATCACATGTCTACCTATACCTACATACTGTACAACCTTCTAAAATGTTATAAAAGAAAATGTGTTGTTCAGACTGCCTCCTTGGTCGCAAGTGCCACTGCTGAGCATGAAGTCCATGGTTCGATCCCCGGGTCGGGCAAAGTGTTATTGAGTTTTTCCATCTGGAATTTCTAAGCAGTAGCCCGGAGTCTGGACTTATCCCCGATTGATGGCAATAGGCTCGCCCCCTATTACATGGGACTTAAACATAGCCGGCGAAATGTGGGTGTACTATTACAGGTACACCTCTGCCTAAACCTTCGGGGATTACAGGCGTGATGTTATGTATGTATGTTTACGCCATAAAAATAGATTACATCTTCCACCCTCTCGGATCAAAATGCTTTACCATAGCCCATACTACATGTCAGTAAAAATCTTCAACAAATTACCAGAACAAATTAAAGACGAACCTAACTTCAATATATTTAACAAAAAAATAAAAGAATATTTAATACAAAAATGCTTTTACTCAGTCGCAGAATAGGTACTTAAAATAAAATATTGGTACCTATATATAATTAATAGCCATCCTTACTACTACACCACACACACTACGCTACTACTACACTACTACTACACTTTAATCCATACTACATTACTTATACTTATAAATAGCCATTGTAACAATACTTACCCAAAGCACTTATACATAGGTACACTTACACATACCTACGGGGAAAAAAAAAAACAATTATAAAACATAATAAATAATACACGCAAATAATATAATGTAATATTACATCATGTTAATATTAAATAGCACCTAATGTAAGTTTTTGTCCAATTTATGTACTATGTTGCCGTGCCCCAACCGGGTTTCATGTTGGAACATAAATAATTAAATGTAACAACAAATGCATGAACGCAATAAACATTTTGAGTTTGAGTTTTATTCGAAAAATAACTTCAACTCCTACACTTAAAGTTCATTTTGTGTTTAAGGGGAAAAATACGACCTGCTGTCGCCCATTTTCCCGCTAGATGGCGCTGAAGTCAACATTTTTAGTTTATTTGTTGTATGTGTGATTGGCACATTAGTAAGTCGTAGTAGTAGTTGATGCGGTTATCAGATATTACACTTAATTTATTTCGTCATAACATTGCCTTAAAATCCACTGAATTCGACACTTTGTTAATAAATAAAGTCTGTGTGTGTACACGGCCTATAGTTCGTTCGCGGTAAGAATGCAGTAAAAATGCAGTGCGACTGCAAGATAAAGGTGTATTCCACAGTGGTGTTAAACTCAAACAAATTATATTTGATGAATTTAAAAAGATTTGATTGGTTAGGGGGCGGGGCTAGGCCGACGAATAATGATGACTACTGCATTCTTAACGCTAACGTACTATACCAACGTGTTTTTTTTTTATATCCCATAACTCTAGGGTATGATTGAGACCATATCAAAGAATCAACTGGCATATGAATTATGTTTCAATCATCCTTTTTTTTTTCTTTTCTATCATACAAAATAATTCGACAGTCACGATGATTAATGTAAAACACCCTTACGTGGAAGAAAAGTGACATTAGAAAGAAGATTCGTCGTACTGGTGACAATTTTTGAACTAATTAGGTAATAAAAATAAGACCTTTTAATAAAAAAAATAACCTTTGTTTATTTATTCACAATAAATAATATTATTAATCTATACATATAATAAGACTGTAAAAAAACTGTGTCTGTACATTGAATATATTTAAAAAATAATAATTGAGGGGGGTTTAGAAACAGTAATAGAGCACGAATCCAAAAAAAAAAGTCTGTCTGTTTGTCTGTTTGTCTGTTTGTTTGCACACGCTAATCTTCGGAACTACTGGACGGATTTGAATGATTTTTTTTTTTGTTGTATAGATATTAAGTCTGGTCAACACATAGGCTATAATATATCTTAGAAACTGGAACACCTGATGCAGAACCGCAACAGACCAGCTAAACTATAGGCGATACAAAAATGGTCCCATAGCAAAAATTGTTCCACGTGATGAGCATTTTCTGCTGAGAGAATAAATTTGAAGATCCGGAACACCTGATGCAGAACCGCAACAGACCAGTTAAACTATAGGAGATACAAAAATGGTCCCATAGCAAAAATTGTTCCACGTGATGAGTATTTTCTGCTGAGAGAATAAATTTGAAGATCCGGAACACCTGATGCAGAACCGCAACAGACCATCTAAACTATAGGAGATACAAAAATGGTACCATAGCAAAAATTGTTCCACGTTATGAGCATTTTCTGCTGAGAGACTAAATTTGATGATCCGGAACACCTGGTGTGGAACTTCAAGAGCCCAGCTACACTATAACATATATTGGAATGACGTCTTAGCAAGAGTTGTTCAGCCTTATGAGCACTCGCTGTTGACGTATAAAAATCGAAGATCTGGAACACCTGTTGTGGAACTCCAAGAGCCCAGCTACACCATAACTCTAATAGGAATGACGTCTTAGCAAAAGTTGTTCGGTCTGATAGGCATTTCCTGTTGACTTATAAAAATCGAAGATCAGAAACATTTGATATAGAAATTAAAACTATCACTAATTTCATTGCATAATTATAAAATAACATAAGTAGGAGGTACTACGCGGTGAAGGCGGGAACAGTTCAGGACTGATTTTCGATGACGATGGTATATCGTTGAAAATTAGACTCTACTGGCTAAAACTCTAATTTTTTTTATCGTATGCCTTCGGGCTTATATTATTTGAGTGTTTAATTTCCTTTTCCATTTATCTTCGTTACACGGTAGCTTACCCGGTAACGCAGGGGAGCAGCCACTTAGATTTTAATTGGTCAGGTATCATCACAATAAAACTATAACCATGCCTAGAAAGAGGTCAAATTTTTCCCAATGTTCCAAAGGTGTTAAATGAAGACCATAAGATCCCAACAATCTACCGAAGAGCGTTAGGAGAGACTTGATGTTGTTCGAGAACATGAGGCTGCAACTCGCTCCGTGGAAACTTCTTGGGATCGCGAAGCACGCCTGCATTCTCAGCGTATTTACGCATCTACATCCAGGTCTCTAGAGACCAGTGAAGAATATGTGCGCGACTGACCGCTGATCGTGAACAACATGCACTGTCTCGCGAGTTCGAGACGTTCACGGAAAAAGCATGACGCTTGAGTTTTCAGCCTATATACGCATCGACTCTAGAGATAAGTGGGGGAAGGAGATGCGCGACTGACCGCTGATCGTGAACGTCACGCTTTGGTTATACGTATTATAGGTTATAATTTATTTTGGAAACTGGAACACCTAAAGTAAAAGAGATATAAAAATGGTGCCATTGCAAAAACTATTCCAAGTGAAGAGTGTTTTCTGCTGTGAGACTAAATTTGAAGATCTGGAGCACCTGTAGGGGAACTCCAAAGCCCAGAGACAATATAACATATACATAATAGAAATGGCGTCTTAGCAAAAGTTGTTAAGTCTGATGGCATTTCCTGTTGACCAACAAAAATAAAAAATCTGGAACATCTTGAATCGTCTCGCGCATCCCATTGATTTCCCGTCCCCGGGCTTATAGAATTCGACATCAGATGTTTCAGATCTTCGATTTTGACAACCCCGTTGTCGCTGGCATAAGCAACAGGATCCGCGTACGAAGTCGCTGGCAGAAGCTAGTACTTAATAATAATATTCCACGACTATTCACACAACGCCATCTAGTCCCAAGCTAAGCAGAGCTTGTGTTACGGGTTCTAAACAACTGATAATTTAGTTATGATTGATGATATCTCCGAAACTATGCATTTTTGGACCATCTATTCTAGGAGTTTTAGTATTATTTTTACCTACAGAATATAACCCTAGAGTTATGGGATATAAAAAAAAAACACCTTGTAGAAGAAGCTAATGCGCCTACCATGCACGAGTTTTTGGTTCAAATCCGGGCAAGTACCCAAGTATGTGCCTTTTGTAATTCATATGTACCTACCTACTTTCTAAGTTCACTTTAGACATCTAGACTCTAGAGCGCAAAGAAATTGATGGGAGATCCGCGCAAGAGATTGCCAAGAAATTGATGGGAGATCCGCGTAAAAGAGTGCAAAGTAGGTAATCGACATAGCTCGAAGAGGCTTGTTGGTTAGTCAAAAAATGTCCAAGACCAATGTTTGTGTGACGAGCACGATTAGTGGTTCTGTGTCTGGGTGTAATTTATCTATACTTTCTATGTGTGTATTGAAAAATATATAAGTATGTTTACAACGGCGGATCCAGGGGGAGGGTCATGGGGGTCATGACCCCCCCCTGAGCTGGTTCCAGGACTTAAGTGGACCACTAATTGAACATAATGATTTTATTTATATACTAGCTTTTGCCCGCGGCTTCGCCCGCGTGGATGTCGAACTTCCGTCCCCTATGTTTTCCCTTTAAGGGCTGAATTTCCAAAAATCGTTTTTTAGTGGATACTTACTCTTCACTAAGAACACCCCTTCAAGTTTCATGTCTCTAATACCAGCGGTTTGAGCTCTGCGTTGATACATAAACGTAATAATTTTGGCATAATACTTCCGGATAGACTACTTTCAAAGTTGATCCTTCCGGTATGTATGCATAAAGATTTCTGGAACTACTGACCCGGGAAAGAGCGCCGTACAAATGACCATGTGTAAAACAACTGAGACTAATATCAACCTGCCCAGGCGTATTGATTACAACCGTACCAAGTTTGGTTAAAATCCCTATAATAGTTTTTGAACTATGCGTGCACATACAGACAGACAGACAGACAAAACTTTTACTGATTGCATTTTTGGCATCAGTATCGATTACCAATCATCCTCCAATATTAATTTTGAATAAATAGATATTCCACAAATAAATTAAGTTTGTTTTTCCGGGATAAAAAGTACCCAGTGTGGTGCCCAGGATATTAAAGAATAAGTATACCAAGTTTCATCGTAATCGAACCGGTAGTTTTTGCGTGATACCTGAACATACAGACAGACAGACAGACAGACAAAATTTTTTTAATCATATTTTTGGGTTCAATGTCGGTCTAGTAACACCCCTTGCTATTTATTTTTTTTATATTTTCAATGTACAGAAATTTTACTTCTACAGATTTATTATAAGTATATATAGATAGATATAGATATTGTCACCATACAGATTTTATGTAACTACGTAGCTACCTTCAATATTTAATTAATTTGATATAATAACTTTGAATGATGGCAAACGTTTGGGAACGAACGCATCGAAAACTTGAATTTTACCGCGCCACACTTCCGTGCGCTTCTTATTTTAAATTGTGACATCGATATTTAACCTGTTAAAAGATTTTTTTTATGTATTATGGTAGCGACAGCAGAAAGGTCTTTCTCTACCTTGCGCAGAATTAAATCGTGGCTAAGATCTTCAATGGTTGAAGATCGCCTTACCGGACGGGCACTTCTCCACGTTCATAAAAACGTACCCATTGACGTAAATGACGAAATAACGCGTTTTGGGAGAAGACGTAAAAGAAAAAAATGATTTTGTTTTATTTAAATAAATATGTATTTTGTCTGTTTCTATTTTGTTTGTTGGAAACCCTTGTCGTACCACCTCTTCACTGCGGAAATTTACGTCATACTCCTCGACATACCTCTAGCTGTTATGACAAATCATTCACCACGGTTATGGAATATAAATAATGTGACTCAGATTGGCTGGACAAATCTTCAAAATAGCTCGCATTTAACTAGGTCAATAGGGCAGTTTATGTGACGACTAAACATCCTTATTTCAGAACTTGTGACGCTACAGAATTAGGGAATGCATAACCGGTGATGTTTTGAAGAACCGGGATTTTCGGGACCTTTTGGCTTAAGAACCGGGATTCCCGGTACTATCGATACTTTTGATACTTTAATAAGTCTTTGTAAGAAAGTTGAAAGTGTTGAAACGGAGAAAGTAAAAATAAGACGAAATGACAGGGCAAAGTAAAAACATTTAAATCAAATCAAATAAAACGTTTTATTTCTTGTGTGAGTGCAGATTCAGGCTTAAAAGATGAAAATTTATGTCTTGATAATAGTTTCTGGATTTCGCCGATCAGTTGTTGTTTTCTTTTGTCTGCTTGTTTTATTAAAATATTTTGCATTGAATTAGCAGCCTTCGGCAATTTATGTCCGAATTTTCGAAACAGAATTCGCAGATGTTTAGACTCTACAAATGTTCGGAAAGGATATCCATCCATAGCTGACATTCGGGAAACCATAAGTTCCTTGGAAGGATTTGCGTCAGATTCGTAGTAATCAGTTAAGCTTTTTTCTTTGGTATAATTTCAGTATTTGTCGATGTTGAAGGAGATTCGACATGTTGAGGAACTTGACTATCTGCTGTGTTCATGCTAATCTGATGCACATTTTTTAAATGCTTTTGGAGACCACTCGTACTACCTCCAGTACACTTCAAAATTCGTTTACACGCGGCAATAATGCCATAATGACGTTTTATCGTTGGCTTTATTAAGGACTGCCTCAAAATCCATTGTCTGTAACAAAATATAGAGTAATTATTGAAATACAAAGTTAAACAAAAAACGTTGATACCGACTAAATTACTTGATGTTTAATCAATACAGTGCACTGTAGTTTTAAGGTAAAGTATGTAACATTAAAAAAAGCTAATCAAAAATATCATTAGAACAGCTAATATTATTCTACGAATAAAATAAGCTTCCCAATCCCATGTAAGTAGGTTGGTAAACAAACAGCTAGTCGTACCTAAACTACGTCTTGCTTAATTAATACAGTGCATTGTAGTTTTATTGTGCCGTAGTAACATTAAAAATAAACTGAATTTGTAAAACTTTAGAACAGCAAATTTTAGTAGTGTACGTATTAAAATCAAATTCCGAATCCCATGTCGGTTGGTGATCAATCAGCTGCTCGTATTTTGTTTTCAAAATGAGGATGGAGAATGAGAATGGTGGCTACAATAACTAAATAATTATTTATAGCCACTCATGTTTCATTAATTTAGTTTATTAAAAATAAATACTCACTTTCCAGAAGAAGTAGTCTTGTTTGAGCAGTTTTTGCAAAGCACTTTACAACGAAATCCCACTAACACGAAATTTCGAAGACGCGATCACAATGTAACTGAGCGGGACGAGCGTATACAAGATGGCCGCCACCTGCCCCTCCCGCACCTTCGCACCCTCTCGCATCATGCTCTTGTATTACTAGGTAGCAACGGTGGTAGCTAGGTAGTATAATAGTAACAGTGCAGCTGTAGGATTTTTCAGACAATAAAATTAGAAAAATTCTAAACGCGAAGTATCTTTTCCCGAAAGTACCGAAAGAACCGGGATTTGGTTGTGGAAATTCCGGTTCCTAAAACGACGCAAATTTCCGGGATTTCCCGGTACTTTCGGTTCCGGGATTTCCCGGGACTATTCACTATACAGAATCTTAGATAGTCGATCGAAAACGTGTCCAGCCAGCTTGAAAAACCACTATTCAGTGGTCTCTCAATCTCGGTAACGGAAGTGATTTTGACGGCTTTTTGCATATCAACGGGAATCACATAAATTTGTGACAGGCATCGAGCTAAAAGTTTTGTGATACGTACAGTGGTTTAGTAGAAAAATGCAAAAATCTGTGTCCAGCCAGCTGCAACTTTTGGCTGGTACTTCCGAATCTCAAAAAATGGAGCGTTTACGAATATGGTTCCTTTACTAACATTTGGTGTCGCAATGTTTGACAGTACCTAATATTGTTTGATTTATGGCGTCACGTGTAAGGGTTTACGAGAAATCAATAAAAACTTAATGTCCAGTCAGCCTGAGTTCAAGCTGGCTGGACACATGTATCTCCGCTGCCTGATGATCTACGACCTTCAAAATGTGTTCAACATTTTGTGACGCGGGTGATAATGATACTGAATTTGTGACGGTGAGACTTTGTGTAGTTTCAAAGATATTGACCATTTAAATTTTCCCATTAATAGTTTTTATTGATTTCTCGTAAACCCTTACATGTGACGCCATAAATCAAACGTTATTTCTGTCACACATTGCGCCACCAAATGTTAGTAAATGAACGGTATTCGAAAACGCTCCCGTTATTGAGATTCGGAAGTACCAGCCAAAAGTTTTCTACGTAAATTTAAGCTGGCTGGACACAGATTTTTGCATTTTTCTACTGAACCACTGTATGTATCATAAAACTTTGAGCTCGATACCTGTCACAAATTTATGTGACACCCGTTGATATGCAAAAAGTCGTCAAAATCACTTCCGTTACCGAAATTGAGAGACCAGCGAAAAATGGTTTTTCAAGCTGGCTGGACGCGTTTCCGATCGATTATCTAAGATTCTGTAGCGTCACAAATGCTGAAATAAGGGTGTTTAGCCGTCTCATAAAGTGCCCTATTGACTTAGTAAATGCGAGTTATTTTGCAGATTTGTCTAGCCAACCTGAGTCACATTATAAATAGGCTGCCTCATTTCATGCGTGGTAGTGCTTCTCTGGATGTCTTCAAGAGAAGATGGCAATATGCACGTGTATATGTACAAGTTATTATTTGTTAAGTTTTTCAAGTGTACAGGATAGAATAAATATTTTTAAGTACAGTAGGTACCTACTTACGTACATTAATAAAATACCTACTTTTTACTAGTATCTATGGTTATCAAAATTAAATTGTTAGTTCTTGACTTGACCACGACAATATGACCCCCACCTGGCGCCAAAGCTGGATCCGCCCTTGTATGTTTAACAGTTTGTCTAGTAAGTAGGTACTCATAGCCACAAGCTGCTAAGCTTGTGGACTAGATGGCGTTGTGTGAACGTTGTGGAATAGTTTTATTTACGTGTGCCGTTTGTGCCAAATCAATGCTTATTGTCTCTTTCCTTGAGGGAGGCCTATGTCATTGCCTAAAATGCTAATGATGTGATTGGAAAAGCCTAAATTCAGTTTCTGAACAAGCGTATCGACAACACTATCGCCAAACCGAGCAATTAAATACCGACAGATAAGTATCAAAAGATCATAAAATCTTATAATAAAATTTAAAAAAATGTATGTAACCCGATCGTATCGAAATACAATTTAAATTGATAACATCTTATTCTTGTGATTCATTGATTTACACAATTTAATTTCGAATACGCAATGATTTGCGAATATGATAATGCCTCTGAAACGTGCCTTTGATTTGCAATAAATTAAAATAACATGTTTTTCGATTTCATGATTTTTATCTGTTGAAAATTGACGTACCTAATATTCATAATTATTTTCACAGCCAAGGATTCAACCTTGTTTTCTTTCAGTGCTGACATTGAAAACCTTTACCAATGCTAATAGCTTTTAATATTGCAACGGCATCCGAAGAAAATCTGAGCGAGCGAAGCGGGCTCGTTCCACCTCAACCAGGTTCGGAGTAGACGCCCTGCATGCGTACCTACCATGACCAAAGCAGAAACGGATTTTGTCTACAAAAGAATCAACAAATGGACAAATGGGCTATTTGAACAAATATTAGATTGTAGTCATTCATCTAGATTACAAGAAAATATTCGACTCCATGTATTTTTTTCTTTTTCAAATTGGTGGAAAACTGCTTCAGATTAAGCGCATTAAAGTTGAGGAGAGGGGGCTTGTGACGTCATTGGTGGTGCCCAGTGGCGCCCAGTGGTGGCGGCCCTGACTTATGTACAGTAAATCGTGGGTTCGAACCCAGGCAGGTGCATTACTTTGTGTAATTTATTTCATCGCCACTGGTCTCAAAAACGGTGAAGGAAAACATCGTGAGGAAACCGGCATGTCCTAGAACCAAAAATCCGAAGACAATATGTGTCTACTAATTCGCACTGGGTCCGCGTGGTAGATTATGGCCCATACGCAAAATACGCGCATTGACGTGGAGTTACGGATACCAGCCCGGTATCTTTATCGTTTGTTTATGGAGAAGAATGGGCAAGAAACTCCATACTTACTTACTATTACCAACTTACTTCCACACTTATTATTATTATTACTCGCTCGAGTAAGAACGGGTTAGTCAGTGACTTAAGGTCATGGCACATTATAACGGCACCGCAACTGCACAGCACCCGCACGGCGTCGCGTCACCTCGAATGTAGGCTACGGCTAGCTGCCAGTGCGCTAACTACGCATCGTCGGTAAGGTGCCAGCTTGCAGTCCGCACGCCGCCCACGAGGTGCAAGCTCGCCGCCTGCGGGGCGTAAGCTTGCAGCCCGCGTGCTAGGCGCGAGGTGCAAGCTAGCTGTTGTCACCGCGAACACAACTGTTATTATGGCATTTATAATTGAACACGCCTATGACTTGCACGATTTCATAATGTCTTGGTTTACGACGGCGCAATGACGTTTTGCTGGCGACTCGGAGTCGGCGTGCTGTAAGCGTGCGGTCGACGTGCTGTAAGCACATGGTCCGCTCGCTATCGGCACGTGGGCTGCGAGTCGAGTTGTGTGGTAGTGGCAAGCGCGCTGACTGCTCGCCGTTGGCTTTTTCACTTTGACATTGTGAAATATACTATACTACCCACGATTTAAGGCTCTAAATTGAACGAGCCCTATTGACTTTCTATTATGTTCCCTAACAAAGCGAGTCGGGAAATCCCACAAAACAAAAGATTCAAAGATAAAGTAAAAACCTATTTTTGTTTTCCATTTAAAAATAACTTGTTTACAGGAAAGTTCAGTCGACCATTGATATTATTGTAGGTACTTACGATAACATTGAAAATTCACCGAATCTATGAATAATGACAACCATTCGGTATTAATTGTTTATCCATAAATGAAACCGTAAACAACAGCAAACATAGGTAATCATCGCTCAATCTCACTACGCACCGATCATCCATTTTTTTCTAAATTTTTAAGTTATTGAGAAAGATTTTAGTAAGTAGGAAGGTACTGCAAAATCTATATCCTAGGTACTAATAGGTATTATAAACGCGAAAGTTTGTGAGTGTGGATAGATGGAAGAAGTTTGTTTGTTACTCTTTCACGTAAAAACTACTGAATGGATTTTAATAAAGTTTGGTACGGAGTTAGCTGACACCCTGGACTACCACATAGGCTCCTTTTTATCCTTCTATTCCTACGGGAACAGGACCTACGGGCTACGTGGGTGAAACCGCAGGACATCTGCTAGTTAATAATAATTATAAAGCTGAAGAGTTTGTTTGCTTAAACGCGCTAATCTCAGGAACTACTGGTCCGATTTGAAACATTATTCCAGTGTTAGATAGGTAGTATATCGAGGAACGCAATTTATCATTACGCTATGGCGAATAGGAGTGGAGCACCAAGAATTTTTTTTTTTAAATCGGGGTTTTTTGTTTACAGTAACTCCTATTCCTCGCGGAGGAGTCGCGAGCCGAAGTTAGTCGTAGGCAATGATATTATGAGTAAAAAAGTGTCGATAGAATATATGTGCTCAGGAAGCGACAAGTTAAAATGTGGCTAACTAGCCACATTTTACCTCAGTATCGCGTCGCGCCGTCAACGAACGCCTAAGTGCGTTAGTGTGCCTTTTTTGAAGATCGAAAGTTGTTTAGGTAACCTATGTACATCTTTTTACTTATAATATCGTAGGTGAATAAATATCTTTTGTTTGCCGCCTTTCATTCATCTAGTGTTAATGACTTAGTACAATAACTAGGTAAATCCTACATATTTATTGTTGTTTTCCGTACATAAATGGCTTTTTAGGTCCTACACGATAAATCTGTTAAGTAATCTATTGCCCGAGAGCTATGATAATTTAATACTGATAAGGAATCTAACACTTTGTAAAACGAGTATTAGGAACGTACACCGCACTTAGTTCTATTATTATTCATAGTTACTTACGTAGTAGGTATATGTACCTACAGGTAAATTATAGTTTTTGGTGCAACAAGAGAGCAGTCTTTTTTTGCTGCGAGTGCTGATTTTAAATCCTGAGCAAGCGAAGGATTCAACGATTGAATCACGAGCGTAGCGAATGATTCTAAAGTTTAATCCTGAGTGTGGCGAGGGATTCGAAGGCACGAGATGCAAAAAACTTTGCTCTCGTGCAACACACATAACTTTTCACTTCAGCAGCGAGAACACTTTTTGAAGCTAGAAATAAATATTTACAGGTTAAATATCAGTTTTATTTGCAGTACATAAATACTTAATTTCGTTTAAATCCAACAACGAGTTAATAATTCAAAAAATAACATTAAAAAACAATTCTTTTTTTGCAAAATTTCTTTAGTTAGCACGAAATTCCGAACGTGTTTGTCTTTGGGGTCGAATTCAAAATTGGAACTTCGAAAGGGCTGGTCTATGTCTCTCTATCTTTCTAATGGCGGGAAAGAGATAGATTGTGAATGTTTCGAATTGTATGATAACCCAAGGCTGAATAAGATACTAATTCGCGGCTTTCAGTGCCCTAAGTGCGAGTTGTTTTTACGCTAACGCGATCGAAACGTTCACCGCGTTTAGCTCTCTGATTGGTTAAAAGCTTGGAGCGGGCCAATTGGAGCGCCGAACGTCATAAACATGTCGATCGCGTTAACGTAAAACAAACTCGCACTAGGCACTCTGGAAACAAAAATTAAAAAGTTACTTTGTCTCACATGTTTGAGCTACTGAAGTTAAAATAATATTTTACAACTTTCACACAACGCTATCTACTTACACGCTTAACATGACCACCACAGAAACGATTATTGTCTATACAGAAGAATCGGCAAGCGACACATCGTAGAAATATTTATTTTGTTTTAAGCACGACAATGTCAAGAATGAAGAGATGAAATGTGTAGTAAACCATAATAAGTATATAAGTATTCCACAACTTTTTCGCACAACGCGATCTAGTCCCATTCTAAGCTAGAGCTTGTGTTATGGGTACTAAACAGCTGATAAACATACTAATAATATGTCTAAATACATACATGTTATGGATAAATTACACCCAGACACAGAACAAATGATCGTGCTCATCACACAAAAATTTGTCCTGGGTGGGAATCGAACCCACGACCTCCGGCATAGCAGTCAGGGTCACTATAACTACTAGACCAACGAAACTGCGCTGCGGTCGCAGGTTCGATACCGGAATAAATATTTTGTTATGGACTAAAAGTACTTTAGTTAGAATGGCATCGAATACTCTTTATCTGGTCTGGCTGTTTGGGTAGGTATGTGATTTTAAACGTTAGTAAATGCACCCACAGAAGAAATTCCAGTATCTATGGGACAATGTTTCATAAAAACAAATATCAGGTTATTCTAGTCTATTCCATTTTGATGCAATGGTTTAATTTATTACTCATTGTGCATTTGTGATTGTTAATTCGATATGACATTGTGGCATACTTAAGCCATAAGCCTTCAATTGAATTAATCTCAACAAGTATTAAAAGACAATCAAAATAATTGGCTTATTTTTAACAGTACATAAACATATACTTACTTATATTTAATTCAACGATCTCTAGGACAGACTAAATGCCGATGACTTATTATCACAACAATAAGCGGTATCAATTATTGATTGTATTTATTAATCTTTTTCCGACAATATTCTTCCTTTTTAGATATTATCTGTGCAAACTTATTGACAGCTCAATTAAAAAACATAAGCTCTTGCCACAGACAAAATAAGACCTATTTTATTATGTTTTTAACGTTTTCGATGGCAATATCTTTTATTGATTACTGGTTTACTTGTTTCTATAAAAGTAGTTGATTACTATTTGATAATTAGACAGTAAAACACAGCATTAGACTGTTTAGGAGTTCTGTCCCACTCACATCTAGTGCGCCATAAAAAAAAACAAGTGTTAATTTTTTTAAACAATTATAATTGTGAAAATATACCCATCGAATTTTAAAATGATCGGTGAGTTTTTATATTTTTTGGATTAATTTAATTATATTACCGTGTTAACATTTAGACACATATTTGTGACTTTGTGATTAATTAAAACAAATTGATATTTTTAAAACAAAGAAAAAATTATGGAACGTAGTACCTAAATGTTAAGACTGCAGTGTTTGGTTCCTGGTTTGATGCCAATAGGATTTAGTTTTCCATAAACAATACACGTCTGCCTTCACTGTCAGGAAATTTATTAGGCGTGATGATTATGTCGGGTGCCAAATCGATTGCTAACTTAATTATCTATTACTAGCAGACGTCCCGCAGTTTCACCCGCGTAGTTCCCGGTCCCGTGGGAATACAGGGAAAAAAAAGTAGCCTATGTCACCCGGGGATAGTGAAGCTCCACAACGGTGGAAGAATTTTTCAAATCGGTCCAGTAGTTTCGGAGCCTATTCAATGCAAACAAACAATCAAACATTTCCTCTTTACATATTTGTATAGATTATAGACAGCTGAATTTCTTTCGGTGTTTCTGCTCAGAGTAGTCAGATAGTGAAACACGGACCTCAACTACCTACATTACCTAGGCTAGGAGTAAAAAAATTACGTAGAATTGTTTGTAGAAAACTATTTACGGAAATAAATATCATTTATTAAATCATATTTTTTTGGGAAGCGCATCTTGTAGTTCATTAATTAATAGGTTGTCGGCTGCTAAATTAGACTCTCTTGTGTCTGTACATACCTACACACGGCTACGCATAAAAATAAATAAATACTAAATATTCCACAACTTTTCACACAACGCCATTTAGTCCCAAGTTAAGCTTGAGAGCTTGTGTTATGGGTACTAAACAGCTGATAAACATACTTATATATTTTTAAATAAGTACATAAATATTATAGATAAATCACACCCAGACACAGAACAAATGAACGTGCTGATCATTGTGTGATCAGCACGTTCATTTATTCTGGGTGGGAATCGAACCCACGACCTCCGGCATAGCAGTCAGGGTCACTAACTACTAGACCAACAGGCCCGTCAAGCTATGCATTTCCAGTTCGAAATAATTTAACTTAATTGTACGGAAATCCCATACAATGCGAGATAAGCAGCTTATAGGTACCTACTGCAAATTATTCATAGCTTGACGTGAAGCTGGAGGTATGTAGGTACTACCTTACTAAGGAACTAACTATTACGGGTACTGTATGCCATGCCTTTCCATATTGTGTGCAGTTTTTGATCCCAGATTATAATAATAAGAAGGCAGTACTTCTTGATAGGTACTAAGCGTTTCAAATGAGAATAGGAACCAAAATGGCGTCTCTCTGTCAGATGTAACTATTGGCCGCACGTTTGCTTTATCTGTCTCACACTTTCTTACCAGTATTTACTTCGCAGCTGGATAAGGAACACTCAGTTCATTCTCTTTGTCTATGAGCGGGACTTATAGGTCTACAAGATGTTGCTAGGTCTAATTAAACGTGAACGTGTGACGTTAATTTATCAGATCTATTGATTTGTAAAGATTATGGAGATTAGACTAGAAAAAATAAACTCGTCTATGATATGAAAATCGAACGCTATTGGTAGTTTCAACGTTACTTACGTGTACCTATTTAAAAATTGGTAATTAGGTGTGATGACGCGTTAACGAGTAGGTACCTATGCTGTTCAATTTTGTATACGTTTAAGGTTTTTTTTACTAAACACCAATCTCCGACTGTGACGTAGCTTTAGTGGAAGTCCTCGGCCGGCGGTTGCGGAAGATTCGTAAGATCCCGCGACCCCCGACGCTGGTGTCAGTCGGAATACTTACCTACAGGGTTTTTGTAAAAATCTGACAGCCCTCCTAATGAAATTGTGTTGAAGGGTGGGAATTTGGGGGGACTGTCTTTATAATGTTTGACGATCGCGCTAACCAGGCGCGTATTTACGGTTATGGTCACGGCCCCTCTAAAATTAAAATAAAAACGTATGACACTCCGATCAAGATCTATCAAGACACTATAGTTTTCAGAGCTGTGTTCCAAGCATTTAACTAAACATTTCAATCAGGATTGTGGGCTTGCCCATTTTGCCCACAACGGTGGATCCGCGCTTGCCCTAAATGATTTTTGATTTTAATTACGAGAAAATGGAAGACAACCCAGATCTAATGATCACGCGATTAGACACATTCATTCAAAACAAAATACTAACAACGGCTTTTAAAAATGTAGGCCAGCGACTCCAAAGAAAATAGACTAATCATTTCTTATCTGTGCTAATCTGTCTATTGAAACTTCCTCTACAACGTTTATTGACCTTTAGTTGATTACCAGGGGCGATAGAAGGTTAAGCTACATAGACGAGGATGGATGGGTCACCATTTATTACTATATCAAGCAAGACACCTTTTTGTTTCGGAAAGCTTTTAAGCGCTTGGCTATACATATATACAGGGTGTCTCATTCAAGTGGGTCAGTATGGGAAAGTCTGAAACTATAAGACATACGAAGATCTGTTCTGAGGAACCATGTCATCGATTTTAATGACAAGAAAAACTGCATTCATACATCTTAAAAAACATCTGTACCTACTCCGTTCGGGAATCGAACCCGGTTATTTTGAAAAAAAAACCTACACTATTTCTATTTAGATATCGATTGTGTAGGTCTTAAGAAGTAAATGTCTGTATGAAACATGATGTCTAAAATGAATAATTTGCATTGTTTCCACATACTTTAATTTATTTTAGTAGGTGCTCGAAGTGACCACGTTTACAATATTACTACAATAGTACAGATGTTTTTTAAAATGTATAAATGCATTTTTTCTTGTTATTAAAATCGATGACATGGTTCCTCAGAACAGATCTTCGTATGTCTTATAGTTTCAGACTTTCCCATACTGACCGATTTGAATGAGACACCCTGTATATTAGTTGCCGTGCCCCTAGTGCCAGGTCAAAATTGCTACAAATCAATAAAATTATACCTACAGTAAAATAAGGAGAAACAATCGTTGTATCGATTTTTAGTTTTTGTTACATAAATAATATCTCAATTCGATAATGGTTTTAGTTGTACCACACAGTCAGTATTTTGAAAATAAAACGAAAAAGTCATACCTACCTACCTATATGTTCTCTGTCGCAGAAATACGACACGCGCGGTAGGGGCACGAAAATATGTGTCATATTTATGCGACACAAGCGGTTATCCAAAGACCTATAGACCGGACATCACGAACAAAATTTTCGTCCGAAATAGTGTGTCCTGCTGGATACAAGTCTATGAGTTTTTTGTAGTACGCTCCGCTGCCGCTCCAATATTCATATATTATTCTGGATGGCGTTACTGAGACATGGGATCAAAGTTTTTCTATGACATTTCCTTGACATGCCCGCTCTATAGTATTTTAAATTTCTTTGGTTAAATCTCTTTGGGCGGAATGGACCCGAAACTAGTTAGTAGTAGGTACACTTCGGCGGTTAAGTGGAGTTAATGAAAATTCGACCTTAATTGTTTGAAATTGCCAATATGCACTGACCAAGCGTAAATGCCCGATCCTTCCGTCTAACAAGCGACCTTAACCTCGGCTAGACGCATATATCCTTGTCGCGATACGATCAAACATAACATGTCGATAAGGAACAATTAAAATCGTTAGTTACTCAATCGATCAACAAAATCGATTAAAATCAAACAAAGTAAGTTTGGGAAACGGAAATTAAATGCTATTTATTATCAACTACTTGTTATCTTAACATCGATGCACTCTCCGCCTTCTAGTTCGAGGTCTTGTGGTGTCGTTTTACCTAAAACAAACAAAAAAAAAACGTTGTTATTCAATGAAGTGTTATTTGTCAAAACAACACACTGAATGTTTAATACACAAGAGAACAAACAAGGCAAGAGGTCAAACCCATTTACTCTACAAGTGGTCAATCCCATTTACTCTACAAGTGGTCAAAACAACTTTGCGACACGTCAAACTGACTCAGGCAGTGGTCAAACTTTATTTTCTTCTTTTCTTGATAAAAAGGTCTCTCCTCACTAAGAGTTTTTGCTGAATTACAGGTGCGATTATAAATATTTATACCAGCATACACAAACAGATAGACTCGAAACTCTGTAGGCCATACAAAAATTAGTTCCGTGCGAGAATCGAACCCACGATACGCAACGCAGCAGCCAATCTCTCAGTCACAGCCACCAGCCATGCATTATTATACTGGCTCAGTAAAAGTCAAACCGACAGTGACTTAGAAAGTGACCAAACAAACTCGTTGGGTGGTCAATCCAGCTCAAAGAGTGGTCAAAGTCTCAACATACCTATGATTAACGTGTGAAGTGTCTGCACTTGCATTGATGCATAAAGGATAGATAAACAGTCACACTTACTACCAGAAGCCTCTTATCTTTAGAAAATTATCATAATTATATCTGTCTGAATCTTTTAGATTATTTTTAAAACTTTTCCCAAACAGATTAAAATGTAATCCCGAATTAATAGTCTAGAGAAAGGAAAGATGACGGACTTTGATTCTATAATAATAATAATAAAGTTTTTGATCCAGTAAATCAATGTTTGCCAAATCAAGTCCCACCCAGATTAAGGATTGAGCTGTAACTGGTTGTTAGTAATAGTCTTGCCTCTGCCTGCGTAGCATGGTAATATGAACACTTAATTTCTTTTCTTCCGAGACACAACAAATTTACTGTCTGTCCAACTTGACATTTCTTCTACCCGAGCATGAGGCGACTCGTCGACAAGCGTTTGTACGTAGAGAAAGAAATTATTTGTTTTTAATTATTATATTTTTTTTTTTCTACTTAATCTTGTCTATTTGATGTAGACTGTTTGACACTTAATGACAGGAAATGTTTCGAAAAAGAACTGTCAAAAGTGGAGAAAATAGGTACGCACTTCATGCTCGGCATTGTTAATTCTGACGAATCAACATATAACTTCTCATCTTTCTTGACATTGTCATGCTCGAGACGAAAGAAATGTCTATATAATCTGTCACTTTGCCGATTCGTCTGTAGACAAAGGCCGTTTCTTCGTTGTTCAATGTGTTCATGCTACGCAGGCTGGTGGTAAACCACACTAAACTGTTCCAGTTTGGAATCCGTCATTGAAGTGACAAGAGCATGCCATTTCACTCATTATAAAAATCATTGATAATTTTTTTAAGAATATTTTATTGTCATTGTCATGCAGTCATTGATATTTAAAAATCATTACTCAGCCCATCTCTACGATACCAATGGTGGTAAAACCAGTCTGTACCAACTAAGATTTCTGTTTGGCTAAGTCGGCTAACTCATAACCACCAATTAAGTTCACATACACACACAAACTGACTTGAGGGAAACCTAACTAGTAAATCGAAAGATGTAATCGCAGTTAGAACAGATTGGATCTGATTTAGGCTAAATTGAAGGTTCGGGCCGCTTGGTTGCTTCCTTACTGTTCCTAGTTAGGATCCTACAAATTGAATAGTGTAACAAACCCTTTAGAGCTTTGGCAGTTGCTATGTTATTTTGTTTTTTTTTAGAAATAAGAAGGATTTTTTTGTACTGGGATCAGCTCTTTGTAATAAGTAGCTCATTGCAGGCTATCCAGGTCAATGATTTTGCATTGCTTCAGGCGATTTAGGGTGTCAGGAATAGTGAGCTGCAATGCTAGTGGGTAGAAATAAGAAGGAAATAAAAACTTACTTGTGATCAAGTCCCCATCGAAGTAGAACTTTAATCTTTCTATAGGTGTTTCTAAGTGCTCTGCACATTTCATCATAGCCAGCGCGAGTTTATCTTCCGGTCTCAGTGTAGTTTCAAAAGGTTTTTTCTTATTTTGACATTGGAACTTGAGTTTAAGGCCATTATTTTCTTCTTTTTTTCTTCGATCATGAGCTAAATGTGCAACATTCTGGTTCACGATACCACCATCTATAAATTTCGCTATGCTATAGTCTATAGACTCCGGTGTATCATCAATTTTCAGGATTTTTTCATTATACGTAAACAGTAGCTTATCATTACTAACTCCTTCTTTTTCTGTAAAATATTCAAATATTTGTGTAAGCTTCTGGTACTTTCTTATTTTGAATTTGAATATTTCTAAACTTTGCCAGTAGACTTTGACGGACATCTCTTCATTGTCATCCTCAAGTGGGTCGTCTTCGATGAGCTGGACTTCGCTGGCCACGGGCCGAGCGGAGAATATTTGTTGGTTATCGGACTGGTCAGGGTACTCATCAGTGTTACCGACACTATATGTTGGATAACTAGTTGATGAACTTGAGCCTATAAAAGGATTTGAATTTAATGCACCATGTTCGAACATTTCATCGAACATTGCCCATAGCTCTCTTCTTGTGCGACCGCGGCCTCTGGCTCTGCCTCGAGGACGTCTGCCTCTTGCTGAAGCATTTCTGCCTCTAGCCGAACGCCCTCTCCCTCTCAAAGCAGCTGAAGTAGCAATCTCTTCTAGGGACTCTAATATTGGTGGTACTATCGCAGGAGTCGGATCTACAGACTCTGGAACTACAGGACTGGTCCTACCTCTCGTAGAATTTGCTGTTCTCCGCCTAGTAGACCGCGTTTCCCGCTCAGCGTACTCAGTTTCGCATGTGGTCTTCCGTTTACTAACACGACCACGGCCTCTCGGTTTCGCCTTAGTATTGTTCGCTATTATCGCGTCCAGCGAGAACTCATCATTATCTGTGCTATTTACTGTTATATTTAAATCATCTGTAGTAACTTCTGATAGATTAACAACGTTACTGGACAACGTTTCACTAGTTTTTGCGACTTCGCCATTGTCATTGAAAATAACGCCGTCAACTTTTTCTTTTACGAATGTACTCTTGATTTTTTGCAGTTTTTGTGCTATATTACCGTAACAGTCATCCTCGGAGTCTGAAGAAGACATTTTTGATAGTTTCTAAGACAAAAACAACAGTTTTCACCCAAACATTCGACAAAAATTCAAAAAACTATTTTGCTATGATACTTTTGAAGTATGTAGTGATGTACTGAAAAATTAGTAACGCATCGTTTGTTGCCAGAAGTATCGATAGTTAACCCATTTCGTAACTTTCAATAAATTTTGAAATCTATAATTATTCATTGGTAAGCTATTGTCATGGTGAAAGGCAATTTAATACAATAGATCTTAGCAACTCACATTAAATAGGTATTTACGTACGTGAAGATAACAAAAAATAATTAACTTACAGACTGATAGTAATTAAGGCTTGAGTGAATCAGTTTTAATAAAAAAAAAATCTGTCATGTTTATTATTAACATGTCACGTAGGTCTAAAAGTAGTCATTTTATTTTAACAATCAATTCGAACATTAAAAATAATCGACTTATAGGCTTCGGTTACGGTTCGCGTTTAGTTACTAAGAGTGGTTGCTTAAAATTAGACTCATTAGCTGTGAACTGAAGTTGATAAATCGTGAAAGAGCACTTTTAAACAAGTATGTTAGTTTTAATTTATAAGATAAAATGATTGGAAATTCCCAATTAATAAATTAAATGAAACGTTTGGATTTTCCTTTCGATTTAGCAAAAATAAAACGTTTATTATAGATGCGTTCAATAAAAATTAACTTTTTTAAGTCTGCAATCTGCGCAATATTCTTATCAGAAAGATTATTGTAGAAAATATTGTTTTTAATGGATGTGTACTATCCTATAACGATAAGATTTAACAGTAATGACTAATGGCACATCATGACATCACTCATACCTTGTCTGCGTAACATAGGTTTATCCTTATGGAATCGGGAATAATAATTAAGATCAGATAATTATGTGATCACAACAATGATAGATCGTAATATTGTGTAGGTACCTAATGGGTATAAAATTGGGAGGCTTAAATTCTGTGAGTATTTTATTACTCAGTGCTAATTCCGTTCTCCTGAAACTTAATGTCATTGAGAGGCCATGTTCATCTTTTTTCTCATAAACGCAGTCGTTATTAAGTCAAACTGTAAGTGTACGGGTTGACTTGACATTTGAAACGCCAATAGTGCGATTCTGGTCAAATCACCGCGTGAAAATGTAGGCGTAGTGAGGGCGAATTGAGCTGTCATTCCATAATAATGCTGGATTGTCACTTTACTCAAGTTTTCACGGCCGGGCGTGACTTTTAGTAAATCGACCGGTTCAGGTAGGTAGGTCCCACGGTGAAGTAAGGTTCACAAGAGTCAAGACTAATTCATTTAAGACGTTTTTTCATTTTGATAATTGCGACTCGGTAAAACAAAACACTCTAAATAATTGATTACGCGAATAAGGTTTCGTTGCAGCCCGTACTTTTCAAGTGACATCTGACAGCCTGATAGAGGTCATTGACGTTCCTATTCTCATTTGACACGCATAGTATATAAGTATTTACATAAGTATTTAATGCAAAGAGTATAAACGGTGAGACATGTCTGTAGCACTATTTATCATTGTGACCAGTGACCACCTATGTATTTAAGTACCTATACCATGTTACTGGCAAATAAATATTCTATTCTCTAATTGATTTGATGTCTTTGAGTTAAGCGAACCACTGTGGTTGATTCAGTAAAAGTGAGCCTGTGAAAATGTTACAAAAATGCAATGGATAAGTAGGTACTAAACAAGCGGGCCGATCGGGTCAACGACCAAGCGCGAGTGGCCATACGCTCAGATGATCGAAAGTTGCGTTGCGTTGTCGCACTATGCAATGCGCGCAATAAAAAGCATCTCTTTTTTAAAGATGAAAAAAAAAGTATTTTATTTTTTGGTTAAAGTTACTTAGGTAATTATGTATGTACAGAATGTGTGGTTATCGGCTATGTGATCGGTCTTTTTACACTCTGTATACAGGGTGTAACGGAAAGGGTATATATATACATACAAACAGGGTGAATAGAGTATTTAATAACGAGTCTTTCCTCAAAATTTCAGCTCCCAACTAATAACTTTGAAACTTCACGATATTATTTAATATCGACAGTTTATTAAATGCAAAATCATAATAAACGTGTCACCGCACTATGAGGGTCATAATCCTGTCCGGCAAGGTTCAAGTATATCTATCTCGGGTTCTGCGCGCCTAGTACAGACCTATCGGGCTTTGCCTAACCGACGAAGGCGCGACGGCGCGGTCGGGCTCAACTTTACAATTATGTATGTATATGTATAAAAACGTTGCCATGTCATTTCATATCACCAAGAGAATCCGTGCCCTTCGTATGTATATACCCTTTCCGTTACACCCTGTATAGAGCGGCCATGCGAAGAAATGTCATAGAAAAACTTTGATCCCATGTCTCAGTAACGCCATCTAGAATAATATATGAATATTGGAGCGGCAGCGGAGCGTACCAAAAAAAACTCAATAGACACTGTGTCCACGAGGACACAAGTAACGGATCGGATGAAAATTTTGTTCGTGATGTCCCGTCTACATATTTTATAGTAAGACGTATTGAATGTCTTTGGTAGTAGGCATGATTAAGGGATTACAGTTCATTTCGCTTAGTCTCACCTAAATTTTCAAGGGGTTTATTTTTACAGAATAACACAGTTTTTTTTGCGTAACGAATGCCATTATGCCAAATATGACAGCGAAACTCATAACTGGCGAAATGTGGGTGTACTAACAGGTACACCTCTGCCTAGCCCTTCGGGGATTACAGGCGTGACGCTATGTATGTGTATGTATGACAGCGTAGCCGAAACTACAGGTTTTCATTAAACCCCAAGCGGATACCGGCGTCCGCGCTGTCGTTGTCTTTCTATTGTGTCTCTAATTGACACGATTGAAAGGTTAAAGTGCTTTCCAAGGCAAGGAGGACTCTTGATCAATGGTCAGCCACGGACCAACCTTGTGAAGCGTAGCTTAAACTTCGATCAACATTTGCTGCTGTTATTAACACCCCGACGCAAGAACGAGGGGATGTTATAATTTTGATGTGTCTCTGTGTTGGCATCGTAGCTCGCAAACGGATGAACCTATCGTGATTCTTTTTTTTTTGCCAGTAATCAGTCAGGTATGTCATTGAAAATACTGCTAAGTAATTTATAGTATTAAAGCAATAAAATTAATAAACTGCGACGTTTAAAGCCTTTTATAATCGGAAAAAAAATGAAATCAAACCATTTATTTTACAATCCTAGAATCTTATTGTTCTATTGTAGGCGACTATAAAAGTTTTATAAATCTAGATCAATCTATAACTTAACACTTATGTACTTACCTACAATGTTTTTGATAAAAACTTTTTTGCAAAAAAATTAAACCGACTTCAAAAAGAACACTAAAAGGTGTAAAATAACTCTAAATTAGGAAGTCTGTGGCTTTGGTGGTTTTGTCTTATTCATGATGGGCCACCGACTTCCTAATTTAGAGTTATTTTACACCTTTTAGTGTTCTTTTTGAAGTCGGTTTAATTTTTTTGCAAAAAAGTTTTTTATTTTTCCATTTTTAGTGGTTCCCATACAAATATTTGCTATATATATTGTTAATTGTAACAGTACATGTCATGATAATAGGGTTATCCACTTATCCCTAATAAATGAAAATTAACATACCTAACTGTCGAAATCTAGGTATATTGTACACATCTGCGTACCCCTCAGAGCATACCAGGCGTGATGATACGTCATGATGTTGTATAAACGATAAACATCCAAGCGATTCCAGCAATCACGACAGATTTGCCGTCTATTTTTGAAGAGTTCCGTTGCATATCTCCGAAGATCAGCACCAGATCTTCACCAAATTAAAATGGGACCACCTCGGGAGTATACTCTTTCGAATAAAAAAAGAATTTCGAGAATCGGTCCACAAACGAGGGAGAAATCAGGTAACATACATAAAAAAAAAAAAAAAAAATACATACACTCGAACATAGAACCTCCTCCTTTTTTGAAAGTCGGTTAAAAATAGTGAGGATTATACCTAAACTAGTTTTTAGGGTTTCGTACCCAATGGGTAAATTCAATACGGAACCCTATTGCCAAGACTCTGCTGTCCATCTGTCTGTCTGTCATTAGGCTGTATCTCATGAGCTGCCACATACGGAACCCTAATTGAGACTCCACTGACCACCAGTCTGTCTGTTATCATCAGGCGGTATCTCATAAACCGTGATAGCTAGACAGTTGAAATTTTGACATACCTACCTATGATGTATTTCTGTTGCCGCTGTTACTAAAAATAGAATAAAACGAATATTTAAGTGGCTCTCCCATATAACAAACGTGAGTTTTATGACTCATAAATTATTGCTATGGAAGGTATGGTACCCTTAAAGCGCTAATCCGATTCGCTCTTGTGTTAATCTAGTGACGTTGATGTTCAGTGTAAGGAGATATGAGGAACAGTGTGTAACTTTCCTCATCCCCCATATAGAAGCTCGGATGCTCCTGACGGTTGTTGTTGGGAGCTTGTATAATTATGTTCAAATCGCACGTATAACTTTAACATCGCAATAACATGTAGGATGCTATACTCTATCCGATTAGGTAGTTAACAAAAGGTAAACAATTTTGACATGTATTTTTAGTTAACAATAACACAGTATGTATATAAAAATAAAATGCAGCTGAAAACAAAAACGATTACATGATCAACTAAACAATTTGTTTAAACAGTAGTTGTATTTAATTAATAAGCGTTTATGTAAAAAGACTTGTCAAGATTGTTTACCTTTAGTTAACTACCTACTCGGATGGAGTATAGTATTTTAGTTCATATGAGGTGGTATAGATGCCGCTACAGGGGGTATCACTATTTGCGGTTGCCGTTTCTTGCTCGATATTAATAATGTTTTACGGAACCATTCGTGGGCCAGTCCGACTCGCACTTTGCCGGTTTTTATATAGGTATGTATATTAAAACGTGATTATTTACACGTAATCCAAACTGATGTGGTCATAGACAAATTTAAATAATTATATAGATAATAACCCGAAATTCGTTTGTTGTCTCGCCGTTCATAGACAATCTGTCATCGGAAGCGCTGCTGTCGGTAAGATGAGGTCTTGGGTTCGATGCCGGGGTCGTGTAAAGTGTTATTGGGTTTTTCCATCTGGATTAACTCCGTAGCAGCCCGGAGTCTAGAGTACGCAATAGGCTAGGCTCCCTGATGAAAAAGAATAGAATAGGTAACTTTTTATTCTACACCATTAAAATTAACAAATAACTTTAAGGAGTACATAGAGTGTTACAATGGGTGGCCTTATCGCTAAAGGCAATCTCTTACGGACAACTTTTGGATGGATTTGATAGTGAAGGAATTTTATCTATATGTATAATTATGCAGTTAGTTTGTGGCATACCAAAGACATTCAATACCTATAGACCGGACATCACGAACAAAATTTTCGTCCGAAAAAGTGTGTCCTGTTGGATACAAGTCTATGAGTTTTTTGTAGTACGCTCCGCTGCCGCTCCAATGTTCATTTAAGTATATTATTCTAGATGGCGTTACTGAGACATGGGATCAAAGTTTTTCTATGACATTTCCTTGACATGCCCGCTCTATAGTATTTTAAATCTCTTTGGTAATAGTGAAGGAATTTTATCTAAATGCAGTTCGTTTGTGGTGTATTTATACCATAACTATTCGAGTGAATAATTAAGAAAATTACAATACATTAATACCATAACAACCACCCAGAACAACCCACAGTATCATTTAGCCCAATCCTGGAATTGGTACCAGTTCCCAAAGCTCAATCTTCTTATAAACTTTAGTTCGGTATTATTATAAAATCGCATTCTTTTGCTGTTTACAAGCGATCTACAATCTGTTGACGAAATCTTAAAAAAAAATCGCGATAACAATAAATCAATTTATTGATAACGATCAGTGTTTTATTAATCGTAACATCTTTAAATTAATAGCGTTACATTAAAAGATTAAAATCTATTATGTACCTACCTACTTACTTACTTTTAACCGACTTCTAAAAATAAGAAGTTACACTGTCAGTCGTTAGTCGTTACAGATAGTCAGAAACCTGAAAATCTGAAAACCAGTCTAACCAAACATTTGTACTTATGTGTGAGAGTACCCCATATATCTATCTACATAATTATGTACTTAACTATTAAAATGCTTAATCTATCTTAGTATAGTATGTTATTTTTTTATTTTATTTTGTTAAATCTAGGTACAGACGCCAGCACATCAAGTTATCCCAATGTGTCAAATTTCTTTGATAGTTTTTCAACTTTATGTTAAACTGTATAAGGTTCATATTCAATTGGGAAAATTTGACACAATGGGGTAACTTGATGTGCTGGTTTCTGTTCACATACCTATAATGTATTTTTTTTTATTGTTACATACAAAATATTGTAAAAACTATTTTAAAAGAGTAAGTATGGAGTTTCTTGCCCATTCGTCTGCATACGAAACTACCTTTTGGAAGGGGCAACTAGGATCATTATATTTTGTTTAACTTGTAAGTTTAACATTCAAAAGTGCCTTTTAAATAGCCTAATTGAAATAAATGATTTGACTTTGACTTTGACTTTGACCCAAGGGGTGCGTGTTACCCAGTAACTGGGTTGTGGAGATCTGACAGGCAGTTGCTCCACCTAAAACACTGGTATTCAGCTGCAACCGGTTAAAACTGGTAGCCGACCCTAACATAGTTGGGGAAAGGCTAGGCAGCATTATCTGCCTAGCCTTTCCCCAACTATAAAAATAGAAGAAAGTACTCAGTTCAAATATGTACAGAAAAATTTACAAAAAAATTTACAGTTTGGGGTAGGTTGATGTGCTGACGGCACATCAACCTACCCCAAACTGTAAATTTTTTCTAATTGAACATCAACCTTATTGTGTTTAGAATAAAGTTTAAATCAAAGAAATTTGACACATTGGGGTAAGTTCATGTGCTGTCGTCTGTACAAAGTGTGCCTACTTTTAGTCATGGGACAAAGTTTCACAGACTATTTAATATGAACAATTTTTATTACGGGAAACTAATTAAATTACCTATACTTCATTTGTCAAATTATGATAAGCAGTTTAGAAGTTCGAACATACGTACAGACGCCAGCACGTCAAGTTACCCCAATGTGTCAAATTATTCGATAGTTTTTCAACTTTACTACAAACAGAATAAGGTTCATGTTCAATTGGGGAAATTTGACAGTTCCGAGTAGTTTGATGTGCTGGCATACATACATCGCGATCGTGGTTAAAATTATAACCCTCCTTTTTGCTTCGCCATAGTCGGGTAAAAAGGGGATTGGTGTCATTTAGACCAAGCCAGTACTTTGGCTTCTGAAATAGAGACGTATTCACGTATGTTATGCTGACCACGCATTGTACAGACGCCAGAGCATCAAGTTACCCCAATGTATCAAATTTCTTTGATCGTTTTTCAACTTTATGGCAAACAGAATAAGGTTCATATTTAATTGGGAAAATTTGACACATTGGGGTGACTTGATGTGCTGGCGTCTGTACGAAAACCCCATACAATGCAAGATGAGTTTATAATGGAAATTAATAGCTTGGTGTGTAGCCGTATGTACCTATCCGTTTCCACTTATAAACGGATATCCCTAAGATTATTATCAAAAGCTTGTCAATCTCAATCACATCTAAGATACAAATCTAATCTATACATATAATAAAACAGTAACGAAAGAAAAACTGTACATTGAGAATTTTCAAGAAAAAATAAGTGGGTTTTGTTAGAAAAACGCAACTGGTGACAAAAAGTGACTTTTTAGAATTTTTGTCTGTTTGTCTGTTTGTCTGTTTGTCTGTTTGTCTGTTTGTCTGTTTGTCTGTATGTATGTCCGGGGTGAACTCAAAAAGTACTGCATGGATTAACTTCAAATTTTGCATGAATATTACTAAGAGGTCGGGTCAACACATAGGCTATATATTATCACGCTATCACCTACGGGGGAGGAGCAGTGAATCTTTATTCTTCTTACTCATTCTGTGGAAGCGTGTAATCAAAGGACGCATATTTAAATGTTGGTTTTGAGTAAGCTATGCTATTATCTAGCTTTACACTATAAAAACTACGCCATTTATGTAACTTTGGCAGAGAAACGTAGTTTAATGAATGTTAGTAATATAAAGACAATTTGGAATTAGCGCCATCTATGAGAATGTATAAAAATCAAATCAAGTAACACATGAACACTTTTTGAAAATTAATTAAAATTTTGATCGTGGTGGTGAGGTTAGTAGTTAGTTATTCTTAAAATTCATAGATGGCATTGTGCTTTTTTTTTCATAAAAGTTGTATCCTAATAGTTGGTTTTGACAAATTGAAGTTCCAACAAAACCCTCGAAATCTTGAGCAAAGTTCGGATCGTATCATATGGGATGAGTGTACGATGTCCAAAAGGAAGGCAGTTGAGGCCGTGGACAGAACCCTGCAGGGCATCTGCAAGAACGAACATTTGATGGGTAGTGTCACAGTTCTGTTCAGTGGCGATTTCAGGCAAACGCTTCCCGAGTTGACGCGGGGATCGAGGGCTGACGAGGTGAATGCTTAGGTAAACGATCTTTGTTGTGGTCACAAGTTCGTACGCTGCGCTTGACCATTAATATGAGAGCTCGGCTCGGCGGCATTGCACGCGCTCAAGAATTCTCCGATGTCCTTCTAAGTCTTGGCAAAGGCATTGTACCAGAAGAGAAAAGTGGACAGGCGGTGCTTTTAGAGTCTCTCGGTAGAGTGGTAGGTATCCAGCTTCGAAGAACTCATTCGCAGTGTGTACGTGGACATCAGTCGTACAGCGCACCAGCAGAATTCGTGTGAGAGCGCCATTTTGGCGCCCAAAAATGATCATGCTGCAGCAATTAACGAATGCATTCTTTCGGACATTGAGGGTAATGAAGTGGTCTTTACGTCGATAAGCACTGTCGTCGAGGAAGATGACGCCACACATTATCCCGTGGAATTTTTGAACTCCCTGTCAGCAAGTTGACTTTCAGCGCATACCATCAAGCTGAAGGTCGGCATCCCGATTACGCTTTTTAGGAACAAATCTCCTCCGAAGTTGAGTAACGGGTGGTGCCTTAAAGTCATCTTGCTCCACAGACACCATTGAGGTGGAAATTCTTGCGGGTTGTGGCGTCGGCGAGGCAGTATTTATACAACGCATTCCCCTTATACTTCATAGCTTTCCGATCCAGTTCGAGCGCGTACAGTTCCCCTTGAGTGTTTGCTTAGTTATGACAATCAATAAGTCGCAGGAGCCGATACTCAGAGCAGCGGGAGTTGCTTCTCACACGGGCATCTGTACGCCGCTTGCTCTCGCGCCACCAGTCCTGACTATCTTTACATTTTGGCTCCTGGCAGTATAACTACCAACGTAGTTTGATAGGGAAGTGTTATAAGGTATGATACCTTTGTACGTATTTTTAGCCGACTTCAAGAAAAGGAGGAGGTTCTCAATTCAACGGTATGTTTTTTTTTTGTGTGTGTTTGTTACGCGATTACTCCGCCATTTATGGACGATTTTCTAAATTCTTTTTTTATTTGATAGGGTGTACTACCAGGTTGGTCCCATTAGTATTAAACCTCAGATCTGATGAGGGATCCTCGAGGAATTGAGGGAACTCCTCAAATAATATAGGAAAACATGTACCAAGTTTTACATTTTTTTTGGTGACAAATCAAGCATTTACATTTAGCAAGTATCATTTCGTGAAGAAAAACTGATGAAGAAGACAGGCGATGGAACTCTTCAACGCATAACAGCAAATTACTCGCAATAGCTACAGTCACATGTCTGTGCAAGGTTTATGTATTTCCAGAACATAACATTTCGCCTGTCTATTTTAAAAGGTTAAGAAAGAACTTCTTTTGCAATTGTTAACCGATTTCAATGATTCTTTCAAGTTTTGAAAAACTTTCTTCACGTACAAAGAAACTAAAAATAGCAAAATAAAAAAAAAATACAAAAAGCTTTTTTTTTGTAAAAAAGTTTTTATTACTCTTTTGTATTCTTGCATTATTTTGTCTATTTCCTTCAGTCACATGATATGACTGAACTCAGCAGGATTCCCATATAACTCTCTTCATGTAACTTATATTTTAATGCTATTTTAAAAGTTGTTTACATAAAATGCTATAGCGACACTGCAATCTTAGGTAGGTATATTTGGTGCTGTAGAACCTTCACGCAGACGACGTCGCGGGCAGCAGCTAGTCGTTAATAAATGGCGTCAAAAAGACGGCCCAAACTACAATCAATGTTGAAAAAAACAATCCATTTAAGTGCGGGGCCAATCGGAATGGATATCGCTAAGGTAAACGCAGGTATTAACGACCCCCTTAAGGCAATTTTAAAATCAACCATTTTTTTTAGTATACTGGTTCCTCTAAACATGAATAGTTTAATTTTATATGCTAGTGTTATGTATAAAAAATGTATTTACTGAATCAAATACATTTAAATAAAGGATTATCTTGTAAAAAATAATTTTCAAAGTGACTTAGTCGATTGTTGCCATTACCGACCCATAAAAACGGCTGTGAAGCTATTAACGATTTTTATGCAGCTATTCCCGATCGTGTATGAGAGGTGGCCTTTTTCCAGCAATGGAATGTATTTAAGCTAGTGATGATGATGATTGATCTTAATAAAATAAAACAAAGTAAAAATGCAAATACTTATTCTTTTTTTTTTATTATCGTTCATTTTCATTTCTTATTAAATACATTTTTAAATATTTAAATGTAAAAAAAAAACATTTAAACATAAAAAAATAGTAGCCCACCGGTATCGGGAGCAGGGTCTAAGGGTCAGGGCTTCAGGGAGAGGAATCGCCTAAAAATGCGCGCCGTGTCCAGAAGTACTGCTTTCTGAATCAAACCCTTGATCCAGCTGCCTAACGAGAGCCTCTTTAGGTATTAGTCGAGGCTCTTTGCTAATAAGCCATTGGCAGACACGACTATCGGCACAATGATTTCTTAGTCCACATCCCACATGTCGACAACCTCGCGAGCCAAGTAAAGATACTTGATTTTCTTATCTTGTTCGGCTTTCACGAGGTTCCCGTCATGTGGGACCGTTATGTCAACAAGCATTGCGCGCCTCTCGGTTCGATCCATCACCACTATTCAGGCTTATTAGCCATGATAGTCCTTTCAGTGATGATGGATCGATCCCAATACAATGTAATATGACCATTTTCGAGAACTGGGTTGGGCACATACCTGTAGTACGGCACTTCCGATTCCACGAGGTTGTATTTTAGTGCAAGTTGCTGATGGATAACCCTGGCCACAAGGTTGTGTCTATGCAAGTACTCTTCGTTAGCTAAGCGAGAACACCCAGAAATTATGTGTCGGATTGATTCTCCTGGACGGTGGCATGCCCGACAGATGTCAACCGTGCCATCCTTCACAATAAATCTCCAGTAGTTTCTCGTCATAAAATAACTTCATCCATAATTGCACAGACAAAACCTTCGGTTTCCCCAAAGAGGTCACCGAAACGTAGCCAGGACACGGACGCTAACTGGTCTACATCAGGCCCATGAAGGGCCCGGTAAAAGCGTCCGTGAAGCTCCTTGCTCTGCCACACTTCCTTGCGATCGTTAGTGTCAAGCACTACAGGTTTGCGCTAGTTCTCTTTCGCCAAAGAGAGCGGTGTGAGGCCTTTGCAAACCGCAACCACATCTCGATGCATCCCCACGTCGGCTTTTAGGAAATATTATCTGAGACTATATATCTCGCGATTGTGGAGAGACTTGCCATTTAAAAAGCCTCGACGTCCACATTTTCGCGGGATATACAGTCTCATAACCGACGATCGTGGGTGATGCATTCGATATGCGGTCAGCAGTGTGCGGACCCTCTTATCCAGGATGTCAAGCTCTGTTTGAGTCCATTTGAGTATGCCGAAGGAGTGCATCAAGACTGTCATGACTCAACCGTTGAAGGCGCGCACCTTGTACCCGCCCGACAAAAGACTATTGAATACTTTTTTCAGGTGGCCAAAGAAACGCTCCCTCAACGATTGCTTCACATCAGCAGTGTTAATGTCCAACGCCTCTGACATACCCAAATACATCTAGGTTTCGATTGGAGAGAGGGCTCTACGGTTTATGGAATCCGAATATAAAATTGTCCACACCAAAATCCATCCTGATAGCGCTACTGAAGGTTTCAGTTACCTTTAGTAGCTCCATCAGTTGCAAATTGTTGGGGGCAAAGAGCTTTAGATCATCCATGTAAAGAAGAACCTGACCTCCTCTCTTCAATCGATAGCCTAGACCTGAATTCTCCAGCAGTGTGCTTAGAGGATTCAAGGCTAAGCAGAACCAAAGTGGATTCAAACTGCCACCCTGGAATATGCCTCGCTCAATCCCAATCGGCTCGCTGTTCCTCTAAATCTGTTGACATCCTGGATAGCGAAAAACCGTCCTCCACTGCCCCATACACGTCCTCAGGAAGGCGCATAGAGTTGGATGGTTTCAGAGGCATTATTGCAATGTCTGCATAATTCAGTCTGTTGATTCGGATCTTTAATTATAAACTTTCTGTAGTTACGTGTGGCTTCTATTTGATCCTGTATGACCAACATAAAACCCTCGGTTGCAGGAAACAATTCGCCTCGTGGAGTCATTTTTTCGACTTAATTTTATCGACGTGTGTCTGGCTCAGATAGGTTTATTATTATTATTATTATATTATTTTACGTTATTTTTAATAAAACAAATTAGGTAGTACTTTTGTGGCTCCATACTTCTGGAAAAAAATATAACTGTATGTTTTATGTTGTTTTAGCCAAGAAGTAGCATTTATTGATAGGTACCTAGGTATTATGTCATAAAAGTAGGTGAGAAAGTAAATAATCTTTATACGATCGGTAATAGCTTCTTATACTTGCTATCGCCGACCCTTGTGGGTCGGTAATAAAGTATGGAAGTATAAACATAAATTGTATTACCGACTCATAAAAAAATAGTTATTTTAATTCAATTGACCTTCGGACTATAAAATAGATTATAATTGTTTAATATCACAAAAAATATGAACATTATGCACACGGTTTAAACACAAAAACATTGATTTAATATTGTAACTATTCAATATCGATCCTCGAAAAATATCAAAACTTTGGTTATATTGACAACGCTAAAAGGTAACAACTAGACAAAATAGTTTAGTCGCTAATAGATTTTTATAAAGTCTGATAGCTTAGATTTAAACTGGTCCATAAAAATACTTGTGTTAGTGTGATATAAATAAATAATAATAAATATTCCACAACTTTTCACACAACGCCATTTAGTCCCAAGTTAAGCTTGAGAGCTTGTGTTATGGGTACTAAACAGCTGATAAACATACTTATATATTTCTGAATACATACATATTATAGATAAATTACACCCATATAATAACATAAAAGAAAAATAAAACTAAAAGTTACGTTGCTGCCATTGCCGACTTAAGGGTCGTTGATAGCTGCCACGACTAAAACTGATGCAGCTAACACCGTCCCATTTTAATTTACAGTTTTATCGTTTTAAATTACTTTTCATTAATAAAATGTCATGATAAATCAAGAGTTGACACTTAAATGAATAGGTACATTTAGTAATATAAGATAAAGTATAGACGTCATTTGTTTGTATAAATGTCTTAAATAGAAAAGTTACGTACTTACTTGAAGGAACAAGGGAACAGTACGACAAGTCCTGCGTCCACGCTGCTTCGCAGTAACTGACGTATTTTATCTCTTCTTTGCACAGCTACTCACTCTAACGTAAAAGTATACGATGCTCAAGGAATAAACGCGTGTGTAACTGTGCCTACCTATAGCTAGAATTGTTCTGGAAACGTAAAAATTTCGAGTTACTTTTATAGGTCGGTAATACCTGCAGATTTTCGATGGGTCGTTGATAGCTGCGTTTACCTTATCCAAATGAAGATACATAAGAAAAGCCGCATTTAGGTAGCCTTTTTCTAGTAAATTGATAAGAAATAGGTGACGACATAATAAATATATGACCTCAGCATGCGTAGCATCATCACCGTATTCAGAACCGGGTATGTTGCCTAAACAAAGACATTCAATACCTATAGACCGGACATCACGAACAAAATTTTCGTCCGAAAAAGTGTGTCCTACTGGCTACAAGTCTATGAGTTTTTTGTAGTACGCTCCGCTGCCGCTCCAATATTCATATATTATTCTAGATGGCGTTACTGAGACATGGGATCAAAGTTTTTCTATGACATTTCCTTGACATGCCCGCTCTATAGTCTTTTAAATGTCTAAAGAAACAGACACCAAGTGCCAGATGGAAGAAATATTTCTGCCGATTGTAGAAGAAATAATAATGCTCGATATTGTAGACTATTGTCGACTGAAGAATCAACACATTTCTTCTGTTCATTTACGTACTCAAAACGAAAGAAATGTTTCTACAATTTTCACTTAATCGAATCTTTTGTTGATCAATGCCTAGCTTTAGTATGGAATAACAGCTTAATTCACACGCGCATTTTCACGCGGTTATTTGACAAGAATCGCACTGTAGACAAAATCCGTTCCAACACGTGCATGACGTGGTACTTTAAGAAGGTTAAATTGCTTTATTTGCTTATGGGTTCATTTGGCACCGATTCACAATTAGGTCCTGTACTTCTTTTACTTTTGGTCACTTTTGGACCTTTCTGTTATACACTACCAATAAGGTTTGTCTATGTTCTTTTAGGGGTCCCTAAAAGCGTATCCGATTACACCTCAATACACTAGATTGTAGAAACATTCCTTTTGCTTTGAACACGACAATGTCTAGAATGAAGAGAAAAAATGTGTAGAATAGAAACTTCAGTTGAAAAGTCTACAAAATCGAGCATCGTCTATAATCGGCAGTAATGTTCTACCATCTGTCGCTTTGTCGACTCTTCCTTCGACATACCCATTTCTGCAGTCAGAATCAGAATCAGAATCAGAATCAGAACTTATTTATTTCTCTAGTTTTAATATGACATGTCACTTAAAATAAATCTCATTTTACAAACGTGTTTCATTTTGTCCGCGGAATGGGAGCTTTTGAAACCTATCCTAGTTGTTTCCTCATATTACTTGTTTTTACAGTCATTTCTGCAGTCATCGGCACCATAAATAGCCATGTCCATGGATCACTCTAATTCTTTATTTCTGTTTTCGTATAGCACAACTCCTGACAGCGGTGGTGCTTCTCAACGTGGCGCTGACCGCTGAGATACCGAAAAAGAACGCCACGGAAGCTGCCAACTTCAGGGCATTCGACAATGTTGACCCCAACGACCTCAGCTGTGATCCTCTTGGACAGGTGAGGACTTGGAACTTCTTGGTTTCTTGCAATGGCGTAGAACAGTCAATCAATCTGCCAGTGAAATTTCTTTTTCACTGGCTTGCTTGTTTTGGCTGGGGGAAAAAAAGTGGAGCAACAAACTCGCCAGCAACACGGCCTGGCCTGTTGATCTAGTAGTTAATGGCCCTGACTGCTATGCGGTCGTGGGATTCGCACCCAAGACAAATGTTTGTGTAATGAGCACGATCATTTGTTCTGCGTCTGGGTGTAATTTATCTATGTTAAAATATGTATGTATTTAGAAATATATGACTATGTTCATCAGTCGTTTAATACAAGCTCTGCTTAGCATGGGACTGGATGGAAAGTGTGTGAATTGTTGTAGTATGTTATTGATGAGATTGGCAGATGCTACCAAGCGCTACAAAGTCAAATCATTTATTTCAATTAGACCGTTAAGGCACTTATGAACGCCAGACATAGAAGTTAATAGAATAAGAAATTGACTCTAGTTGCCACTTCCAAAATGTAGTTTTGTATGGAGAAGAATGGGCAAGCAACTACCACTACTACTAGCAGTCAGGCCACTAACTACTAGGTACACCAACAGGCCAGTCATTGTTAGGTCAAGCCTGCAAGCCTTGCACACAATATTATACTGTCTCTCGTCTTCTAGATCTTCTTACTACTCCCTCACTTCACCGACTGCACCAAGTTCTACATGTGCGCTCACGGAGAGGAGGTCGAGTTCCAGTGCCCGGGAGGTCTGATCTTCGATTTCCATTTGCAGGTAAACAGGCTTTTAAATTGTCCTTTTCCATTTTAGACTGACCGCACGTGTTCCGTAATACCTAGGTGACGATTTTTTGTAGGAGAAATATGCAGCGCTCAGCAGCGCCATTGCGTGTCTGCGTTGCCAGTTCATAGTCATCATCACTATACGGATGGATGACCACTGTGCAAAATGTTCAACGATTAACCATCAGAGTGCCTAGTGCGAGTTTGTTTTACGTTAACGCGATCGACAAGTTCATGACGTTCGGCGCTCCGATTGGCCCGCTCCAAGCTTTTAACCAAAGACATTCAATACCTATAGACCGGACATCGCGAACAAAATTTTCGTCCGAAAAAGTGTGTCCTGCTGGCTACAAGTCTATGAGTTTTTTGTAGTACGCTCCGCTGCCGCTCCAATATTCATATATTATTCTAGATGGCGTTACTGGGACATGGGATCAAAGTTTTTCTATGACATTTCCTTGACATGCCCGCTCTATAGTATTTTAAATCTCTTTGCTTTTAACCAATCAGAGAGCCAAACGCGGTGAATGTTTCGATCGCGTTAGCGTAAAAACAACTCGCACTTAGGGCACTGGCAGCTAGTTATGTATTGGCTAGGATGATGTCATGCGCACTCGTAGAGATGTGACGAAGCGCACACTACCCCGTCTGAGGCTGAGGCTACATTAGGCCGCGACGCGACCTGCGCCACATGAGCGATTAAAACAAATAAATGAATGCTCACGTATATGGCTACACCGTACATCAAATATTACTAGCGATCTTTGATTTCTTTATACGATAGGAACAACATTACTGAAATCACGGCATCGGCTACATCAACATAATGAGCGAATCGCTGAAAGTGAATCGCTCTTGCTAATTCGTTGTTGAGCATGTGTACCTACTGTAGCCATGTCATCGCCGAATATACGCCGGAATTTCGCTTGTAATGTAGCCATACCATGTTTTTCTCGTTTCGCTCTTCCAGTCGCATCGCAAATCGCTGCCTACTGTAGTCTCAGCCTGATAGTCAACGTAACTTGAATTCCACTTAAAGTACAACAATACCATATTTTTATGTAAAGTCTCAGTTGTCATCAAAATTCGGTGTGCAACTGTACGCCAGTTATATAGTAAATATATAGGGTGACTGGTAATTAGTGACCGATATCTACTTAAACACGTGATTGTATTCATGATTTCAATAAACTTTCCCAAAGAAACTTTTTTTTTTATACACAATAAAATAACAAAAACGCTGTTTAAAAATCCCGCGTGCGCGCCTGTGATCGATCACAGTAGGCACGAATCGGCACGATCTATCAGCTGATAGTCTGGGAAGGGCAAAATCTACTGGTAGTAGTGGCGTCACACGCTCCCCCGCCACCCCCACCGCTTCCGTTGTGAAGTACTGACGTGATTGAATTAATTGAAAGTTAATGAGTATAAAAAATTGTTTCTTTGGGAAAGTTATCCGTATTCATGAGTACAATCACGTGTTTAAGTATCGGTCACTAATTACCGGTCTGCCTATATATACAGTATACACTACTTATAGCCAATAGTCCTGCTGATGACAATAGTGCAACGCATACGTTCTACAAGAAGCCAGTCAGAAATAATATTTGGTGCATCGAGACCGATCCAATTATCGGTGTTACACGTTGGGCGCCATTTATAAGGGATACTTCTTGGGGTTGTTAAATGATCTACGCACGAACTCGGTAAACAGTATATATTCGTATAAGCACAATAGGTACACACAGTAATTAGTCCTTAGCTATAGTTAACAATGAGTATGGCGGCCGGCGCACGATCAGACAGCTAAACTATCTTTAGTTATCAATATTAATAATGTTCTGTATCACCAGACATGCAACTGGGCGTGGGCCACCACCTGCCAGCTCAGGACTCCTCAAGATGAAGACGAGGGATCTGGAGACGAGGCTGATAACCTTATTGGCATATTCACTGATGAACTGGAACAGCAGCCCGTTGGTAAGGATTTTCCACCTCTCTATGTCAATTTTTCTGAAGATATTTGTTACTCTAAAGGTCAAAATTCCATTCTTGACAAACATAACTTAATTCAGGCGATTTTTATCTTTTTCTCTCATATACAATGAAAAAAAAACGGTAATTTAAAAAACTGAAAAACCCCACTGCTTTTCTGAGTATTCATGGAAAAAGCCCTAAAACAAGAAAGTCGTTCTACCCGTTTTTTTTAATTTTTTTATTACGATATCACTTTCACAGTCATTACACCGAGCCGTTCAGGCTGCAGAGCGAGCCAAACATTTGAATTTGGCGCCAAAAACCCGCCATTTTGTTTTTTTATTTTGATATATCTAGTGTCAATCTCCTAACTACACCTCTCAAGCTAAAATCCATCGAGCCGTTCAGGCAGCGGGGCGTGCCAAACATTTATATATACCTACATACATACATACTCTCGAAAAACATAACCCACCTTCTGGCGCAGTCGGGTAAAAAGACAGACATGTTCAAGACCTGTCAATGAAAGTTAAACTTCTCCGTGCCGTTTGTTCCGGCTTGCATTAATTTGCAGATCTTTGACACTCGTTACAAGTACCTAGTCTACAAGTACCATAAGAGGTATCTTGTTAACCCAGTCGCTGTGTTGTGACTTGTGGAGGTCAGATCACTCTATGTAAGACACGGTTATTCAGCTGCATATGATTTTACTGGAAGCCATACTAGGTAGAAGCCTGAATGTTTAACAACTGGTCCTACCAGTGGGTATCATAATTATCTGCTATGTAGTTTGTTTAAGTGCTGTTCATTAACAATATTGAACAGCACTTAAACAACCTACATAGAATAGAACCAAAGAGATTTAAAAGACTATAGAGCGGGCATGTCAAGGAAATGTCATTGAAAAACTTTGATCCTTAGACTATATACCTCTAGACGTAGCCCAATTTACAGTGTCAAGTGTGGAAGTGAGACGCAATAATACAAAATTCGTAGGAAAATTGAGACAAAGCATCGTATCTTCTGTCCCTTACGGCGTGCCGGATTTTTGCATGGCTAACTTTTGAAAGTTAGCCAAACAAAGAGCTGTCACTGTCACGTATATTATTATGCTCGATTTAATTTAAGTTTTCGGATGGTTTTTGCAATTTTTGTAATAGTTTAAGTCATTTAATGAGAAATAGACTCCATTAGATAAGTGTTTAGTGTATGGTGAATGCGCTACGATGGGAGGATTCAGTATAATAGGCTGTAAAAGCCGCTCAGAAAAGGCCAATAACAAAATCTCTTTTCATTCGTAAGTATTCAATACTGTTTGTGTTATTGTATGATTATTGAATTTATACATTTGTGCGCTTTTATTGTCATGGCTTTCAGGCCAAAATATGGAAGATTTCTTAAAATAAACTTGATTTCTTATATCACATAACCTAGTAATACTTACTTACAGTGTTGCTACACGTTTCAAATCTTTTCCCTAAACTGTCAGGCCTAATGTTCAAAAGGTAGGCATAATAATCAAATAAATCTATGGTGGCTAAACACACAAATTTGTGGGCGAACCCTTATTTTTAAGTTTAAGTGAACATGTGTACGAACGAACAGAGCCCTTTCGACAATCATTAAGTTTTACTCTTGAAGGCAATCGCGTAGGTACTTAAAGATATTTGGAAGTAAGAATTCATTTTATGAATAAATGTTAAGTATAAACAAAAAATTAGATATTTTCAAAATAAGTTGGTTTTGTATAAAGGACAATAGTTATTGTACATTAATGTCAATGTCACACTGGATGTCAGCCATACCTCAATATATTTTAATGATAAATAACACGCGAAAAAATCAAAACAAGCTTCACCTGGTAGTAGTGTATTTTATTTGTGAGAATCAAGGTAAGATTGAAAGTAGGTATTTTACGTGAAATTATATTTTCTCACACATGGATACTTCTACACTCTTATTACCACGTTGAATACGTCGTATTTTGGGACTTTTTTAGGGAATAGCAACACTGAACTTTTATATTGCTGTCGCATGTGCGGCCACGCGGTAGCTCGATCTAGAGGTATATTATCTAAGCTTTGATCCCATGTCTCAGTAACGCCATCTTGAATAATATATGAATATTGGAGCGGCAGCGGAGCGTACTACAAAAAACTCATAGACTTGTATCCAGCAGGACCAAAGACATTCAATACCTATAGACCGGACATCACGAACAAAATTTTCGTCCGAAAAAGAGTGTCCTGCTGGATACAAGTCTATGAGTTTTTTGTAGTACGCTCCGCTGCCGCTCCGATATTCATATATTATTCTAGATGGCGTTACTGATACATGGGATCAAAGTTTTTCTATGGCGTTTTTGTAGAAAGTGATAATTTTATAACTACTTAGGCATCCGAAAATTCAGAGGTAGTCTTTTGCACTTTGCAGGCCGCCGGTCACACCACAAGGATATCACTACTTGTATTTAAAAAGTGACTCTTGATAACGAGTGAAATAAGCAGCTGGCTATAAAATTTTGCTTTCTTTGCAGACACCGTAGCGAGCGTGCGACCCATATCCCCAATGTTGGGCAGGTACAATGGAGTTATAAACTGCGCAAGAGCTGACGCAGCAGCGAGACAGGTGCCTTACAAGTAAGTGGAGCAGTTAAATAATCCATCAAATCTGTATTCTTCGAAGGGATAAACTCTGCTCACCTCTTGAAGTACGCTCCCATCTCGCCAGTTATGTTTCGGCAACATTTAAAGAGAATTTCTCTCTCCGGAGGAGTATGGCTATCATACAGGTGAACAGGTATCCGGATTCCGGGCTCCTACTGAAAAGTTTCAGTTAGAAAAGCCAAGTAGAACCGTATAAAAGTTGAATTTGGACCTCACACTTAGCATTTAATAATATTCTAAAACGTTCACAAGTTGTCTCGCTGTCCCCCAGTGGTGGCCAGACAAGTGGTGGACATCGGGAATAATCGCACACAACTCCATCTAGTCCCAAGCTAAAATTGAAAAATTCGCCCTTATTCTACATTCAAAAATATAAAAAAAACCGTTACTTTTTCCCAGGGGTGACTGCCAAAGGTACTGGAGGTGCGTGGCTGGTGTACCCCAAGTGGCATTCTGCACCGATGGGCTATTCTTCAACGACCTGACCCAGCAGTGTGATTTCGAAGCTAACTCGAAGTGCGTGCTGTCACAAGAAGACGAATTGAAGAGTGAATTTATTAAATACGAGCAATAATTATTGAATCTGCAGACTTCTGATGACTTTTAGAGCGTAATGCTGACTTTTTAGATCGTATCACTTTTGTGCAGAATGTCGTTTGCCTTAAAGCTCCATCCTCTTTATTAAGAAACGTGAACTAAAGTTTATAATATACTATTAACTGTTAAACTGTTAAATGGTAACACTGGAGGTGACACTACTTGTAACTTTACTTCGCGTTTAATAATAAGGTGGTCGAAGTTTACACTGATTTTTATTCAAAGTAAGTAATTACAAAGAGTTCCTTTAATCCCTTTCAAAAATATGTTCCCTATTACAGAACAGTTTATAAAGTTAAAAGTAAAAGTTTTCATAGGCAACAGTAAACTTTTTATGCTGAAAGGTGTCAAAATAATGGCGTAATTTTACATAAGTAACACTAAATTAATACAATTTGGTATTGACATTCTTGTAGTTTGACTAACCGTTCTATTGTCTCTTTATGCTCTAAATACAGTAACTGTGCATCTCTGCAATGAGTATTATTAGTGATAAAATAAGATATTAAGTCATTTTGCAGAGTGCAGAGTTACATTGGCTGAATATTTGGACATGTTTATACCCTGGTTTCGAAAAGCTTTATGCTCAAATCTATATACTCCGCTGTCTGTTCTTATGCCAAGTGATTTGATTGGCTGTTGTTATGTTGGATAATCAATCACGTCAGTAAATTTGAGTTTGACAGCTGTCAATTTCTGCGTTCTGCGACGTTCGATTACCGGGTGTTTTTCTTTCATAGTGTGTCTGTAGATCTTGTAAATTATAGTAACTCTGTAACTTATAACATGTGAAAAATATTGTTTTTTTTATACCATTATTGCTAAGTTTAAGTATTTTATTTTGTATTTATAAGTATTTGTTTCCCTATTGTACAGAATGATATTTAAATTAATAATGTATTAAAGTATGTTTTATAAAAAAGACAAAAATAAAAATGTTATTTAAACCCTTTTGTTTGGATTTATTGTCCTATCGTTATCATAGCGAAACAAATAAGAAAAAACAATCTTAACAATCCCATTCTGTTATATTTCAGTGCACTCAACTAATGCCTAAGTCTTGTGCCGTCTAGAAAAATTATTGGCAGTGTCATCGCCATTTGATAATTATGTCAGGTGTGATATAAATAAACGAACACATTAAATTGGAAATAAATTTAGTGAACCGTTTCCTGCCATGTCTTCACATGTAAATTACAGTTACATAAGCACAATCACGGTTGGGTTTACGTACCTATTATTACGCTTGTGACCCCGCATAGGTCTGTCCTTTATTCCTTAAATCAAACTTAGGATCTCATACTAAGTAACAAAGCAACCCGACGCTGCTTAATCAAAAGAGGTAAATAAAGAAGTCGGTTACTAAATTAATAGTTTCACTTTATTTAATTTATTGTTACCATAGACATAGAGAGAATCGACTGAGCAATGCCTGCACAAAATTGACCAATCCCTAGAAAAAGACAGAGGGACCGTGCGGTCAATACATGTCTCTTTTCTGTACTTCTGTGGTTAAAGAAAGAAAGAGACAACTATTGTCCGCACGTTCGCTTTATCTCTCTCACACTTTCTTACCAATATTTACTTCACAGCTGGATAAGGAACACTCAGTACATTCTCTTTGTCTATGGTTGTTACCATAACATCGTGCTCCAATACTAAGCATAATGCTTAAAATACGTCACAAAAAGTATAAAATGTGGTTTAAAACAATACAAAATCAGACAAAAACTGTACAATAGCCGACAATGTTAAATTCGCTTGGACTTACAGCATTTTGGCTGATAAACCAGCTAATAATCACCAGGAAAGAAGCAACTATCAAAGAACAAATCTGATTGCTGGTCTGGACCCTGGGCTAAAAGCTGGATACGCCCAGGCTATTGACGGTTTTATTTTCGTTCTTTTTTCTTGAACAAATCTGCAGCCGGCACGTCTACCTTCTCATAAGGGTAGTAGGGGTGATCCTGCCAGAAACTAGGGAATACCACTCTGTAGTCCTTATTGAATTTGCCTGGAAATAAATAAAATAAAATGAAAAGGTGCGTAATAAAATGCTACAACTAAAGATAAGTACACGTGTACAGGGGGTCGAGTCTGCTATTGCAATCGTGCAACAAAGACATTCAATAGGTACCTATAGACCGGACATCACGAACAAAATTTTCGTCCGAAAAAGTGTGTCCTGCTGGATACAAGTCTATGAGTTTTTTGTAGTACGATCCGCTGCCGCTCCAATATTCATATATTATTCTAGATGGCGTTACTGAGACATGGGATCAAAGTTTTTCTATGACATTTCCTTGACATGCCCGCTCTGTAGTATTTTAAATCTCTTTGTGTCTCAATGACCGATCAATGATCAATTTTTGACATAATATAACGTCAAACTTATGACACATTCCCATACAAAAACTGTCAAAGTTGTCAAACATTCGACCGGTCAGTGAGACACGATTGCAATAGCAGACTCGAGCCCCAGAATTTGCCCAGAAAGTGGAAGTGATCCAATCTGCGCCAATGTATTACCATGAGTTTTACCTCATTTTAATGTTTGTTTATATTGTATTTTTAACCGACTTCTAAAAAGGAGGAGGTTATCAATTCGCATGTTTGTTTTCTTTTACTTCAAACTCCAAAGTAACGTTATTCTATCTTGCCCAATAAGATAGCGTTTAGAAGCAATTCGATGTGTTTCAATTAAAAGCAACACAAATGTCATAAATAAACTAAAGTCACTCAGTCTGTCGGTTTATTTAAATTGCTTACGACCTTAACTTATTAACGGATTGGGATTGGGATAAAATTTGGCACGCGAATATACCTGCCTGCGTAGCATGAACACATTGAACACCGAAGAAACGGCCTTTGTCTACAGACGAATCGGCAAAGTGACAACCTCAATCTGTCAAATTTCTTTCAATACACCTGCCTGCGTAGCATGAACACTTAATTTCTTTTCTTCCGAGACACGACAAAGACCGTTTCTTCGGTGTTCATGCTACGCAGGCAGGTAGAACAAAAAAATGTAAGAGTATTTTCGTCCCAACAATACATTGGTGGGGACTATATCGGAACTCCACAAAGACGACAAATAAACCTAACGGGGACCCGTCAGGTTTATTCTATTCATCATCATACTACTAAATCATAAATTATACTTGACTACTATTCCCTTTATCTGTACGAAAGCCATCATTTCGACAAAACCAACTCGAAGTCTAGTGCCTAGTGCAATGTAAAGCTGAATCTGCAGAGTTTCTTAACTAAAAGTCTGCAGGTTGACTTCGTCATTTATAGGTACTCACTCAAAGTCTCCATTTCTTCCTTGGTCAGTTCGAAGTCAAATACTTCGATGTTCGCCTCCACGCGGCTCTTCCTTACTGACTTGGGGATAGGAACTACTCCTCTTTGAACCTAAAAAAAGACAGATAATAGGATTACATTTATTTATTGGTAAACTAGCAGACATGACGCGGTTTCACCCGCGTAGTTCCCGTTCCCGTGGGAATACAGGGATAAGAAGTAGCCTATGTCACCCGGGAATAGTGTGGCTTCCCAACAGTGAAAGAATTTTTCAAATTGTTATTTATTTTATTTTATTTTATAAATAATGGGTCTACTCTTGACCTCAATCTTGTCCTGCGGTCAGAGATGAGGTCGACGATGGAACGAGCTTACCTAAACGAAGCCTATTAACTCGCGACTTAAACGGATTGGGGTCATTGTTCCAGGAGTTTTGGAGAATATTCAATGCAAACAAAGGAACAATCAAATCTTTCCTCATTTCCGCATAGGTCTTATAAAAAACGAACATTATGAGAGTCTAGGTGGAGTTATCTATTATCTTTTTTGGATGGGTGGCAGTAGATCGGTCCTCTTCTTTTCGCGTGGTTAGTGACTTACCTGGTGTCAGAGTTTTAATGCCACCCATGGACCTCTGACTTGAAAGCACATGCCCTTGAGAAATATCTTTAGACATAGGTACCTATCCTTACGATGTCTTTCTTCAGCGTTTTTGAAGCAAGTGATAGTTATACAATACAGACTTACGTAGTAATTTAAGGATTAAAGATACCGGGCTGGTATCCGCAACTCCACGTCAAAGCGCGTATTTTGCGTATGGGCCATAATCTACCACGCGGGCCCAGTGTGAATCAGTAGATGTCACATGTCTTCGAATTCTTGGTTCTAGGACATGCCGGTTACCTCACGATGTTTTCCTTCACCGTTTTTGAGAGTTGTGGTGATGAAATAAATTACACAAAGTAAGTAGTAAGTCGTGGGTTCGAACCCAAGCAGGCGCATCCTACTAGGGTTCGAACCCACGACTTACTGTTCGTAAGTCAGACCGCCACCACTGGGCCACCGCTGCTCTCTTTGATAGTAATTTTGTAAATAATGTATTTCAAGATTATGAATATATCTCTGTAGAGTTATAATTGAAATTGGAGTAGACTATCGGAAACGTTAACTTACAAAATAATTATAATTAGTAAGCTTGGGTTAAGTTTTTATTAGAAACTAGCAGACGTCACGCAGTTTCACCCGCGTAGTTTCCGTTCCCGTGGGAATACGGGGATAAAAAGTAGCCTATGTCCACCGGGAATAGTGTAGCTTTCCACCAGTACAATATTTTTTAAAATTGGATCATTAGTTCCGAAGTTTACCCCCTACATACAAAACTTACAAACTTACAAATTTTACCTCTTTATAATATTAGTATAGATATAGATATATACTGTCTATGAGTAGGTACAGACGCCAGCACATCAAGTTACCCCAATGTGACAAATTACTTTTAGCGTTTTTTTTAACTTTATGGCAAACAGAATAAGGTTCATATTCAATTGGGAAAATTTGACACATTGGGGTAACTTGATGTGCTGGCGTCTGTATACCTAGGTTATGGCAAATAATAATCAGCACGGGTCAATCGAAGGTTGAGCTAAGCTTGAAAAGGTTGGACTAAGCTTGAAAAGGTTGAGCTAAGCTTGAAAAGGTCGATCCGTGGATGGGTGACCAGACCATTCATACTAATAAGACAACTCCGTGCTTTGGAAAACTGTTTTGTTAAACTGAACTGATCTTGGCTGTATTTTGTAGATCTTTGACAGGCGTAGGCTCAAAGTCTGTCAACCAGTTTAACCAAAGGATATCGTTGTACCCAGTAACTGAGTTTGGAGGTCCGACAGGCAGTCGCTCCTGAACTTGAAGCTGACCCCAATATAAGTAGTTGCCGGGAAAAGGCAGGCAGATTTCACCATCCTGCGTAGCATGAACACATTGAACACCGAAGAAACGGCCTTTGTCTACAGACGAGTCGGCAAAGTGACAGATTTATATAGACAGGAACCTCAATCTGTCAAATTTCTTTCAATACACCTGCCTGCGTAGCATGAACACTTAATTTCTTTTCTTCCGAGACACGACATAGACCGTTTCTTCGGTGTTCATGCTACGCAGGATGTGAGAAGGTAACGTTAAACTTACCAAATATCTCAGTACAATCTGAGGCGTAGTCTTCCCATACTTCTTCGCCAATTCCACAAGCGTTGGGTCATCGATTCTGGGAGCTGGTGGTGCAGTCTCCTGACTGAATAGAGAGCCAAATGGAGTGTAGGCCATCACTACTATGTCCTGGGTCTTGCAGTAGTCCAGCAGCTTGTTCTGGGCTAGGTTAAGGTTTACCTATGGCGGTTAAAAGGTTTGCATTAGCTTCTGTAACAAGAGAATACTCCATGTCCCATAATGGAGCAAGAAAAATTGAGCCACTTGCTTTTTAGTTCTTCTAACTTCATTTTAGTTTATTACCAAGCGAAATCTTCGCTTATATGATCTTAATTATTATGTTTTTCCTCATAGAAGTTAATAATTGTATCCCTTTTAAGGAAAAATAAATGTTCTTCAACCTTAAAACAATTTGAATTTCGAGAGATAGCTTAGAACCATTTCACATCACGTGTTTTTATCGCTTCTCTGCGCATTTTTAACGCGTATTAGCAGATAGTTCATATAGGTACATAATGTATCGTATAAACATACCGACCAGCTTGCGATTCAACGCGTCAAAAATATGTTGTGTGCAAAGGCCTTTCGAACTCTTAGACACGAGCGGCAGAGGTAACTGCAGCCAACAGTCTACTGAATGAGCTGGCAACGGTTGCCGCTAATTTTTGAAGTTGGAATGTTAATGGCCGCTATTGTTGCCAACGGCAGAGGTAACACTGACATTCCAACGTGGAGTTAGCGAAGAATGCCGCTGTTGACGCGGCAACGGCTGCCGGTTACCTCTGCCGTTAGCAACACGTTGCTCGTGTCGGTGTGTAAGAGCTCATAAATCGTTGTTCTTTTCTTACCTCAACTTGCAACACTGATGGCTTAACCTCACAGTTGGACAGCAGACGCTCAATCATGCTGATGTTGAAGTTAGATATGCCTATAGACTTGGCGAGACCTAGCTTCTTGGCCTCTTCCATGGCTTTCCACGTGTCTAGGTAGTCTATGTAGTCGTAGCCGCTGTGATCTGGCTGGAAATTTAAAAAAAAATGTTATAGCGACATCTATCTTGCCACATACGAACTAAAGACTGTCATCCTGCATCGCGATGTTAAAGTTATCCGCGCGATTGAACGTACAACACTCGTCTGCGCGGAGGATCTGAGCTTTTCTATGGGGAATGAGTACTGAGAACAAAGTCAAAGTCAAAGTCAAATCATTTATTTCAATTAGACCTGATAACAGACACCTTTGAACGTTATACTTACAAATTAAATAAATGTATAAACTTAATGATTCTAGCTGCACATTACAAAAGGTAGTTTCGTATGGTGAAGAATGTGCAAGAAACTCCATACTTAGATACTCTTTTAAAATACATTACTTAAATTTTAAAATAAGTATTTGTAAAATTTCTGTCAACGCCATTCTAGAATTTCGAAATTCGAAAAAGTTTCGAATCGCACTCTATTCTATTTTTAAATCTATCAAACGTCCAAAAAGGATATTGCACAGGCAAACGAAATAAAAAAAAACAAAACATGTAAATTAGTGAAGATAATAAAAGAAGATCCGTATCATTTAATTAATTATCAATTAAAAAGATCGACTACAAGTATTTTTTTTCAAGATGAAAGATTAAAAAAATTAGAATTCGTGTTTCATTTTCTTCCTCATAGCTTTTTCTCATCAAAATAATGTTTGTATCGGCCAATCTACTATCTTTACGATCTTGAATATATTTTTTAAATTGTTTTAGGCATGTAGATCGCATATCTTGACACATGTACTTGTTTAGGCATTACATGACAGCTTGGTAAATGCGTCAAATGAACGTGTTTTTTTAAACGTATTTAGTTAGCATGAATCAAATGCGTGCACGATTAGGTATTTCTATTCTGCCGCTCGATTCAGTAAAAATCATCCGGTGAAAACCTGGGTGAAGTGAACTGTCAATGGCTTGTATGAGAATGGAAGCTCAATTCACCTCAATACTCAATACTTTATTGCATACCATAATGTGTTGCAGGGTGTTGTTCAATTTCGTAAGTATCAAAGAGATTTATGAATGTCTTTGGTAAGTATCAATTATGGACCCTGTCGGGCACAGCATAGTTTGTTAGAAGAGAGGAGGAAGGGCGCTTCTTAGATTAGAATATAATTATGAGCCTCACCACCACCACCACCACCCACCTTTCAACTTAGAGAATAGCTCTGCTTTAGGTACTGTCGAACGGGTTGGACGGAAACATTTATTTAATTTCTACAGTTCTACTTCTTCTTATTCAAGAAATATCTACTATATTATACAAAAACTAAATTAAATTAAATTACCAATTAAAATAAATAAAAAAAATAACAAAAAAAAAGAAAAACAGTTCCTGCTCTATTAAATAAATAAACACTTAAATAAATAAATATTCCACATCTTTTCACACAACGCTTAATAGTCCCAAGTTAAGCTTGAGAGTTTGTGTTATGGGTACTTAACAGCTAATAAACATACTTATAAATTTCTAAATACATACTTAGGTACATATTATAGGTGTAAATTACACCCAGACACAGAACAAATTAATGATCGTGCTCAGCACACAAACATTTGTCCTGGGTGGGAATCGAACCCACGACCTTCACCATAGCAGTCAGGGTCACTAACTACTAGACCAACAGGCCAGTACCTAAAATGGTGTCGTTAATCGTCTAGAACTAACTTTGGGAGATAAAATATAAAAAGTACCTACCTAAACATTTAATTCTTATATTTAAATAATTTTTATATTAAATTACAACCATTTGTAACAATAACAAGAAAATATTAATTTACTTTATTAGTAATACTGGCTGATATTGTGCCTAGTGCTGATGCGAGCGCATCACTAATTTGTGAACAAGTAAAAATTATTCCGCACGCTTTTTCTTTACGCTGTAAGCAGGTATGGTTTTATTTGAAAATGTCAGTCCGAGTTTTATTTATTTCCTCGCCAATGTGTGATCAAACGTCTTGCGTCTTATGTAGGTAAGTCATAGTGCGCTTTGATTAATTACGGCCACCGCTTTCTTGTAGCCCTCGCCTTTGGCTTAGGCATGAATATTGGCTGGGTTCAAGCTAAACTGGTAAGCTAAACATACCTACCTTAAAAGTGACAGTGCTATGAATCAGGTACAGGTCTACATAGGTCATGTTCAGACGAGCCAAGGAGTTCCTCAGTGAAGATATCACGTCGCGAGACTCATGGGAAGGAAGCTAGAAATAAACACATAAGTACTTAATTGAGATTGCAGAGGGTACAGATGTTGCATTTATACACCTACATACAATGATTTATAAGTAAAAAGTTGCGGACAGGTTACCTCAGAAAGCGACACATTAAAATGTGGCTAACTAGCCACACTTGACCTCAGTGTCGTGTCGCGCCGCCAACGGACGCGTGCGTGCGTTAGTGTGCCGTTTTTGAAGATCGAATGGTGTTTAGGTAACCTATCTACAACTTTTTGCTTATAATATCATTGCCTTTCACGCTATTCAGAAAGTATAGAAAATAATTCTTACCTTGGTCACAACGAAGACGTTCTCCCTAGGTACTCCAGATGCTCTAACTCCAGCACCCACTTCCTCCTCATTCTCGTAAGCAGCGGCGGTGTCTAGCATCCTGCCAACATTATAAATTATAACGTCTCGCAGTTCCACCCGCGTAGTTTCGGTTCCCGTGGGAATACAGAGATAAAAAGAAGCCTATGTCCCTCGGAGATATTGTAGCTTTCCAACGGTGAAAGAATTTTTCAAATAACTCCAGTCGTTTTTAAGTTTATTGGTCACAAACAAAAAATACAAATCATATATCTTTATTATATAAGTATTATGCGTTTCAAATAAGAATGGGAACGTCAATGACCTCTTTCTGTCAAATGTCGTTTGAAAAGTACGGCCTGCAACGTAGCCTTAATCGCGTAACCCTTTGTTTTGCTGATCTTACCCAATTTATTCGAATTGACAGCTATGGCTATGTCACAACATGGCGCAAAGACATTCCTATTCTCATTTGAAACGGATAGTATAGACTATAGTAAAGTCAGTGAGCTGAGTTGCCTGTCCCATCTTCCCCGTTTTATTTTTTTCTAAGATGGATCTATGGTAATGCAGAGCACGGACCGTACCTCGCTTATGACGTCTCCGCGTGGATTTCGAATATTAACATCCCCCCTGTCCAATGTCGTAGTTTTGAAAACGAATTATAAGTAGCCTCAGACGGAAATAATGAGACTTTCTATCAATGATAAAGGAATTTTAGAAATCGGTTCAGTTGATTACTCCATACGACCCAAAGCGATTAAAAAAATACTATAGAGCGGGCATGTCAAGGAGATGTCATAGGAATACTTTGATCCCGTATATGTGTCAGTAACGCCATCTAGAATAATTTCTATGAACAATGGAGCGGCAGCGGAGCGTAGTTAAAAAAACTATTTATTTTCGCGACTAAACGGCACAGGATTGTAATGTTTGGCATAAAGATAGATCATATCCTGAAGCGGGCACAGGCTATCTTTTACCTCAAACAGTAATATGGAGAAAATTAGTTTTCTTAAGAGAGATTTATGACATGCAAAGAAATGTCATAGATTTGGAAAAACTGTGATCCCATGTCTTAGTAACGCCATCTAGCGGCAGCTGAGTGTACTACTACTAGACTCAACGAGTTTTGGATGAAAATTTTGTTCGTGATAGTAAGTATTGAATGACTTTGCTTTAGCCTTACTAATTTTACTTCTTCATAACATTAGTAGGAACAGTTAACATACCATGACATCCACAAAGGGTTAGGCAAAGATTACCCTAGCTGTACCACAAACACACTTCACCAGATAGGTACATCCCTAATTAAGACATTATAAAAACTATGAAAGGTGGTGATGTGAGGACAAAATCGTCCTACCTGTATCCAGCTTTCAGTGCCCATGTGACAGGATATTCGACTGCATGTTCTTCTACAGGTTTCTGTCCATTCTGTAAAAAAAAATGCCATGGTGGGTTTCAAATCAAAATCAAAACTCATTAATTAAATTTAGGCCGAGAGTCATGACTTTTTGAACGTCAAAAATACATAAGCAGCGGTGGCGGCCTCGACTTACGAACAGTACCTAAGTCGGTCGAACCCAGGCAGGCGCCATTACCCATTACTTTGTGTTTATTATTTCATCACCACTGCTTTCAAAACCGGTGAAGGAAAACATCGTGAGGAAACCAATTCATCAACATCTAACAATTCGCACTGGGCTTGGTAGATTATAGCCTATACGCAAAATACGCGCTTTGACGTGGAGTGGCGGATATCAGCCAGGTTTGTTTATCTTTTTATTTTTTACATAAGACAGTTCCCCAATACGCACCCTTCGCCAATTCAAAAATGTTAAAGGGACAGTTACATTGGACTATTCTAAAAACTTTCTCAACAAAAAGGTATAAGTATATTATTGTATGGAAAACAAGAATGGGTTTATTGCTGCTGATTTTTTTTCGCGATTTCTGTGTAGGTCCCATAGTGAAAGTTGTTCATGTTCATGGGTCAAGAAAACTTTGTGGAAAGTCCTATGATTAAAAATATACCCTGTACAGTAGATTATACACCAAGACTATAAATCAGTGTCTTATTAAGTAATGTAACTGGCACCATATTGAATCCGAAGCATATCTACTGCCTACTCATCCTTTCTCCTCCACTATCAAGTCCATCCAAAGGTTGTCTGTAAGAGATCGCTTTTAGCGATAAGGCCGCCCATTGTATCACCGCTTGTAGCCCTTAAAATTATGATTTGTAAGTATTAATGGTGTAAAATAAAGAGTATTCTATTCTATTCTATTCTAACTAAGGATTCTTGAGACTAAAATCCTGAACGCAGTGCGGAATTCAATCTAGCCCCAAATTTTCTGTGATGTAACAAAGCAATTCGATCTTAATACGATAATAATACCGGCAAAGGATTACTTTAATTGTGACTTACCTCATCGAATCCCAAGAATGTGCCAAGTCCTAGAGCTGGTATTGAATTCCCATCGTTAAGTGGAATCCTGAACGCCTTTCCGCCATCTTTGTCATCACAAAACTGAAAATTAAAGTTTTTGAGTTCAGATATTACCAACTTTGGTTTAACCCACTTAATATCACCTGTAATCAAGAACAAAAATCAAGTTGATATTTAAATTAAATTACGCTGAGAACCAGCACATTTGAACGTCGTCAAAACGACGTAAGATAGGTTTCTGCAGTGTTTTTTTCTGGGAAGAAGAATTCCCCAGCATATCATCATCGACGGATAGACACTGGCAGTACACCCACATTTCGATGTAAAGGGGTGAGCCTATTACCATCAATCGAGCACAACTTCTGAGAAATTCCATAAATAAAAATCAATAACTTCTCTCTAATAGTAAACTAGCAGACATCCCGCGGTTTCACCCGCGTAGGTCCTGGTCCCGTGGGAATACAGGGATTAAAAGTAGCCTATGTGTTAATCCAGGGTGTCAGCTATCTCCATAGCAAATTTAATTAAAATCCATTCAGTAGTTTTTACGTGAAATAGTAACAAACATCCATCCATCCATCTATCCATACTCACAAACTTTCGCGTTGATGGTATGATGATGATTTATTTTACTACGTATTACCGCTAAAATCAAACTTGTATATGTGGCTAAAGGACATCCCTTCTCACTTCTCTGATAAACACGTTTATTAAATATTCCTACTAATCAAAGACTTCCTCGAGAGACCTACTATCAAATTGACACTAATAAATTGCCCTTTAAAAATTGCAGAATTGTGTAGTGCATCATGCATGACACCATGTACTTAATGTTTATAGAAAAAAATAGGACTTAATTGTCTAAAGGGCCTGTTAAAAATATAGTTATGTTGTATTTTCGTTATTTTACATTTACTGTGGTTAAACCATAGACATAGAATAAACTGAGTGATACTCATACAAAATTGACTACTTCTAGAAAAAGACAGAGGGACTGTGCGGCCACTACCTGTCTCTTTACTGTAGCTCTGTGGTTAAAGAAAGAAATAGACAACTATTTAGACCATCTCAGACACTAAACTGCATAGATCTTACATGATTTGACGAAGATAATGTCTGGACTTTAAAAGAGACTAGGTATGACCTCTGAGTTTCTTTCGGTGTTTCTTCTCAGAGTAGTCAAATAGTGAAATACCGATCTCATTAACTAAAAAAGGCGACGTGTACAAGTGTTTGTAAAAACCTATTTACAAAAAAAAATATCATTTATCATTTATTGGCCGCACGTTTGCTTTATCTCTCTCACACTTCCTTACCAGTATTTACTTCACAAGCTGTTTATGAAACACTCAGCCCATTCTCTATGTCTATGGATTAAACAATACACACGCACTGGCCATAGGTACAATTTTTGTAACTTACCCAACTTTTATTCTTAATAACAAAAAAAACTTACCACTCCAATGACCACAGATAATAGAATAAGTACAAACGTCATTTTCTAAGCTCCAACTGAGTAAGACTGAACAACCATTCACTTGATTGACGTAATTGTACTACTTAATTAAGCTTACATTTACACACATTATGAATTTAGGCTTTACAATGATTCACAGAAGGTTGAAAATCGAAATAAAACCGAGAATTGTGGAACTTTTTAGCTTTTGTCTTTCGTGTTGTTCGAGTTTGAACTTTGTTGGTAGCGAGTTAAAGGTGGAATTCAATTGTGGGATGTATTACAAAGGAATTGCTAGATGTAACTACGCAACATTTATTTGAGCACGACTTGATTATTATTATTATTTATGACTTATTTATTTCCAAAACACTTACCCTAATTCACATAGCACATAGCATTCTAGCCATACAGCGGGTTTATCTGTGTGCTGGTGAGACGTTTATTTAAGTTGGCAATAATATTGTTGTATACACAGGTAATCTTATTTTCAAAACGATGGTAATTAGTTAGAGGTATAGATTAGATACATTAATACTTAGGCGATTATCACACTGCCCCGCATCACGCTGCATGTTGCGTGTCTCTGAACTGAATTGAACGCGCGTGGATGCATTTTCTGTGTTGGACTGTGTGTGTTTTCCATACAAACGGAGATACAAGCAACGGAAGAACACGCATCCACGCGCTATACGCTGCATCATGCGGGGCAGTGTGTTAATCGCCTTAAAGGTAATTAAGAAAAATGTTGTGCGAAGTAACCTTTTTTAATTCATTAAACCCCAAGAGGACACCGGTGTCCGCGCTGTCATTGTCTTTCTATTGTGTCTCTAATTGACAAGATTGAAACGTTTTAAACCCCAAGAGGACACCGAGTGTCCGCGCTGTCATTGTCTTACTATTGTGTCTCTCCTTGACACGATTAAAAGGTTAATTTGTACGTAGGTATAACTTAAACAACGATCAACTTCATTTTAAGGTGTCGCTTGCTTAGCGTTTATAACCTATCTACACCTTTTTACTTATAATATCATTGGCTAATGAACTTGTCGCTCCGTTTCATGTAGTCGTGTTACAGCAATTCTATTGTCCATAAAACCAAGGTAAACTAGCAATGTAGGCACTTGAACTTTGTGAGATAAAGTTATACAGATAAAAACTATTTTTGTTTCGTTGTACAAACTGTTAACCGATTGGTTTAATTGCATTTTTTTACTTCTGGTATGAGAACTATTGTGTTATTAAGAAATGTCCGATCGAACTTGTTTTTTTTTAATATTCTTAGCTGCCCCGGGCCCCGGAAAACTTAGTTTAGCCGTAGAATCAATTTATATTGAGTGACTTCTTTTTTTTATTTTGCCGACTATTCTGCCAATATTTGAAGAGAATTGGATAGCAAGTGAGTTAAAAACAAAAAGAAATAGTGTCCAGCGAGGCTATTGTAACTTGTAACTACCGGGAAAATTCAACTCCAAAACTGTTCTAATGAAAGTTATTTAGATAAGTTGTATTTTTCCGGTAAGTAGTTACAGTAACCTCCCGGACTTAACTGAGAATAAATAAGAATCTTCAACGGATACTCTTGAACTCAATGTAGCTCTCTTCATGGGTTAGTATGAGACTGAAACAAACAAAACAGTGAATGTACCACTGCTTTTCTCTGCATCACCTGAAGGTTGACTGGTAGAAAATGCCTATGGCATTAAGTCCACCTTTGTACATTAGTGTGCTTGAAGTAATAAATAAATAAATGTACAGACGCCAGCACATCAAGTTACCCCAATGTGTCAAATTTCTTTGATCGTTTTTCACCTGTACCTATGTCAAAATCAAAATTCATTTATTTTTACAAATTAGGCTGAAGATCAGCACTTTTTGAACGTCGAAATTACATAAGACAGTCCCCCAAAGAGCCCACCTTTCGCCACTTCGTAGTGTTTTTGCTGGGCAAAAGAAGTGGCGAAACAAACTCCCCAGCAACACGTCTGTCTGATAAGTTAGAAGAACTTGAATTTACACAGCACAATTAATTTAAATATAAAATAATTAAAATAACTTATTCACTACATGTTACCTAGTAGCACACTCAATATCAGCATTTTTATTTTTTTTTCCTGGCGTGGCAACGTTGCCACGTTGAATGGCAATGCTGATATTGAGTGTGCAATGCGGCCAGTCTTTTCGGCACGTTTCCCGTTGACAACGATGCGGATGATTTTTTTGATGCCATATAAGTATTTTGCTTTTCTTTTAGTTTTTACTTTTACATGTAATAAATGTATTGTATTTATAGAAATAAACGTTTTGGTTATATACAGAATAAGGTTCGTATTCACTTGGGAAAATTTGACACATTGGGATAACTTGATGTGCTGGCGTCTGTACCTACATAAATATTATAATTTTATTGTTAGTAAAGATAAAGGTAAAGATTATTTATTTGTTTAAACATAGTATACATACAAAAGCATGCATGATCTTAAAGTGTTAAAGTCCAATCATGTTTAGCCGTAAGTATCGGCGTACAAATATTTTCACAATTTATGTCACATCGTCAAATTTCAAGTAATTTAGTTCAATGTCATATAAGTACAAACAAAGCTAATGTCAAAGTTTTCTAAAAGTAAAAGATTTATGTCAAATTAACATAAATAACCAAAATTACATAGTCCTACATGTCAACAATTATACCATGTATGTCACAATTACGACTAAACATTCATTCGCATATTAGTATTGTTAGTACATTTATTTAATATAAAAATATACCACATTCGAACAGCCACAGATTTCGAGAGAGAGCTCACAGCTCAGTTTTATGTTATTATCACGTAATAAACCGGCCAAGAGCGTGTCCATAGATATAATAAAGAAGGAGATATGCCCGTTAGACGAAAATGTATCGGAACCATGTGTCTCCACTTTGCCCCTACCACACGGCAACTACTACACATGCAGTTCAGTAAAAGCAATAGATACGCAGTCGCTCACACACCCGCATTTCTTAAAACAGAACGTACTACACAATCAATTATAAACCTTATGCTGTCAAACACAGCGTGTATTTACCATGCACCATACAACTTACGCACACAAAAACAACGGTCGCTACCACTTCGTCGCATGAAGCAGCGGCCGTACTACGCGATGCATCCGCTCAATGAAGTATCGTTGTGTTATCTTTACATTGCTCGTCCAGCCACTTAGCGACAAACTTAGGTAGTGGTTACGGAGCAATGTATTTATTGCAACAATAGTACAGTCGCTGTGATATTTGAAAACAAAAATAACATAGTAAAAGCAAGAAATATATTACGTTTTGTTGTTTTGCATGATTAGATAGACAAATATAGTAAAATACGTGTACTTACATGTGATAAGAAATTCCGTGATTTACATAGTTTTGATTTGTGCTTCGGATTTTACAAAAAAACACTGAACAACACGGCATTGCTATAAAATGTCACAATCGCGGTCGAAAGCACACAAGTTCGCGCAGACGGCTTACGACGTGATCAATTTTAGCATGTCGCGGAGACACCGACACGCCCCCATGCCACTTCTCCTATTATTTAGATTTCTATGAGCGTGTCGAACCACGCTCAGTGTAGGGTTCCGTAGTTTCCCGTCCGTCACAATAAGTGTTCAAAATGCTTGCATGTACCTACGATTATACTACAAACTTAGTCCAGAATTTATTTTGTACAACTCTTTGTCTTTTTGTACAAAAACTGTTGTTTCCATCCAAGTTCAAAATAATTTTCCTAGAAAGTCCTTATAAAGTTCTACATTTCAGATTTTTTTCATATTTTCTAAACTTATGGTTCAAAAGTTAGAGGGGGGGACATTGTTTTTTACTTTTGTAGCGATTGTTTTCGAAATAATTGACATTATCAAAAATGATTTTAGTAAACCCCTATTCATTTTTAAATACCTAGCCAACAATATATCACACGTTAGGGTTGAAATTAAAATAAAATCACTTCCCACTTTACACATAGGGGGGCTACCCTAATAAAACATTTTTTTCCAATTTTTATATTACCACTTTGTTGGCGTGATTGATACACATATAATTGGTACAAAATTTCAGCTTTCTAGTGCTAACAGTTACAGAGATTAAGCGAGGACGGACGGACGGACAGACAGACATGGCGAAACTATAATTTAAGAGTTCCTAGTTGACTACGGAACCCTAATAAAAACTATTAGCGCAACAACTGCAACAAGCAGTTCTGGGCAAAAATATGTTAGAACTTTAACTTTACTTATCATAATAATTATTCATAACATGTTGGCAGGTTCATTGCTGTTGTTGTTGTTAACAACAGCAATGAAAGTTGTTGTTGTTACTAATACCAAAATACTAACTAAAACTATGGATCTTTGTTATCTGCAAATAAAACTTTAGGCGTTTCCTCTCTCAGTAGCCCTGACCACCGGTAGCTTGGACCCTGTTCCCGATACCGGTGGGCTACTATTTTTTATATTTTTATAAATAAAACTTTTATTATTATTATTTCCATTTATTATTTGTACAAACATATAAATTACATTTTTAAATATTGATATAAAAAATATAAAAACATTTAAAAATATAAAAAATAGTGAACCAGCGATGGCGGGAGCAGGGTCCAAGCTACCGGTGGTTAGGGCTCCAGAGACAGGAACCTCCTCACGATGCGGGCCGTATCAAGAAGTACTGCCTTCTGGATCAGGTTCTTGACCCAACCGTGCAACGAAAGCCTCGAAAGATGCTCATCGAGGCTTTTAGCCATAAGGCCATTGGCCGTTACGACTATCGGCACAATGACAGCCGAGTCCACATCCCACATGTCGACAACCTCGCGTGCTAAGTCGAGATATTTTATTTTTTTCTCTTTCTCAGCTTTCACGAGGTTCTCGTCATGAGGGATGGTAACATCGATTATCATTGTGCGGCGCGCTAATCGATCTATCACCACTATATCAGGCTTATTGGCAACAATAGTCCTGTCAGTGATGATAGATCGATCCCAGTACAGTGTAACATGGTCATTCTCGAGAACTGGGTCGGGCACATACCTGTAATACTGTACTTCAGAATCCACAAGCTGGTATTTCAAAGCAAGTTGCTGATGGATAATCCTGGCCACTTGGTTATGTCTGTGCAAGTACTCACTGTTAGCCAGACGAGAACAACCAGAGATGATATGTCTGATAGATTCACCCGGACAGTGACATGCCCGACACACGTCAACTGTCCCGTCCTTCATAATATATCTCCGATAGTTATTCGTCAAGATAACTTCGTCCATAATTGCACAGACGAACCCTTCAGTTTCTCCGAAGAGGTTACTAAATCGTAGCCAGGATACGGACGCTAAGAAGTCTACATCGGGCCCATGAAGAGCCCGGTAGAAGCGCCCGTGAAGCTCTTTGCTTTGCCATACCTGTCTGCGGTCATCAGTACTCAGTACTATAGGTTTGCGCCAGTTCTCGTTAGCCATGGATAGCGGGGTAAGGCCCTTGTCCACTGCGACCACATCCCGATGCATCCCCACGTCGGTTTTCAGAAAGTATTCTCGGAGGCTGTACACCTCACGGTTGTGGAGGGTCTTAGCATTCAGGAAGCCTCGACCCCCGCATTTCCGCGGGATGTACAGTCTCATAACCGAGGATCGTGGGTGATGCATCCGGTTTGCGGTCATCAGTGTACGAACTCTCCTATCCAGGGCGTCAAGTTCCGTTTGAGTCCATTTGAGTATGCCGAAAGAGTACATCAACACTGGCATGACCCAACCATTGAAGGCGCGCACCTTGTTTCCGCCTGACAAAAGGCTATTTAAAACCTTCTTCAGGCGGCCAAAGAAGCGCTCCTTCAACGATTGCCTCATGTCAGCAGCATCGATGCCTAACGCTTCCGACATACCCAAATATTTATAGTTTTCGGATAAGGAGAGGGATCTAAGGTGTATGGAATCCGAGAGTTGAATTCCCTCGGATTCCACTATCTCCCCTCGCTGTACATGCAAGACTGCACATTTGTCCACACCAAATTCCATCCTGATGGCACTACTGAAAGTTTCAGTTACCTTCAGTAGCTCCATCAGTCGCAAATTGTTGGGGGCAAATAGTTTCAGATCATCCATGTATAGGAGGTGAGATATGACCTGACCACCTCTCCTTAACCGATAGCCTAGACCTGAATCCTCCAGCAGCGTGCTAAGCGGATTCAAGGCTAGGCAGAACCAAAGCGGACTCAAACTGTCACCCTGGAATATACCCCGCTCAATCCTGATAGGTTCACTGTTTCCCCGGATCTGTCGACATCCTGGATAGCGTAAGACCGTACTCCACTGCCGCATACACGATATCAAGAAGGTGCGAAGAGTTGCATCTATTTTGTACAACTCCAGCACCCTAATGAGCCATGTATGCGGCACCGAGTCATAGGCCTTCTTGTAATCTATCCAACATGTCGACAGATCCTTGCGGGATCGGCAAACCTGCTGGCTTATGGCCATGTCAATGAGGAGTAGCTCCTTAGTACCGCGGGACCCGTTCTTACATCCATTTTGAGAGGTGGACATGATAGAATTGCTGTCAATGTGATCGTTTATTTTAGCTCTCAAAATGGATGTAAGAACTTTATAGACCGTCGGTAAACAAGTGATCGGTCTATAATTTTTGGGTTCCGCAGTACTACCTGTTTTATGGAGCAGGTGGGTTATTCCTGTTGTAAGAAACTGGGGTAGCGACCCTGACTCTAAAGCTGACTGAAACTGGGAAGCCAAGCAAGCATGCGATCCCTGGATCCATTTGATCCAAAAGTTGTGCAGTCCGTCCGGTCCCGGAGATTTCCAGTTTGGTAACGGACGGACTGCACAGGCTACATCTTGGGGGCTGATAACGATTGCCCCCATTTCAGGTATAGAATCACACGCTTGCTCTACCACCCGAGTCCAGTCGCCCTCAGCGTGACTGACAGGCACCGACCAGATGCTGCGCCAGAATGAACACATGGCGTCATCATCCGGTAGGCACGTATCAGCCACACCTTGGTCTGGTCGCTCCCAAGCCCTATAAACCCTCCTTTCGTCGCTCTGGAACATGCGATTCTGCGTATATCGGTCAACCCGTCGCTTATACCGCCGGATACGGTTTGCCCATGCATAAACTTTCTGCTTTAGGAAGTCGATGCGCTCTGTGACATGGGATATGTATTCTCCAGGACTGATTCCAGTCCCAGAGAACGCTCGTCTCACAAAGCGCATCACTCGTGGCCGTGTATTGCCCTCCCTAAAACAGTATAGTTTGCCAATGAGTACCCTGGCCTCATCGATACGACGCCCGATCCTGCACTGCCAGGCTGGTACGGCTGGTTTTGGTCGCATAGCTACGTCACTGTCTGGAAATTTAACATTAGCTATACGACATGCCGCAACAGCCGCACAATACAGAATCGAGTGTGTATCGACCAGATTTTCGCTGTGTTCGAAATAACTCGTAACCAGCGAATCCAGGGCACACATTAGCGCCCTATTTTTTTTATGCATAGGCAAACGTGGTAACCGGGGTCTAAGTACGGTTGGTGTTGACCTATATTCGCGAAGCGCACTTTCCAGAGCGCTCCTCAATCTATCACTGCACTGGCTACTTACTGTGACAACCCTATCATCCGCCTCATCACTAACACAATTGGACCGCGGCGTAATTGCATTAGTTGCCGGTGAGTGTGCCGCGGTCTGTGGCGAAGCAGAGACGATACGGTTGCTCAGCACCTCTGAGCGCAGCCTATCAAGCGCGGCGTCGACCAACCTGTGGTTACGTTGGATGACCCGCACCTGATCCGATAATCGTTGGGCCGACACGTTGACGGTTGGTTCCAGCTCCTGGAACAGAGACAGCATCCTAACACGGTACGCAGTGAGGTTAGTTCCCCCCTCTGTAGACCCGTAATATGCGCGCATGACGTTCTCATTTATACTTTGAGTCCATTTCATGCGCTGCACATAACCACCGGCAGCGGGGACCCGGCTCGGGGCCGGTTGGCCCCTAAGTCCCAAGCTTCTCGGTGGCCGGCCTCTCCCCGGCCGACGTACAGGTGTTGGCGACGTCGGCGGGGAAAAATATTCGTCGCTCGAGCTCGACGCGGCTGCAACCGCCGGTGACACTGGTGATCCGAGGTCCGGCGGCGGCGAGGCGGAGCTGAGCGACGACTCCGGAGGTGGTGGGCGTGCTCGAGTTCTGGCTCTCGTCAACATTATATTATCCTTTCGTCCAACATTTCTTCTTCTTCATATTGATTAGTTAGCTATTGTATTTACGTGAATGACACATGTCACTGTATTTTCTTGAATTTTCCCTAGATTTTTCATTTTCCTTTATTTGTAGGTTTTATGTAAATGTATATGTAATAGATCGTTTTATTTCAAAATTTAGTAAACATTATTTAGGTCGGTAAATTAAATACAAATATTAGGGATAAATATGAATTTTAAATATTTTTTTTTTTTTTTTTTTTTTTTTTTAAATATTATAAACTAGTACTTGACTGCAATCCCACCTGATGGTAAGCAGTGATGCAATCGTTGATGGTGAGGCGCACTAGTTTATTAGGAGCCTATTCACTCTTGCCTTGAAGACACCCAAATTATAATCGGACGGGAAGACCGCAGCAGGCAAATTGTTCCAGTCCCTTGATGTACGTGGTATAAACGACGAGGCGAACCGCTTGGTCCGGGTCGTAGAGGTTTCAACAACATAAGGGTGGATACTCGCCGTACGTCGGCTTGTCCGATGGTAGAAGTGAGATGGTGGAATCGAATCATGTAATTCCTGCGCACACTCTCCAAAATGCATCCTGTAAAACACCGAAAGGCTGGCTATCCTTCGCCTGTGCTCAAGACTCTGTAGATTGGACTCAACCAGATCTGGATCACCAATTAGTCTCTTCGCACGCCTTTCCACCGAGTCCAAAGCTGCCAGGTGGCATTTTGCAGCACCGGCCCATATGTGGCTGCAGTACTCCACACACGAACGGACCTGTGCTTTGTATAGCATTAAAAGCTGTCCCGGTGTGAAGTACCGCCGGACCTTTGCAAGAACGCCAAGTTTTCTAGCTGCTACCTTGGCTTTGGACTCAATGAACCGCCCAAAATTCAGGTCTGAGGAGATTTCGACTCCTAAAAGCTGAAGACGATCGGTGCATTCCAGGGAGACATCACGAAAAGCAGGAGCTAAGGTAAACGGGCTCCTTTTGGCGGTGAACAGACACGCTTGTGTTTTGGCGGCGTTGAATCCCACCAGATTGGCTTCACCCCACTTGGAGACTGCCTGCAGTGAGCTATTCGTACGCTCCACCATAGCCTCTCTTTCGGACTGGATTAGCCCCTTACTAGCCCGAGCACCGGGCAGGTATCTCTCTACAACTGTGCTATCATCTGCATACCCATAGATACCGGGCACCAGCAGATCGTTGATATGCAGTAGGAATAGGGTTGCAGAGAGAACAGACCCCTGAGGAACTCCGGCATTAGTCGTCATGGGCTCTGATGAGCACCCGTCGACAACTACTCGGAGAGACCGTTCACTCAGGAAGTCTTTTACCCAGTTAATCAGACCAGGGGAAATGCCGTACGCTGGAAGCTTACTCAAAAGGCTAGCGTGCCATACCCTGTCGAAGGCCTTCGAGACGTCTAAGGAAACAGCAATCGCTTCCCCATTCTTCTCGAGGGCCTCGCCCCACAAGTGGGTGGCATACACTAGTAGGTCCCCAGTAGACCGATTGCGGCGAAATCCGTACTGTCGGTCACTGAGGAGATCGTTACCTTCTAGGTATGCCATGAGGCGCGAGTTCAATACACGCTCCATAATCTTGCAGAGTATGGAGGTTACTGAAATCGGCCGATAGTTGGCAGGATCGGCACGACTGCCCTTTTTGGGCACGGGTTGCACGTTGGCAAGCTTCCAGGACTTGGGCACTATACCAGTCCCAAATGAGAGGCGATACAAGCGCATCAGTACAGGAGACAACTCGGGCGCACAAGCCTTGAGAACAATCGCTGGTATGCCATCTGGTCCACTAGCTTTATTCACGTCTAGACGACGCAGCTCTCTCAGAACTTCTCTGTTCCTTATGTGAACCTCGGGCATTGACGAGTCACAATGAGGCAGAGTCGGTGGAGTAGCACTGCCAGTGTCCAGACGAGAATTATGGGCGAAGAGAGATGCAAAGAGACCTGCTTTCGCTCTTGCCGTATGAGCTAGTGTTCCATCAGGTTTTACCAGCGGAGGCAATGTGGGCCGACAGAAGTTCGCCTCGACCGACTTGGCAAGGGACCAGAATGCTCTGCTACCGGACGGCTGTGCAGAGAGCTTTTTGCCAATATGGGTAATGCGGTCGAAGCGTGCCTTCTTTAGTGCCTTTTTGCAGGACTTGGCAGCACGGTTAAAGGCTCTCTTCTTTGAGCTCAGATCCGGAGATTTGCGGTCACGAGCGTCAACCCAGGTTAGAAACGCCGAATGCTTACGCTCTTCAGCATGAGCGCAATCAGCATTGAACCATGGGTGAGCTGAGCTTCCGATGGGTACGTCACTATAAGGGATAAAATACTCCATAGCTTGACGTATCACATCGGTTACAGCATCCGCACAGCTCGACGGATTTTTAGAAGAGAAGCAGACCTGCTGCCAAGGATAAGACGCAAAGAAGTGCCGCATCTCATCCCAATCTGCTGACTTGTAACGTTGTAACGCCACATTCGCCGTTCACCACGTGTGTCGTGGTCAGGTGGGGAGAAGGACGATACAGACTTCACCATATTATATATATTGGACGTTGTTGACACTTCAGTGTTGCCAGTATTATTATTATTATTATTATTATTATTATTATTATTGCAGAGTTGATGGTTACTCAGATTAGTTAACGTACCTATTTTATATTTTTTTATCTTTCTTTTTTAACCGACTTTCAAAAAAGGAGGAGGTTCTATGTTCGTGTGTATGTATTTTTTTTTTTTTTTTTTTTTATGTATGTTACCTGATTTCTCCCCCATTTGTGGACCGATTCTCGAAATTCTTTTTTTATTCGAAAGAGTATACTCCCGAGGTGGTCCCATTTTAATTTGGTGAAGATCTGGTGCTGATCTTCGGAGATATGCAACGGAACTCTTCAAAAATAGACGGCAAATCTGTCGTGATTGCTGGAATCGCTTGGATGTTTATTGTTTATACAACATCATTACGTATCATCACGCCTGGTATGCTCTGAGGGGTACGCAGATGTGTACAATATACCTAGATTTCGACAGTTAGGTATGTTAATTTTCATTTATTAGGGTTAAGTGGATAACCCTATTATCATGACATGTACTGTTACAATTAACAATATATATAGCAAATATTTGTATAGGAACCACTAAAAATGGAAAAATAAAAAACTTTTTTGCAAAAAAATTAAACCGACTTAAAAAAAAACACTAAACGGTGTAAAATAACTCTAAATTCGGAAGTCGGTGGCCCATCATGAATAAGACAAAACCACCAAAGCCACAGACTTCCTAATTTAGAGTTATTTTCTTTCAGTTTTTTTTTGTGGTTTGTTCAGTCGATCGGTAAGTACTTAAAATTGTAGGAAAACTATTTTACGATATTAAATTAAATTATTTAAAAGGCAAAGATCTATTTTGTAGAAATAAATATAATTACATTTCATTTATTAAACTGAGGAAGTCCCGGGTTCGATACCAGGGTCAAGCAACGTTTTTATAACTGGATTTTCACAGTCACAAGCCCGGAGTCTAGATTTTTGTGCCCAATTGATGGCAATTGGTTGGCTGGAATTCGACCCAAATATACCTAGTTAGGAAAAGGCATATGATGATGTCAATAGGCTCACCCCCTATTGCAAAACTGGCGGAATTTTGGTGATCTGTTGTCACAACTCTGCCTAACCATTTGAAGATCATAAGCGTGATGATAGTTTAGTCAAATGAAACTCAAACAATTTATAAACAAAATTTTTAATACTTAATAAAAATATATTAAAACAATAACATAGTAGGTATAAATTTTTGTGTAATATTATGCACATTAACTAGATAATGTGCAATTTCATTCTACCATACAAATATCTTTAACAATTTAAAAACACTAATAAAGTCATCAACAATTAAAAAATAAAACCGTTTATATTTACTTTGACCATAGATACTTATTCAAAATACTATAGAGGAAAGAGAAGTCTCAGTAACGCCATCTAGAATAATATAGCCAAAGAGATTTAAAAGACTATAGAGCGGGCATGTCAAGGAAATGTTATAGAAAAACTTTGATCCTTTGTCTCAGTAACGCCATCTAGAATAATATATGAATATTGGAGCGGCAGCGGAGCGTACTAAAAAAAACTCATAGACTTACACACACACACATAGGACACACTTTTTCGGACGAAAATTTTGTTTGTTATGTCCGGTTTATAGGTATTTAATGTCTTTGAATATAGCAATATTGGAGCGGCAACGGAGCGTACTAAACTAGACTATACGGACTAGTGCCCACTCGGACATAAGTATCGGATGCAAAATTTTGTTCGTTATGTCTTGTCTATTAAGTATAAGGTCTTTGACTTTGACTAAGTAAATAACATCCAGGCAATGTGAACAATAACTACAAAAAAAAAACTATTCAATATCCAGATTAATTCCATTCTTCCAAATGCGTAGTGCTTCAGGGATGTCCATTTTCTCCGGGACTTTATCGAACGGGTAATTTTGATAATCTTGCCAGAAGAACGGGCGCACCGTGCGGAAGCCATTGTCGAATTTAGCTAGAGCCTCAGTATCAGCTTTGTCCAGCTCAAAGTCGAAAATAGATGCGTTTTCTACGACACGGGAGTTTGTCACTGTCTTTGGTATGCTGATGATTCCACGTTGGTACTGTAAAAACAAAGAGTTATTTTGTAATTTTTTGTTGTTTAAAAAGCAAAGAGGACATATGCGAAGAAATGTCATGGAAAAACTCTGATCCCATGTCTCAGTAACGCCATTTAACTATTGGAGCGGCAGCGGAGCGAACTAAAGTAGACTAATTGACTTTTGACCACTAAGCCACGAGTATTGGATGAAAATTTTGTTTTTTATGTCTCGTCTAGTAAGTATTGAATTGTGTCTTTGTTTGAAAGTCAAAAGTCTCAGGCATTTTTGAACGTAGGTAAGACTTACAAATTAAAAAAAAGGTACCTAGTTAGCGTATGGAGAAGAATGGGCAAGAAGCTATTTTACTCTTGTAAAATAGGTTTTTTATAACTGTATAGGTAACTGTAATTAATTTGATTTGGATGCGAGGACGATGTTTCGACGAATTGAAAACGATGATTCCTACCTAACTAAAATTAAAAGGAAGTAAGTAGATACTAAGTATTCTAGAGAATTATTAGACACAAAGTGCCCAAATATGGGATAGGTACGAAATGTACTAATGTGTATTAAACATAAATATGTACTTAACACTGTTGTGTACTACATACAATGTGTATTTTAACAGTAATGTGTACTAAAAATATATTTGACTCTAATTTTGAATGAATTACCTATATATAAAAACCAATGAGGCACCCGCTGCTATTACTGGCAAAAATATGGTGTACTAAATGTACTTATGTGTAGGTACTGAACACAAAAGTGTGCTGAACACTAATGTGTCCTTAACACAAGTGTGTACTAAACACAAATGTGTACTAAACACAAAAGTGTACTAAATTCAAATGTGTACCAAACACAATCTATCAAACTCTATGATATTACTATGTTGCTTATGTGATGCTAAATAGGTTCTTACCAGATATCTCAGTGTAACTTGAGTCACAGACTTTCCATACTTCTTCGCGATGGCCACCATGGTCGGGTTGTTGAGCTTCGGCTCGGGACTGTTCGGGGCACTTCGGGAAGGCACCATTGTCCCGAACGGAGAGTACGCGGTGATCAGCACGTTGTTCGCTTGACAGAAGTCCACGAGCTCATTCTGGCCGAGATTCAGGTTAATCTGGAAAATATAGGAAGAATTTATGAGTTGGTGACGAAGATGGGATCAGACAGACTTATTGCTGGAAAGTTTGTTTCGCTATTTCTGCTTCCCAGCAGGAACTCTAGAAGGTGGCGAAGGGCGGGCTTTTTGGGCTTTTTTTTTTGACTGGCCTGTTGGTCTAGCAGTTAGTTCAGGCCCACTAACTGCTAGACCAACAAGGCGCTAACTCTCGAAACTAATATTAATTCCAATCTAAAACCAATACGATTCCAATGTTAATTTTGCAGTCACGTGATTCGGTACTCTTGAAAACAATATTGTCAACATTGGATTGAAATTGGGACTGCGCCGCGATTACTTTGTTACACGTGAAGTTAAGAGCCGCAATAGTGTTGTCCAACTCATTACTATAAACCGGTAATAGTGCTTCATACTGCTTTATTCTTAAGAAAACAAGTTTTATAAATAAACATGATACAAATAGTTGACCAATTGAGTAATTTTAACGTGTTAAATTTATTTGGGCGTTGGGCGTAAGAAAATGATTAAAATCATAAGATTGACCATGACTGTGCTATGCCGGTGGTTGTTAGTTCGATTTCCACCCAAGACAAATGTTTGTGTGATGAGCACGATCATTAATGTTATGTGTCTGGGTGTAATTTATCTATAAGTATGTATTTAGAAATATATCAGTATGTTTATCAGTTGTTTAGTTTCCTTAACACAAGCTCTGCTTAGCTTGAGACTAGACGGCGTTGTGTGAAAGTTTCGGAATATTATTACTATTTTTATCTCGTTTATACATTTAAAATTCTAATAAATTAAATTTTTAATATGGATATAAAAATAAAAACAATTAAAATATGTATAAAAAATAGTAGGACATCGATGGCGGGAGCTGGGTCCAAGCTACCGGTGGTTAGGGTCTCAGAGACAGGAACCACCTCACAATGCGAGCGGTATCGAGGAGGTAGGTATATTATTATTATCACATATATGTATATTTTTTACGTTTTAAAAGTGCTGATCCCCAGATTAATTTGAATAATTTCGAATTTGATCGTAGTTTTTATTTTATGATGGACTCGTTACCTACATGACAAATCGAGACCTCTACGTGCCTCGGAGGCACGTTCAGCCGCTGGTTTCTGTGTTGTTCGTAGATATCTTTGACAGTCTTCACGTGTAGTCAGAAGTCAGAAAGTCTGTTAACCAGTCTTATCAAGGAGTATCGTAATAATACTCAGATACTGGGTTGCGGTTGTCAGATCTTAGGTATGATATGAAGCGGTATTGAGCCCCTAAGTCTTAGGAGAGACTTTGCCTCCCTATGTGTGTTCTACCGCTTGTATAATGTGATGTGTTTCCGAGGAATTGTTTGATTTGCTTCCCACACGTACGGCCACTTTCTATCATCGCACCGCTCGCCGTCGACTGGAGCCGAAATGGTCCCGTACAGTGCGGTTTCAGAGGGATTTCCTCTCGCGTACACTTGGACTGTGGAATGAGCGGGCGAGGTTTTCTCAGAGGGCTACAGTATGGGGTTGTTCAAAAGGGGAGTAAATAGGTTTTTTAAAGGGTCGGCAACGCGCGTGTGGCGCCCCTGGTGTCGCAAGTGTCCATAGGCTACGGTAACCGCTTACCATCAGGCGGGCCGTAAGCTTGTTTGCCACCGAAGGTAGACACCGATGATATTTTAAAATCGCAGTGCACCCTACTGAAAGGTGGCGTTGGTAGCTGCTTATCCGGTCAAACCTTTGGACGACCTCAATACACAAGGCCTCCAGCCAGGAGCAATACGTCAGAATTTAAGTGACACTCGCTAAGGGCGCCCCCTGTGGGGCTCGGACCTCGGTTTAGGGTGTCACTGATCGAATAAAAAGGGGACGGCTGGATCTGAGTTAGATTATTTAGGGACTGTTTAAAGCTAGCAGCTCAGCATTGCGGGCTCGCTCGTGCAAGGGTCGGGGACAGAGATTAACAATACTTCGCGACGGGCCACGACGGCGGGGCCGGAATGCGTTCGGTTTGTAACTTTATCCGCGGGAAGAAGAAGGCGAGAAGGCTAGGAGGAGGCGTTTAAAAGGTCCCGTCAACAACCGTCGGGCAGTAGGTAGTAGCCCACCAGACACAACACTCGTCATGCTACGCGACCAGGTAAGTCACCAACCTTACGAAAAGCAGAAGAAGGAATCTTCAAAGAATGATTGCAGTTCCTTACCTCAACCTGGTTGGTCACCGGTGGCACCTTGCAGTTCTTCAAGAGCCTGTCCATCTGCTCCACGGTAAAGTTGGACACTCCAATGCTCTTCACCAATCCCTTGCGCAGTACGGTCTCGAACCCGCGCCAGGTCTCCAGGTAGTCGATCTTTTCGTCTACTCCGTCTTGCTGGAAGGTTGGAAATGGGTTTTTGAGTCTAACAGTGTTTGGATTGACTTTAGATATTGACACAAAACGAAATCGACTTGACTTGAATTGACTGCGGAGCATCGGGACCTGGGTTCGAATCCCGGGTCGGGCAAAGTGTTTTTGAATTTTTCCATCTGATATTTCTCAGTAGCAGCCCGGAGTCTGGATTTGGGCCCGATTGATGGCAATAGGCTCGCCCCTTTTACATGGGACACTTACATAACTGGCGAATTATGAATGTACAGACGCCTGCACGTCAAGTTACACCAATGTGTCAAATTTCTTTGATCGTTTTTCAACTTTATGACAAATAGAATAAGGTTCATATTCAATTGGGAAAATTGGACACATTGGGGTAACTTGATGTGCTGGCGTCTGTACAACAAAGTACACCTTTGCCTAACCCTTCGTGGATGGCAGGCGTGATGTTAAGTATATAAAATGAAATTGATAATAAATAATAAAAAAACTTTTTTACAAAAAAAACAACCGACTTCTTAAAAAAAAACTAACAGGTGAAAAATAACTCCAGTTTCGGAAGTCTGTGGCTTTGGTGGTTTTGTTTTGTTCATTATTGGCCACCGACTTCCGAAACTGGAGTTATTTTTCACCTGTTAGTTTTTTTTTAAGAAGTCGGTTGTTTTTTTTGTAAAAAAGTTTTTATTTTGTGATTTTTAGTTTCTTTGTATGTGAAGAAAGTCTTTCAAAACTTGAAAGAATCATTGAAATTGGATAACAATTGCTAAAGAAGTTCTATCTCTAAACATTAATCTGTACATCTCTGCCGGCCCCTTTTAAAATAGAATGGCGTAATGTTATGTTGTGGAAATACAAAAGCTCAGCATAGACATCTGACTATAGCAATCGCGAATAATTTGCTGTTATGCGTTGAAGAGTTCCGTTGCCTGTCTTCTTCATCAGTTTTTCTTCACCAAATGATACTTTCTAAATGAAAATGCTTGATTTGTTACTAAAAATGTTGAAATCGGTGCATGTGTGCCTATATTTTTTGAGGAGTTCCCTCAATTCCTCAAAGATCCCTCATCAGATATGAGTTTTGATACAAATGGGACCAATCTGTTAGTATACCCTATCAAACAAAAAAAGAATTTTGAAAATCGGTCCATAAATGACGGAGTACTGAGGTAACAAACCCTAAAAAAAAAAAAAAAAAAAAAAAAAATATACAACCGAATTGAGAACCTCCTCCTTTTTTTTAAAGTCGGTTAAAAATATTTGCAATGCATGTGTTAATACAATACACGAAAATAATTCTCATCCAAAACTAATTGTTTCCCAGTGGACACAAGTCTTCTTATGAGTTTTTTTTAGTACGCTCTGTTAAATTGCCGCTCCAATATTCATATATTTGTCGTGGAAAGCGATATTCTTGAATAATAAGTTGTGAAGTTGATTAACTTGGTACGGAGTCTATGGTGACCAGCGTGACGTTACGTCTTGTCATTTGAAAATGGCGCGAATGTGTTTTCGGTAATGTCACGTGGACAGAGTCGTGCTGGTGTGTGGGAGCTGAGCAGTGCTCAGGTTGATTTGAGACACCAACGAAGACACACATCCAGTACGAAAGTGTCAGTTACCTATTTGAGCTATGTTTTGTTATTACGATTGTTAAGTGAGGCTATTACCTGCAATGGAGATTGTTATTCTACGTTATGAACTCGGTACCACGAAACCCCCATCGGTGTCAGCTCATCGCTCAGCCATCGCTGACGCCGACATATTATTCTAGATGGCGTTACTGAGACATGGGATCAAAGTTTTTCTATGACATTTCCTTGACATGCCCGCTCTATACCTATTTTAAATATCTTTGTGTTAAACCAAATACGAACACCACTCACACATAAATTAATATGTACAGACACCAGCACTGCCCACCAGAGACTAAAGAGCAGTAACAGCCCTTTTGTGATTTTTCGTTTTATTAGTGATTCTGAAAGCGGGTTTCTTAAGCTTTCTATTGAATTAACTTACTTATTTCTAAGACTATTAGAATGGTTTTTATTTAACAGTTTTCACTTACTGCAAACGAAAAAAATTAACAATTTGGCGTGATTTCCCAACTAAAATACAGTATAAATTATACTGCAGATTAAATTTTAAGGTTTCATAACTAAAATGCAGTAAGCAATATAATTTTACAGTTCTTTAGATAGTTTTATATTTCTGGAAAAAAATTAAAAAAAATATTAATACGCAGTAAAATTTACCGCCATACAAGCTATTTTTACTGCAAATTAAGAAAATACAATTTATTGTCACGAACTCCCAACTAAAATGCAGTAAAATCAAAGCTTGTCGCATTTTAGTTGTGAATACTTAACATTCTTTTATCATTATAAACTGACTAACACGCAGTAAAATACAGCATTACTGCAGATTAGTTTGGATAGCATAATGACACAGATATGATTATTCCTAGCTAAAGTGCAGTTAATTGTTAAACATAAAGATACATTATGTTATATATGTTAATATTAAGAGAAAACTGTCAAAGGAGGTTGTGCATTCTGCGCAGGGTCCTTTATTAATTAGATGTTTTTTTTTATTTTTGATATGTAAATTTTACATAAGTGAGTTGAATTATTGTGATTAAATAATAAGAAATAAACGGTCTTTAAAATGTGAACTAGCTATTTTTCTTACTGCACTAGTAAATTGAACACTTTTTTCTTAAAAAACTAACTAAAATGCAGTATTTTTTTGACCTTACTGCATGTTAGTTGGGTTTCTTGACAAAATAACTGATCCAAACGCAGTAATAGGGCTTTTTGCTGCATTTTACTAAGTTTAAAATGGTATTTTTTACAAAAAAGGCTATGCAGTAATAGGCACCAAAAAGAATAAATGGCCATAATAAATTCAGTTATTAAGATATATTTTTTTTTATTGCTTTAACGTGTGAACCTATGCCTTTACAACCTTTCTGCATTCAAATTTTTTTGCTTATACATTCTGTTGATTTTTTAAAATCAATTCTTAACTTTAAATGCGTTTTACTCGAAATCGTGATTTTGCTGTTACTGCACTTTAGTGTATGGTGGGCAGAGCACATCAACCTACTCCAATGTGTCAAATTTCTTTGATAGGTTTTCAACTTTATTCTAAACACAATAAGGTTCATGTTGAATTGGTAAAATTTGACAGTTTGGGGTAGAGTCATGTGCTGGCGTCTGTATTACGATTGCACGGGGTGACTTTTGCAGAATAGCTATGCTGTTCGTAGATGGGGAAACTCACCGAGATTGACATGGGCCAGTGCATTAACACCAGGTCGAGATACTCCAGGTTCAGACGCCGCAGAGACCCTCGGACTGACACCTCCACATCAGCCTCGCGGTGGAAGTGCTGCCACACCTGGAAAAACATACGATATCGATGTTAATAAACTGCATTGAAATTGGTCCATCCATTTGAGAGCTACGATGTCGATAAGGCCTCGATGTCAAACTTATAACACCCCTCTTTTTGCGTCAGGGGTTAAAAAGGGTCTTCCCTTAAGGATGGAGTATGGAGTTCTTCAAAAGGGGAGTAAATAGGTTTTTAAAGGGCCGGCAATGCGCGTGTGGCGCCTCTGGTGGGTGAATTTTCGAGCGTTTCAACCGCCGTCATTACCTTCCCCTTAACATTAAGGGAAGAGAATGTATTTAATGGAATATTTCAACCATTTCCAGATTCTAGTACTTTAGCAGATTCTGAGAAAAGCTGAAATATTGCATTCAATACATTCTCTTCCCTTAATGTTAAGGGGAAGGTAATGACGGCGGTTGAAACGCTCGAAAATTCACCCTCAGTTGCAAGTGTCCATACTAGGCTACAGTAACCGCTTACCATCAGGCGGGCCGTAAGCTTGTGGAGAACAAACGACTTGTTGTCGCCCATTTTCACGCTAGATGGCGCTTCTTCTTCTTCTTATCGTGTGGTTAGTAGCTAACCTGGTGTCAGAGTTTTAATGCCGCCCATGGGCATCTGACTTGGCATCACATGCCGTCAAGACATATATCTCTCAGGCATGCCGGTTTCCTCACGATGTTTTCCTTCACCGTTTTTGAAGCAAGTGATAATTATACAATCCGCACATGAATCCGAAAAGTCAGAGGTGCGTGCCTTGGGTTCGAACTCGAGACCGAGAATTGGCAATCTACCGGTCACACCACAAGGCTGTACAGTCTGGCTGTACAGATGGCGCTGAAGTCAACCATTTTAGTTTTGTTTAATGTATCGTGACTTAATTTTTTTATAGTTTACAATTTCTAAAAAATACATGAGGTTTTAATTATTTATTTATCAATCTAACCTCGTTTTATACGGTGGACAAAGTTGCGAATGGGGTGGATTGGATTTCTAGGCAATGTTATGACCTTTTGTGTGCGTAAACGGTTGCGCTTCGCGGAATAAGATAGTTGCTCTTCGAAGAATACCCCGGGACTTTAACATAAATGTTAGTAACGTACCTTAATAATAATATATTCTAGTGTTAGTACACAAATAAAAATAAAAACAAAATAAGAATAAAATAAAATTTGAGCCACTTTGTACAGAAGATGACCAAGTGCTTACCTACTCAGTCATCTTCTCCACAAAATGCCTCTGTAAAGGGGAAAACACACTTCCAGCCACTGTTTTCAGAATGCTGTTGCAATTTTCAGATATTATGTGGGTGTAGGTAACTTAGTACAGGTACTGCCTAGCCCTTCAGGGATTACAGTCGTGATATTTGTTGGGAGAATAAACCAACCTTAGTAGTAACAAATAGTTCCTCCCTCTTCACGACGCCATCTTGAATTTTCTGGTTAATGATCTTGCCGACTTCCGGCTCCACTCTGTAGAAGTGGGCAGTGTCTATGTGTCTGTATCCGATGTCTATGGCATAAGCGAGAGCTTCCATCATCTTGGGTATGCCGTTGGGACTGAATCCAAACTGGAAATGTTCAAAGAGTATTTGTTAGCTTTTAAACTTTTCAATCGTGTCAATTAGAGACACAATAGAAAGACAAAAACTTGAGAGGTGTCAAGGGACACCCGGATCGAACGAAGTTCCCTTCGATTGATTAGTGAAATATTCAATCTTCTCTCTCTCCCCCTCCCCCTCTCCCTCCCTCCCTCCCCAACCCTCCCTCCCTCCCGTAACCCTCTTCATATCCCCTTCCCCTCTCCCACACCCTCTTCCTCTCCCTCCTTCTCTCTACCCCCTCCCTCTCTCCCGCTATCTCCCTCTCCCTCTCCCTCTCCCTGCGAATATGCGACGCCGCACAGCTTACAATAGCTTACTATAGCAAAAAGTGTCGTGACAACTTTTCGTAAGATTTTTTTCCGTCTAGACCCCTTTCACAACTGACTGCGCGGACACCGGTGTGTCCTCTTTGGTTTTAATAAATTTAATGGGTTGAGAATTCGTTTACGATGGGGTAAAATCATACTACACCAGAAATAGATATAATATTGAACTTCCTTGAAGAAAAACAGTACAGTTTCGGGAAGCAGAAGGGCTGGCTTATTCTTTGGTCAAAGAATTAGCATTACCATCCAACGTGGCAATGCTGTCAGTCTTCTGGGCATGTTTCCAGATGACAGCAATGGGGAGGAGTACTTTGATGTCTGAGTGTTCCGGTTTTGTTTTCCTTTGGGTTTTTTTTATTATTATGTGACCCTATACTTATATTTAATTAACTTTGATTAGATTAATATTGTTTTTTAAATAAAATTAATGTCTTTTTTAGAAAGAAGAAAATGTAAGTAGTAGGTACCTTTATATAATAAGTCACCAAATGAAAACCAACTTTAAGATATATAAAATAGGTTAAAGGTGTATTTAGTTAACCAAAAATTATCTAGCCTAGCCTTTTTGTTCTCTGCCTTTTTGTAAACTATAGTATTATAAGAACAAAAATGATCAATCGATTATAAGAACAATAATAATGCGTTCTTCGGAAGTTTGTTCCGTCACTTCTTCTTTACAGTAAAAAACTCTAGGAATTTGTAAAGTGCAGGAGTTTGAAATAAATAAATGAAAAAACGGTGATTCGCGGTCTTATTTGAATAATGGTGTTTTTTGAGGTTGTAAATAAAACAGTTCATGCAAAAACATATCACATTACACCAATAGATATAATGTAGATTTTTACTAACCTCAAACGGCTTATCCGGGCCCTCCGATGAGTCCTAAGTAAGAAAATAGCAAACAAAAATATAATACACATGCAAATAAATAAAATAAAATAAATTGGTAGCAAGTACTAAAATTAATTCTTCTCTCAAAATAATAATTATGGAGTTAGTTTTATAATAAGCGAATAAAATTGTAAAAAAAATATTAGGTAACACTTTTATGCAAAATGTGAAGCGGTTAGCATGCATCATGCTTTAAAGCAAAGAACTTGGCAAGTGTGAGTGGACTCGCAACATAAAGGGTTCCGTACAACTACACTGTACAACGTTAGAGATACCGCAATTGTTACAAAGGTTGAGCCAAAAAACGCCGAAACATTCACGTTTCTTGTATGGGAACCGTTTAAATTTTAATAAATTATAATATAAGTTCTAAATCGCCAGTTCGCCTTGAGTAAGCGTGGTGATTAATGCTCGAGCCTTCTCTGTATGAGAAGAGGCCTTTGCCCTGCAGTGGGACAGTAACAGGCTGGTATTATAGTTTGTTTCGCCACTTCTTCCCAACCTAAACTCTAGGAAGTGGCGAAGGGCGTTGGGGGACTGTCTTGTGTAATTTTTGACGTTCAAAAAGTGCTGATCCTCAGCCTAATTTGAATAAATGACTTTTGTTTTTTTTTTATTTTGATTTTATGTTATTGAATCTTTCTTACCTTCTCATCCATACCCAACCAGGTTCCGTAGCCCAGAGCTGGGATCTCCCGCCCGTTGTTGGCTTTGAATGTTGGAATGTTTACCTGGAATTAGAATGAAGATGATAGTTTAGAACTATGACATACGCAGGTCATCACGTGCTAACAGTTAGAACCGTCTGTAGACTGTGGTTTCTTTTGCGTTATTGTAGATTTTGTTGGATTTCTAAAGTTTTTTTTTAAATATTTGTAAAGAATTAGTAAATCTAGGTAATCTTATCCCGTTAATTTATTCCCCTCCTTTTTTGTACATACATACAACAACTCCCGCCTTTACCACACGGGGATAGGCAGAAACTACAGAGTACCAGGTTGCTAGTACTTCGCAGCTGACCTTTCTGCAGAACCTCACCAATAAGGTATAATATATGTATGTCAAAGGAAAAATCCATCGAGAAAATGCAACGCGGTAAAAAATTATGAACCTATCACTATCAAGTAATGTTTCGATGTCCTTTTTATCCTGTATTGACTAATTAACTTAATCTAGGTATTCAAGTTCAAAGTGTATCTTTGTTAACAATGCATTGCTATGCAAGAGTTAGAATTGTGCAGCTTAGTCTAAGATTAAATTAAATTTAAAAAGAATAGAAATATTTGTACTGGATTATAAAGTAAAATTTTGTTATTTAACTGTGGAGGCTTGTAATTAGCATTTTGGTTATATTGTTGTTACTATATTGTATTATTAGTCTGTAAGCCTTCCGACAATTAAGTAAATAAAATAAAATATTGATAACAGTTTTACAAGATAATATATCATAATATTATCTTAATTATTCTGGTGTCGCGAATTGCGAGTTTTCAAGACTTAACACTAGTTGATCTGTGATCCTGCTGGGTTCAAATCTAATAAGGGGCAATTCAATTGCCATCAACCGGGCATTAATCCAGACTCGGAGCTGATGGAATAACCCAATATCTTGTGCCTAACCCGAGAATCGTGTGCAGAACCTCATGCTCAAAAGTAGCGCTAATGCTTCAGTAAGCATTAGCGCTACTTTTGAGCATGAGGTTGGGACCTGTTTTATTATTGCCCCGTTGGTCCAGTGACCAACGGGGCAATAATAAAGCAGGTTATAGAGGTAGGTAATAAATTGGTAGATTAAAATAAGTACTTACCTAAGAATCGTAGCTGATAGCGCTCTGTAGTTTCTGTCTACCCCCTTGGCAAAAAGGCATGCGTTTGTGTATCTAGGTGTGTTGTTTTAAATCTAAGTGATTGCTATAATTAGTGAGCTACGAACATACAAACACACCTACCTGAACTTCTAGTTTATTAAGCCAGTTGTGTACTGAAACGCGTTCAATTAGCATAAAAGAGTAGGTCAGGAAAACGCTTCGCCATGTTGTACAGATGTTAATATGTTGCTTAGAGTTTGTAGTTGAGTTTTATGGGTTTTCGTTTTTTTGGACGGACCCCTAATTCATACATTCCTACATAAATTCACGCCTGTTTAATAGGGGGTAAGCGGAAACTACAGAGCGCCACTAGCTACGATTCTCACACCTAAAATACATATGTATTGCATTACCTATACGGTAGCTAAGTAAGTAGGTACAAAAGTAATAATAGCTAACTAATGATTTAATCATTAAGTCAACACAGGATGCTGTAAGTGCCTATGTGAAGGACGACACTAAGTATGCAGACAATTATGTGTTTAGACTGTAAATAGTGCTTATACATATCTATATTATGCATATTACCTTGATTTAGCTTGGTACGTTATTTTATGGACGGTAATGCATTTAATATTCAACAATAAAGGATATGCAGTTATGCTATATGCGTTTGTATACTAATAAGTGCTTTTTTCTTTCTTTCTTTCTTTACATAAGTTTTCCTTAAGGTGAAAGCGCCAGGGTAGCCCGAGAAAAACAAATTTTCTTGTCTTTTTTTTGCAATTTGCCATTCAGTGTCAGGCTGTTTGTTTTTTTTTGAGTTTTAATTTAGCAGGCTAACCTTGCGCTTCCACCTTAAACGATTTCAAAACATTACGCAACTAAAAAACAAACAATGCATTAGCGTCACATATATAAGCAGTTGAATGAATTGCAGAATGCTTATCAAAATCTTGTAAATCGATCGACCTAATACTGGTTTTTAGGTATGTATCCGATTTGATAAGCAATCTGTTGGTACTTAGAACATCTAAACAAATGTCTTAAACGCAAACAATACATTGATAAGATATGAATTCAACTTCAGGTGTACCGACTAGGGTTGACACCTTGCCGATTCGTCTGTAGACAAAGGCCGTTTCTTCGGTGTTCAATGTGTTCATGCTACGCAGGCTGTTTGTGAAAGAATTGTATGTGTTCGCGACCCCCGACGCAGTTTTTAAGCAGAAAGAGTCTGACAGACCCCTTCGCCCTCCCAGCAGGGCTAGCATGGCCGGAGATATTCTTTCCACCGGGAGAGGATAAAATACTATTCCCCTCTGTCATTTTTATCCACCCTCCGAGCATGGCGACATGGGTGGATAAACTATTCACGGGGATAAACCAGGGGAAACGCTTGTCCTCGAAATTATTGCCATTATAAGAAAACTTATAAAGTTATATCCCCAGCCCATGCTAGCCCTGGGGCGGAGAACATCCTTGAGGATTTTTCAACCCTAAATAAAAAAAGGGTTCCTGGCCGTAGTGTAATATAATATTGGATTTTACATTAAATTATTATTTTTTTCGTTTTTATTTCTCGGAACCTTTCGGTGTCGTACCTTTGGAAGGCGTACGAGGGGCCGAAGCCAACTCGCAGAGGTCCGTTGTCATCTTTAATGAAATGAGATACCAACCGTCCCTGTATGCACTAGACAAGTCTTAGTGCACCCAAGGAAAACCGACGGCTGGTGTAAGACTATTGAAGACTATGGTACTAAAAGTACCTACTAGACTATAGGCTAGGGTGGCTAAGAATAGACTGGATACCTGGAACTATGAAGGACTATATGGCCCCTGCCTCACCAATGTTATATAATGTATATACACGGATTATATGGCAGGGGGTGACTTGCACACCCAATATGGGCCCTCTAAGACGGCCAACATTATTATTATTATTACATTATATTATTTAAATTAATTGGAGGTACATACTATTTATTTTATTTAGAAAAAGTGGTACAAAGAATGCTATATTTTCGGCACTTATTCAATTCATTGCTCTATTTTATTGGAAATAAATAATTCGAAAACTAATCTAACATTCTTAAAATTAGTTAGTCAAATATACATCGAGAAATAAATAATAATTTAAACAAATCGGCACTGTTTTTTGCATTAAAATTTTACAAGACATGTGAAAAAAAAGAAAATTAAAAATTAAAAAAGTAATGTAACTAAGAAATGTTTAAAACTATTTTTCTTAAAAATAAAGTGGCAACCTTAGGCTTAAACAAAATCATCACAATAATAAATCATTGATTTAATTTATCTGTAATAAAAAGTCAGCACTTTTTGAAGGTCAAATGTTTCGAATTACGAACTAAAAATTCTACTCATTCATTACATTCTTATTTCTAGTTTCTGTAAAACTGCTGATTCTTTGCCGTATGTTCTCATATCGATAAGGGAAAAACAAATATTCTAGGCTTATGACGAAAAGGTCGAATGATTGATTTGTCAACAAGTTTTATAATCTTAACACCTGCATCATTATAAAAAAAAAGTTGATTAAGATTATCTGAAGAATCAGCACTTCAGCAATTACTTACAACTTGAAAATTATACTTTCTTTATGTATTTACTGCCTATTTCTGCCTTCACAAAAAATATGTGTTTTTTGGCGGATTAAGTGAGAAATGTGCCTTCGGTAAAAATGGGTTTCTTTTTATAATGGTTCCATAATTTATAAAGAAACTATTTAACTTGGTGATAAAGCACTTTTTAAATGCTGCAGAATATTAAATCGATAAAAATTGACAACACCAATAATCATAACAACAAAATCATTGATTTGAGATTTTTGTAATGTCAGCACTTTTTGAAGGTAGTGTGAGGTACATACCTAGTGTAATTCTCAACATTTTAAGACGCCAGAAAGAAATCTCACTCTCATTACGTTACAACTTCTTGTTTTGTCTTCTAAAACTGCTGATTCTTTTCTTTATCTTAGTTCAGCACAAAGTGACACCAGAAAAACACACTCTCATTAAGCACTACTTCCTATTTCAGACTTTGAAAAGTGAATACTAATATTTTGGTTGGAACTGTGTGGGGTTCAGAACAGTGTCAAACGCCTCCGAAAGATCTATGAATACACGAATTACTTTAGATTTTTTTTCATTAACATTTCGCCTGCATTATTTGAGCGGTGTATTATAAAGCGTAGTGTAGGTATATTTACAATATACACGGTGGAAAAAATGAATGGGAATCAATTCTTTTAAAGATAGATTAAGTCGCATAAAGGGAACATTGCTTTATTTTTAAAAGGAAACTTAACTACATTCGCAGATTTCTCGTCGAACTAACCTAAACCGGGAAACGAGCAAGCTTAAAATTAAAAAATATACACTCGCTATATTATTTCACTACTCGATACAGTCAATCCTAAAGATTAAATTTCTCCAAGAAACTCTTGAAATTAACCATTTAGAATTGAAAGTTATTGGAACCGAATTAATCAAAACCAATGATATATGAAAGTACATATGATTCTTGAGGTGTAAAAAAAATCTAGTAATGAGAAAATTATATGAAACTGAACATTAGGATTTTCGAGATCTATAGGTAATCTAAGACCGGTAGCGAATGTTTGAAAATTGTATAAAAAGACGATGTCACCAAGGAAGGATTAAATATTTGAAATCACTAGTATTGTCATATTCTTAAGACATTGCTGGCCAAGATCAAATGGGCCACGGCTGGGTTCAGAGTTGTACGCTCCCAATGAGTTGGCCATCCCCTTGGTCCTTGCTAAGTCTAACGTAGCCAGCACACGTATCATGTGATCACCATTCTAAGAAACAGAGTATTTCCGACAAAAGAATCGACATAAGGCCAGATTTTCGAAATTTGTCTGGAGATTATCGTAGAAATGATGCTCGACTTACGATATTTTTTTTACCTCCTAACCAGTTTAGGAGGTTCGTTTTCGTTATTTCACACAAACAGTAAAGAACTGTTCTATAGAGTAACAGTGTGGCTGGTTGGGTTATTTTTTCCACAGTCACATCTTACAGTGTGACTCGTTGGGAACAATCGCCTAGTAGATTCTTGTGTAACTGAAGAATCGACACATTTCTTCTCTTCACTCTTGAGTTTGACATTGTCATGCTCAAGATGGAAGTACCTATGGTATTTACAATCTGTCACTTTGGCGACTCTTCCGTTGACAAAATTTATTTGTACGGTGATCGTGCTAAGCGTGCAGACATCCCGCGGGCACAATTTAGATAGATAGATTAATGGCAGCGAACATGAGAGTCCTCTTTTTTGCAGGATGGAGAGCGGAGGGGTCTGTCAGATTCTTGCTGACTAAAAACCAGCCCGATGTTTCGTCTAACACCTGCGCCGCGGTTCACGGGAACAGAAGATACTTCCACGACGACATGAGAGACCTGCCATAACAATCCATGATGTTTTTTTGATGGTGGGCGTCTCACAGTGCACGAGGAGTGGCGCTGCTATCTGCTTAACCGGTCTAGCCTGTGGATAACCTCAATACACAAGGCCTCCAGCCAGGAGCATTACGGCAGAATTTAAGTGACACTCGCTAAGGGCGCCCCCTGTGGGGCTCGGACCTCGGCTTAGGGTGTCACTGATGCCGCGCCGTGCCCTCGTCTGCCGCGCCGTGCCCTCGTCTCTGGAGCAGGCAGTGACTTGTCGCTGCCGGCCGTGGTCGAGAGGATGGTCGGCAGCGTCGAGTCCTGGGACGCGGTGGTGTCCTTCTGCGAAACAGTCATCTCGCAGAAGGTGATGCGGTCGTCGGGAGTTGGGAGGCATGCGTGGGACGGCGAAGCTTATTAATTTGTGAAGCGGTGTAACTGACTGCAGCAGCTATAAGTGGGTTGGGGTGTTTGGAGGCACATTCAAAATATCGCTTGGAAAAACGCTTCATGAACTGTTGAATAGTCGGAATTTTAAGGTCAACGTGCAGTTGCTCGTTGCGAACGAACCAGGGGGCACCCGTTATTCTACGGGGGTAATGGTTCTGCAGGGTCTGCATTTGCCGAAGGTGACTAGGCTTGGCGTGTGCAGAGACAACGTAAATCATAATCGGACGGATTACCGCGGTATATAGACGCAATTTGCACTTGAGTGACAATTTGGTATTCACGGATGTAAGGTAGTTGAGCCGACCTGCAGCAAAAGCGGCTCGCGAGCGAACCGTCTTTATGTGCTGAGCGAAGGTAAGGGATCTAGGGTGACTAGGTATTTGGCTTCCTTCTCCCAAGGGATTGGTTTTCCGTACGTAGTGATCGGTTTAGGTGGGACTACTGTAATTCGCGCCCTATGGAATAGGACGCCTTGGCTTTTATCGGGCTTACCCTCGATTCTCCACTTCCGGAACCACTCTCCCAGTGCGTCCACGGCAGATTGGAGATTACGAGCGATAAGGTGTTGATTGCTGCCTGAGCAGAAAACGGCCGTGTCGTCGGCTAAGAGCGCTAACTGGGCATTTTTAAATTTGGGGATGTCACTCGTGAGCAGAGTAAAGATGAGGGGGGCCAGCACAGAGCCTTGGGGGACAACTGTGCATAAGGGATGGGGGCGGACAGAGCGCCCTTGATGCGGTAGCGGAAGGTGCGCTCCGACAAAAAGTCTCGTAAGATGAGGACGAGACGATCTGGCACACCCATTTGGTAAAGCTTAAAAAGTAAGCCGTTGTGCCAGCCTTTGTCGAAGGCTTTCGCTATGTCGAAGAAGACTGCACCAGTTCCCGGCGTTGAAAGCCGACGCTGATGTGCTCAACAATGCGGTGGACTTGATGGATGCAGGAGTGACCGGTGCGAAAACCAAACTGGTCATTAGGAGTAAGACTCTTTGTCTCGGCGTAGTCTTTGAGGCGCTTGTAAATATATTTCTCATAGATTTTCTCGAAGACATTGAGGAGGCTAATGGGGCAATAACTGGAGGGCTCAGACTTGGATTTTCCTGGCTTAGGAATACCGATAACGGTAGCTTGTTTCCACGCTTGTGGGAAGATATTATTGCTCATGGCGCCATTGAAGATGACGGTCATTAGCAGGATAAGTTGGGCGGAGAATAGCTGGATGACTTTATTGGTAATGCCATCAGCGCCGGGGGCTTTGCGGGCTATGAGCCCTTTGATGATGTCTTGCACTTCGTCTGGAGTGACGGCAGGCAGAGGATCATCAGGGTCTTCGATGGGAGGGAGGGAAGATCGGCGTTCAACTTCGGCCTCAACCTTGAGCAAGTGCTGTTGGTTGGCCGGTAGGGTACTGGGGGAGCATTGGACTTCTAGACTGTCGGCCAGACACTTGGCTTTTTCAGAGTCGTCAAATGCGATGCTCTTATCAGGTCGGATGAGAGGAGGCATGGAGGCTTCCTGAGAGGAACGCAACTTACGTTGCAATTGCCAGAAGGCTTGATGAGTGGGCTCAAGTTCACTTATTCCATGATAATTACAACCTCCTTTATATTTATTAAAGGACGTTGGCCGTCTGATTGCTAAATATTAGTTCGTAGATTAACTGATGAGCCGTTATTGTTTAAAGTTAATAGGTACCTACTAACATTAGGTTAAGTCATATTACTACTAAAATCATATGGATTTTATCTGAACTATCTTATTACATGCTTAATTTGCAGAAATATACGTGCGGAAATCACACCTGTTTGAATCTATTCCTATTTAGTTAAATTATGGACATTCTATAGTATCATAATAATTATCTTCCAATTAGCTACTGTTTTACCTAATCTATGTGTTGACGATACAAATACATTGAAGACACAAATACATTAGTAGATCATTAAATAATAATACCAACTTACTATTTACACTTAATAAATCGATTAAAACGAATAAACCGTCCTATCTAAATATTGAATATAAGAACAAAATTCCTGATTTCTAAACCTACGTTTTATCAGCTACCATAATATTTACTATGTAGAAGGAGTCGTAAATAGTAAAATAAAAATTCAGGACTTACACGCGCCATTTTGTAAGTTTTAACTCTTGTAGTTCCTCTACGACAATTCACAGAACACTAGTTGCCCGGTTGATCCGTTCAATTGCCGGCCGGTGGCGTGCCGCGGTTTATAAACATACAACCACAGATTATGTAACGCAGATACGGCCGTTTATCTAATCTACTTTGAACTTGGTATGTATTATAACGCGATATCGCTATTGCACCGTGAAATAGTAATAATTATTTTATTGGGATTTCCTGTAGCATTATATTATAAAATCAGCTGGTGACGTGGGAAACACTAAGCTGAATGCTGAGTAATCTGACTCTTATTTTCTTCCCTTTACTCATAATCTTATCAAGTAGGTACGTAACCATTCACAAACGTATTCGTAAACATTCATCATTCAGCCAAACAACACCCAATCCTGTACTTATAGCACTAATGTAATTTTTGACGCAAACCTAACGATGAAACATACGATTTTAAAATACCCGTTTGATTTTATCATGAAGTCTTTCTCTGATTAGGCCCCCACAATAATTTAGAATCTGATCAAACCAGCTGAGAATGCAAAAAAATTTACATGCGGTTTTTTACGCTCAATCAATGATAAAATTTCTGCAAGTTACCTTACGCCCTTGGGCGTACTTAGGGGGGCAGGGAGTGCAACTGCCCCCCCCCCCTGAATTCCCTGAACTTTCTTCATATCAAAGCTGCATGTGCATGTGTTTTGAAGTTCTGGGCCACTGGCATCGTCACCCAGAGCGCCAAATCCCTGTAGGCATTCTCCCCCATACTTGTCTGAGGTGAAGTGTTAAAAATTGATTTTCCTAACTTTAACTTACAAGTATAAGTATAATACGACCGTTTTCTACCCTGAAGGGAGGAAAACGATTATTTCAGATCTTGCCGAGGCTTGACCTTTCGGAGATTAGCTATCATTCATACAGCACTCAAAATCCTCTTACCTGCGTAGTTTCATCTATGAGTGAGTGGCGCGGCGCGGGGTGAAACCCCCGCGCGCGACAGAGGCGGAAGCTAGCGGGAGGCGCGAAGCGTGCCCGCGTTTCTTCGCTAGTACCTACTTCCGAAAGAGTCGGCAAGGAATTGCTCAGGTCAAGCCTCGGCAAGATCTGAAATAATCGTTTTCCTCCCTTCAGGGTAGAAAACGGTCGTATTTCAGTTCTGTGCCTTCGGCTTGACCTTTCGGAGAAGTGTTTATTATCAGCGTACTGTGACCTAATGTTTTTTTTTTTTTTTTTTTGGATAATAACAATAAAAAGTCTCTGCTATCAAGGATCCTTTTCAAAATAAGGGATAAATTAATCAAAACTGTATTTCGGCAAGAATCACACATTTAATCTCCTTCAACAAAAGAATCACACATTTAATCTCCTTCAACAATTTTTCCACTTAACATTAATTAACAATCATGAAATGCTTGTAACTCTTAGATGAACATTCAGTAATCAACAATTAGGACGAAGAACTAAACGGCCTCAAAGGAGCTACTAAGAGTATTACCCATTCGCATTTTAGGTTTCTCGACCGCCTTACAGTAGTGTTTAAAGAAGTTTGTGGAACCTCTCCAATTCCCTCGCCTCAAGATCTCATCCAATGGCGAATCGGTTGCGTAGTCGTAAGAAGCTACTGCCGATCGTATTGAGCCTGGTGTGCAATTGACACCTATATCTTTAAAAGAAGTTCTAAGCCAGCCAGCTATTACTGCTCGGGAGGCAGGCTTTACCTTCCCTCGTGTAGTTATAAAGAGATTATGCAGTTCGTCTCGAGAATTGCGTCTCTCTAAAGTTACATCAATAAGATACTTAATCCATTGTACTAAATCAAAAGCGGGGTTATCAGATTTATTTAATAACCATCCTGACTGACGACCCTTTGCACCATCTGTCTTTGAACCAAACAAGGGCCAAAACGTTACTGATGTTTCTGTGATGATTAAATGATCTGTATCAATACTTAAAAGTGTTAAATCATGTATTCTTCGGCCTGATGATAGTAATAATAAGAAAGCTACATAACGTGACACTTGAAAAATACTCTTGTTATCAGGTGGATGAGACTCTAACCAGAATATCAGGTCCTGAATATTCCATATCCGGGACTTAGGATTATAGGATGCCTGCTTCTGTAAATGAATTGCCTTTAACATTGACGTGACAAGCGGGTGTGAAGACAAGTCTTTTACTTGTTCAGGATTGGCAAGAGTCACTATCGTTGATTTATGCACCAAAATGGTTGCGTATGCAAACTTTTTAACCCTGAATAAAAAGCTAAGGTAAGATGCAACATCATGTGGACGTGGCCTGTCAGGTTGTGCCCCAAACTGTTTACACCACGACGTCCACTGTTTCCATGCCGAACTGTAGGTTTTCCACGTGGAGTCTCGCCAAGCAGATCGAAGAAGCGCAACATCTTCCGCCTGAAGCTCGGCTGTCAGTTTGCTCCACGCCGTACCTTCCAAACCTCTAAAGATAGACCCTTCATTCCCGGAGGGGACAGATTCGTCGACATATCTGTCAAATGTCGCTCTAGGTTCCAAATTTGAAACGGTGTTTCTATTGACCTCCTTTTCAAGTCTCCTCTCCAGAATACGTTTTCCCATCGAGGTACGACAACGAGAAACGTTCCCGAAGCCTTGTTCAAGTGCTGGAGGACTTTGGGGATAAGAGGTGGAGGAGGGAAAACCCATGCCTTCTGAAAGTGCCACTCTTTGCTGAAAGCATTTACAAATAGTGCTTGAGAATCCTTCGCATCTATGCTCACATAATGTGGGACTACCCTGGACAGATTCGTCGCAAATAGATCTATCTGCGGAACGCCCATCGTTTGAAATATTTTTTTCGTTATTTCTACACTGAGATGCCAATCTGGAAGATCCTTGCCTCGAGAGAGAGAGTCCGCTATCGTATTGTACCGACCTGGTATGTAAAAGGGGAGAAGGTGCACTTCCAGACGATGAGCCAGTAAAAGTAATCTCTTTGTCGATGTCAGAAGTGTCAATGATCTTGTTCCACCTTGGTTTTTTATATAAGCCACAACAGTTCTGTTGTCTGATTGCACCATCACCGACTGCCCCCTTATTTCTTCCGAAAATTTTGTTAGTGCCATCGAAACTGCGTACAACTCCTTTCGATTTATATGCCACTTTAGTTGTTCCTCGGTCCATCGCTGTGAGAGGTGAAGTTCTCCTACTTGCACCCTCCAGCCTATGTTGGAAGCGTCCGTGGTGACGAATACTTTTGGTTCCGGTATGAAAATTTTCCCTTGTTGGTCTAAGTTCTCCTTCCACCAATGTAAGTCGTTCATGGCCGTCTTTGGCAGCAAGTACAACTTCTTGGGGTACTTTTCTGGCAGCGCTCGAGACGCTCTCTGAAGATTCCTTGTAAACAAACGTCCTAGAGGAGTCACTAGGGAAGCAAAACCCAGCTTGCCTATCAAAGACGTGCCTTGCAACCAGCTCCAAAACCGGCCTTTTATAAGTTTTTGAAGATCTCGTGCTAGCTGATCGCGTTTTTGCTTTGGTAAGCTTTTTCTGTTCGTGGAAGTGTTCCATGTAATTCCTAAATATTCTATTTCTGGCGTCGCCTTTACAATCGACTTGTCTAGGTTTAGGACCCAACCCAGGCTTTGGAGGAGGGAAATAGCTTGCTTCATCTGATACTCCAATATTAGAGGGTCCTGGTGGGCAAATAAAAAATCGTCGAGATAGACCACTACGCGAATTCCTCGCGCTCTTAACATGCTTGCTACCCATTTGGTTACTCGGGAAAACGCTAGTGGTGCACTTGAAAGCCCGAAAGGCAGGGAAGTCATTTGATAAATTTGGTTGTCGTAAGAGAATGCCAGGTAACGCCGATGGCTCTTCCTTATTGGAATATGATAGTATGCTTGGGAAATGTCTATTTTTCCTGAAGTGTATAGAGCAAAATGGCGAAATGAAACGGTGGTTTGAACGTTATTTTTGTATAATTAATTTCTCAACACTTCTGAGTCGCTTAAGGCTACAATTAAGTTAAGACGACAGCGGGGAAATTACTGGACACAGACAAAAAGCTAAGAAGACGATATCGAGTCAACTAGCAGAACTTAGGTCTACGAGCAAGTCTAGATTTGGTTGTAAGTTCAAGCGTGTACTGTTCGGGAGGTCAAAACGAGTACTGATCTACATGACGATGCTTTATCGCTATTAGGCAAGTCATATGCTCCGATGAAAGCCGAGCTTTGCCGAACGCGCCCGAAGTTGCGTTCGGAAAGGCAGCGACCAGAACATTACAATTTTAAGCCTATATTTTGTATAGTGTAAATAATTATGCGTATTGTTAAATTTGTAAATAAATATTATGTGTGCTGTAAATATAGCAACTAAATAAATATGTAAATATACTTCTAATAAAATATGTTAGTTTTCACCCACAGACAATGATCGTGTTTTGTGTTTGAAGTTTTTTGGTCTTTGGTTTGACGTTTGTTCAAATTTGACAGTTCGGTGTAACGGGACAATAAGGAAAAGTTTTGTATTGTGGAGTGTTTACAATTATAAAAAGTTTAAATTAATATTACGAATTCATACGAATTCCGGTGTAGCTGTGACCGCTACACTACTCCCCCCCTGAGACCGTGGCTACTTAGCTACGGGTGATAGTAGTCCGGGAAGCGAACGGTGCGGCCGGAGCGTGTTTTCTTCTCGACGGTGGGCTGCGGTGGCGTTGGTGCTGTGTTTGCGACCGTTGGTGCGCTGGTTACACCGGAGGGACTGTAGTCTGCGTTATTGAGGTAAGCGGGTTTCAACCGATCTACGGTTACTGTGGTTTCCTTTCCGTTTACCTCAATACGGTACGTTTTGTCGCCTCTTTGCAGGACTCTGTAGGGGCCGGTGTACGGCGGGTCTAGCGGTCGGCGAACGGCGTCATGTCGCAAGAATACATGAGACGAAGTTGACAAGCTGTCGGGCACGTAGAACGGCTTGTTGCCGTGTCGACTCGCCGGTTCTGGAGACAGCTTCGCCATGTGATGCCGGAGTCTTGACGCGAAGTCGGTGTAGTCGACTGTGCTGGTGAGTGTGGGGGCGATGAACTCGCCTGGGAGTCTTAGGGGCTCGCCGTAAACGAGCTCTGCCGCTGATGCTTTGACGTCTTCCTTCCAGGCGCTGCGGATGCCGAGCAGCACCAGGGGTAGTGCTTCGGTCCAGTTGGTGTCTGTGTGGCAGCGGATGGCTGCCTTCAGCTGGCGGTGTAGGCGTTCCACCATGCCATTACAGGCTGGGTGGTATGCTGTGGTTGGGCGGTGCTGGCTACCGAGGGTCTCCGTGATGGTGTGGAACAGCTTGCTCTCAAACTGCCTGCCCCTGTCGGTAGTGATGCGCTGGGGGCAGCCAAAGCGGGACACCCAGCCGGTGATGAAAGTGCGGGCGCATGTCTCCGCTGTGATGTCCGCGATGGGGTACGCCTCAGGCCAGCGGGTGAAGCGGTCGACCACAGTTAGTATGTACCTGTAATTTGATGACACGGTCAGTGGCCCTACTATGTCCATGTGGACATGGGAGAAGCGTTGGGAAGGGACAGGGAAAGCGGAGGTGGGACTGGTTGTGTGCCGCGAGATTTTGTTCTTCTGGCACTCTACGCACTCTCTGGTCCAGGCCCTGCAGTCCTTCTTTAGGCCAGGCCAAACGAAACGCTCAGAAATCAGTTTGACTGTGGCCTGTCTGCCGGGATGGCTCAGCTGGTGTAGTTTTTGGAACACCTGCCTCCTGAAGGGTTCTGTAACATAAGGGCGGGTGTTACCAGTGGAGACATCACAATATAGTTCAGTGCCTGAGTCCGTGAAATGCACTTTACACAGCTTGAGTGACGTGCTGTTGTTATTTAAGAGCCCCTGCAGCTCGTGGTCTGTTTCTTGGGACTGTGCAAGAGCTGTGTAATTACACGCCGGTACTGCCACCGACTCCACACGCGACAGCGCGTCTGCCACAATGTTGTCCCTGCCTGCGACAAACCTGATATCCGTGGTGAATTGAGCAATGTAGTCCAGGTACCGGTATTGCCTCGGTGAACAGTTGTCACGGTTGTGTGCGTACACATATGACAGGGGTTTGTGATCCGTGTAAATGGTGAAGTGCCTACCTTCAACCATGTGGCGGAAGTATCTGACTGCGTCGTAGATGGCTAAGAGCTCCCTGTCATAAGGGCTATACTTTTTCTGTGAAGCTGACAGTCGCCTAGAGAAAAATGCTAGTGGGTTCCATGTGACACCTGACTTCTGCTGTAATACTGCACCCATAGAAGTGTCTGAAGCGTCTGTAAATATCGCGAGTTCGGCGTTGGGCTCTGGGTGAGCAAGCAGAGCTGCCCTAGATAAGCCACTTTTACAAGCGTTAAAAGCGTCTAGCATTTCTTGCGATAGATTAATTGTTTGTGTTCTCTTTGTTTTAGGTCCTGCCAGAACTACGTTGAGTGGCGCTTGTAAGCGAGCGGCATCTGGGACAAAGCGGCGGTAAAAATTGAACATACCCAGGAAGCGACGCATCTCCTTGACAGTCTTGGGAGCTGGGAAGTCCTGGATTGCCTGCACCTTCTCCTGCAGCGGGCGAACACCTTCTTCGGATACTTCGTGTCCTAGGAAAGTTATGGTGGTACGGCCAAACTCACACTTTGCCGAGTTAATAATAATTCCATACTGGGATAACCGCTTCAGAAGCTGATGCAGGTGCTCGGTGTGCTGGGCTGCTGTCTCTGAGAACAAGAGAATATCGTCTAAATAACAGTAGCAGAACGGCAGCCCGCGCAGCACCTCGTCCATGAACCGTTGGAACGTTTGAGCGGCATTCCTGAGGCCAAAGGTCATGAATGGAAATTCGTACAGTCCGAAAGGTGTTGTGATCGCTGTCTTGTGAACGTCGGCTGGCTGGACTGGTATCTGATTGTATGCTTTAATGAGATCGATTTTGCTATATATTCGGCTGCCAGCCAGCTGATGTGAGAAGTCCTGTATATGCGGGATGGGGTATCTGTCCGGAACAGTACGGGCATTGAGTGCCCTGTAGTCACCGCATGGCCGCCAGCTGTTGTCCTTCTTAGGAGCGAGGTGAAGTGGGGACGACCACGGACTCTCTGACGGCCGTGCTGTGCCGTTAGCCAGCATAGCCTCGAACTCCCTCTGTGCTGCCTTCAGTTTGTCTGGTGCAAGACGGCGAGGTCGTCCAGTGATAGGCGGACCTGGTGTAGTGCGGATGTGATGTTCGGTACCGTGACTGACCTGTTTCTGTGTTCCAGCAGGCCGCGTGACTTCCGGGTACTGGCGAAGTATCTCGTGGTACTCCGTGTTGCCTCCTACGGACTTCACTGAGGCGATCATTGCTGCTGATTCGGCCGCTGGCGACGCTGGCGAAGACAGTTGGGTCAGCCCATCGATTAGCCGGTGACTTTTGAGGTCTACCAAGATGTTATAATGCGCCAAGAAGTCGGCGCCTATGATTGCCTTGGTGACGTCTGCAACCACGAACTTCCACGTGTACACGCGGCGAAGCCCTAAATTCAAGTGGAGCTCCACCCAACCGTACGTGTCGATGGCAGTTCCGTTTGCCGCGTATAACTGGTACGCCGTCCTGCTGCGCTGCTGTCGTAGGGCTGCACGTGGGTATACGCACAGATCGGACCCTGTGTCTACTAAAAACGTGGTTTTAGAGTCCCGATCTGTTACGAATAGGCGGCGTGGTTTGTGAGGGCAGCCATTTGCCGCTATTTCCGGCTGCCGACGGCGTTTCCCGCGTACGTACATGGCGACCTGCACCGCGTGGCCCTGTCACCGAAACTGTTGTGGTACCAGCAGTGAGCGTCGTTCCACGCGCTGCTGGAGCGCGAGCGACTGCGGCGTCGGCTTGGGGTCGGTTCTCTGTCACCACGCCGGTACCTATCTGTGGAGCGCGATCGATGGTGTACCTGACCTTGCTTTTGTAGAGCCGCCACCTGTAGACATAACTCCGCCATGCACTGTTTCAGCTCCGCGATGTCACTGCTGGTGCTCGTGCTCGCCACGGCGGGAGGTGTCGTGAGCGCTGGCCGCGTTGGCGCGATCTCGTGCACGCGGTCGGCCAAATCTGCGACAGACTGAAGCGGAAGGTTAGGCTGGGAAGCTATTACCGTCTGTATGTTCGTCGGCAACCTGCTCGCCCACAACGTGGCTAGGAATGTGTCTGGAACATGTGGTCCGGCCAAAGTCTGCAGGTGCCGCAAGAACTGTGATGGCTTCCGGTCGCCGAGCTCCTCTTGAGTGAGGATTTGCTGAACCCTTTTTTCACGCGAGTCGGATAGTCGACGTATGAGCTCAGCCTTCAGCTTGGCGTACTTGTCCTGTGCTGGTGGGTTCTCTATTATGTCCCGAGCTTCTACCATGTAGCGATGGTCTAGCTGACCCACGACCGTGTAGAATTTTGTGGTGTCGGCGGTAATGCCGGCTATTGTAAACTGACCTTCTACTTGTGCAAACCAAAGTGTCGGCTCCTCAGGCCAGAATGGCGGCAACTTCACGCTGACTCTGCACACGTCCTGCTTGACCATTGCTGCGTCCGCCTGCGCTCCCTGCTCTGCTCCGGTAGGCATCTTTGCTCCGCGTGGCTACTGTGCTCTTTGACGGGGTCACCAATGAAGTGTATAGAGCAAAATGGCGAAATGAAACGGTGGTTTGAACGTTATTTTTGTATAATTAATTTCTCAACACTTCTGAGTCGCTTAAGGCTACAATTAAGTTAAGACGACAGCGGGGAAATTACTGGACACAGACAAAAAGCTAAGAAGACGATATCGAGTCAACTAGCAGAACTTAGGTCTACGAGCAAGTCTAGATTTGGTTGTAAGTTCAAGCGTGTACTGTTCGGGAGGTCAAAACGAGTACTGATCTACATGACGATGCTTTATCGCTATTAGGCAAGTCATATGCTCCGATGAAAGCCGAGCTTTGCCGAACGCGCCCGAAGTTGCGTTCGGAAAGGCAGCGACCAGAACATTACAATTTTAAGCCTATATTTTGTATAGTGTAAATAATTATGCGTATTGTTAAATTTGTAAATAAATATTATGTGTGCTGTAAATATAGCAACTAAATAAATATGTAAATATACTTCTAATAAAATATGTTAGTTTTCACCCACAGACAATGATCGTGTTTTGTGTTTGAAGTTTTTTGGTCTTTGGTTTGACGTTTGTTCAAATTTGACAGTTCGGTGTAACGGGACAATAAGGAAAAGTTTTGTATTGTGGAGTGTTTACAATTATAAAAAGTTTAAATTAATATTACGAATTCATACGAATTCCGGTGTAGCTGTGACCGCTACATTCCCATGAAGTCGCTTGGCTGAAGAAATTTGGGAACGAAAGTTTGATTCACCAGGCGAAAGTTTCTGGAGCTCAAGTAAAGATTTAGGCGCCGGAGGTCGAATATTTGTCGTACCTTGCCATTCTGCTTGGGTATCAAGAACATTCTTGATAAAAATCCACTTTTGGCCGTCGATTTTTCGATAACGCCCTGATCTAATAGAAGCATTAATTCCTTGATCATTGGTTTTGAAGGTTTTGTCGCGAACTTTGCTATCAACCTCGGGGATAGTGGAACAGAGGGGGGTCTTTTGTCGAAAGGTAACGCATAGCTGGTGATGATCTTTAATACAGATACCGGGCCTCCCAATTTTTCCCACTGTTGTTTGTAATTTCTTAGCTGCCCCCCTCTGAATGTCGTGTCAATATTTACGCCGTGGTTGACGCTGTATCTTTTTATCGACACGCTTCGCTGATTGATTGCCAGCTGGCCTGCGCTTTTGGATAGATACTTGAGGTTGTTGGGTGTGCCACCCAGAGTTCTTTGGTTTTTGCATACGCGACGTACTAGATTGTTGCTGGGCTGCTGAAAATTATGCCTCCCTTTTTCCAGAGTCTTTCCGAATCGAGAAGGAAATATGCGAGATACACCACCGCTGTCTCTTATGAAACTGGAAAGTTTCTCCTCCTGAAACAAGTGTGTTTCTGACGGTGGTATTTGTTGAAGAATACCCGACAGAGCGTCACTCTTTGGTTTAAATATTCTGCGTCTCATATCAATAATTGTCTCAGCCCGATGCGCGCAAACATATTGAAGCAAATCGTCCGACGTTGCTTTAAAATCAGAACCCTCCGATAACAAGGTCTTCAAGTCCGTGGAGGCTGCTGGAAACTTTGTCGCTAGCTTTTTAAGTTCTTCGGCCAACGCTTTCCTCTGACAAAGAAGACCATGGACAATAGTACCTAAAACTCCGTCCTGTTTGCTCAGCAATCCCGACGATTGAATACCGATGTCAGCCAGCTCGGCATTCGTCTTTAGGGTGCTAAACACGGGTGAAGCATGCAGTTTTTTCACAACTTCCTTGTACCTTATCCGATTCCACGAATCCGAACCGAACCTTTGACAGGCAATCCCCTCTGCTCTAAGCTGATTAGATGGCGCTGGGATTGTGGGTTCTATTTCCTTTACCACAGGAAGAAATTCCAGCTCTGGCAAACTGGATTCAGCCGGATCTAGGTCAAAACCAGAGCTTAAGGGTGGTGCCTGCCAAGCGTTAGGCGAATGCGACCCTGATGGGACAGGAGGGCAATTCTCATCCTCCGATGACGTGTCCCCTTCTAATGAGCCCTCCCCTGTTGAATTATTCTTAGGTGGGGCCAAAGAATCAATTCTCTGCATGATGGCCGAAAACATCCCGTTCATTTGATGTTCTAGAATGTCAATTCTAGAACGTTTCGGTCTGATCGCCCAAGATTCACTTGAATCGGGATCTGATGATATTCGTCGTCTTCTGTTCACGGAGTCACCGTCCGCCTCAAGAGACAAGGCTCGATCGGCCTCCTTCCTTGACATGGGTCTTTCAGGTTTAACTGCCTCGTTGAATAGCTCCGTTGCAGCTGCTGAGCCTCTGATCTTATTACAGATAGCCGGTGGGCTGGTTATTAACGCCCTAGTAAATGCCCAATCAGTCATCTTAAGTTTGATGTCCCGAAACCCCTTCTCAGAAAGCCGAGAAGCCTCCGGAACGAAAGCTTTTGCTAGCTGGTCTGTTGGCAAGGCAAACCTTAGCTTATTCAACACCTGGGGGTCGATGGTTTCACCGAATATCTCTTCCTTAATCAAACGGGTTACCTTCCAAGCCGTCCAACCATCGGGTAGCAACTCCTGAGCCAAAAGTTTAACTCGTTCTAGGATCTCGTTATCGTCCTCTGTATCACCTGTCTCCTCCAACAGCTCGCCCAGTGAAACGAAAGGCGCCTCCTGAACCATCTGAAGCAAAAGATGAAATAGCTATCAGACATGGCTCTCATGTAGTGAAGCGTGTCACTGACAAGTAATATGACGTGGGCCTATAAGCTGTACGGCTGCGGCCCACGAGCCGTACGGCTGCGGCTCACGAGCCTTCCGGCTGCGGCTCACGAGCCGTACGGCTGCGGCTCACGAGCCTTCCGGCTGCGGCTCACGAGCCGTACGGCTGCGGCTCACGAGCCGTACGGCTGCGGCTCACGAGCCGTACGGCTGCGGCTCACGAGCCGTACGGCTGCGGCTCACGAGCCGTACGGCTGCGGCTCACGAGCCGTACGGCTGCATGCAGTGAGCCAGGTGGCATCGAATGGCGAGCTGAATTGCTGCGACCAATCTGCCTGTGTGAGCCACCTAATGTCAATAACTAGTGAGCTGTTAAGCTGCGCCTAGTTAAGACAAACAAGTCCAGCATACAAATAATACCGGTGACAAATAATCTAAAATAGCTGTTCTATATAAAAAAATACGACATACGCACATTCTCAACCAAGTTTTGTAGCAGAATTAACGCTTATTTGTTAAATAATAAATACTTAACATTCTAATAATCGAAGTACTGTTTACGCTTACGTAATTTTTTACGTAAATTAGAACGCCTTCGCCACTCATAACTCTCATAGACAAAACTAAAAATCAAAATAACTTACCTCTTCCTGTGATCTGATACTCTTATCACTCGAGGTAAACTCACAATCACTAATTACGAACGTCACAACGACGTTATGCAGGTTTCTAAGAAAATCGTGCGCACTGTATGGTGAATAACAGCGTACTAGCGAAGAAACGCGGGCACGCTTCGCGCCTCCCGCTAGCTTCCGCCTCTGTCGCGCGCGGGGGTTTCACCCCGCGCCGCACCACTCACTCATAGATGAAACTACGCAGGTAAGAGGATTTTGAGTGCTGTATGAATGATAGCTAATCTCCGAAAGGTCAAGCCGAAGGCACAGAACTGAAATATACATATACTAAAACCTTTAAAAAGTTAACGTCTTATATTTTTGATAAAAGTCTTCTGAGTATAGAAAAACCGGCCAAGAGCGTGTCGGGCCACGCTCAGTGTAGGGTTCCGTAGTATATGTAAACGAAGTAAAAAAATGCTTGCATATACATATAAGATTATACTACAAACTTAGTCCAGAAATTATTTTGTACAACTTTTTGTCTTTTTTGTACAAAAACTGTTGTTTCCATCAAGTTCAAAATAGTTTTCTTAGAAAGTCCTTATAAAGTTCTACTTTTCAGATTTTTTTCATATTTTCTGAACTTATGGTTCAAAAGTTAAAGTGGGGGGGGGGGGGGGGGGGGGGGGCGAATACATTGTTTTTTACTTTTGGAGCGATTATTTCCGAAATTATTGACATTATCAAAAAATTATTTTAGTAAACCCCTATTCATTTTTAAATACCTTTCCAACAATGTATCACACGTTAGGGTTGGAATTAAAAAAAAAATCTCTTCCTACTTTACATATAGGGGGGTTACCCTAATAAAACATTTTTTCCAATTTTTATTTTACCACTTTGTCGGCGTGATTGATACACATATTGGTACCAAATTTCAGCTTTCTAGTGCAAACGGTCACAGAGATTAAGCGAGGACGGACGGACGGACAGACAACATGGCGAAACTATAAGGGTTCCTAGTTGACTACGGAACCCTAAAAAGCTGTTTATTGGTAGATACTAGAAAAAAAAACATTCACAATATTATTCCTAAGTTAAAGGTTTCCCAAACTAAGCTATCTCTTGTATTTTGGGACGCAGTGTTCAGTCCAATGATATTATAAGTAAACAGGTGTAAATAGGTTACTTATACAACATTCGATCTTCAAAAACGGTACACTAACGCACGCACGCGTTCGTTGGGGCGTGACGCCACACTGAGGTGAAGTGTGGCTAATTAGCCACACACAATTTAACGCGTCACTTGCTGAGCGCGTATAACCTATCTACACCTTTTTACTTATAATATCATTGGACTGAACACTGTGTGTTTAGTTGAAAACTATGTAAGCAGAGATGAACAAGACGTGGGCACGTTCTTCGTTTCTCTGATAAGTATGCTTCTAAATTTAAAATAAAACAATTTGAATAAAAATTGTTTTCACTTATCTTTAAAAATAAAATGTACTTAATTTCTGCTATTTCCTATTTCTGCTTCTACGAGCCTCTTTTTCTAATGTTATTTCAAATGGATTAAGATAAATTTAAAGTAAGTACTCAATACTCAATACTTTTATTGCATTCCACATGTATTCTTAGGTGGCAAAACTTAAAATTAGATCATGTTTACTATACTCTGTCGGGCACAGCAAAATAAGTGAGTTTAGGAAAGAGGAAGCTTATTCTAGACAATATTTTATTTGGCCTCCCTCTCCCTCTCCAGCCTATAAAAAATAAAAAACAAATTTTAAATATTACTTAATATGTAGACTACTATTAGGTATATAAAATAAGCGTGGTCAGATTGAGCGGTGTGGTATCACTATGGGCTTTGGTTGTATGTGGTAAGTATTAGCAAAGAAAAAATTAATAGTTGTGTGTAGGGTAGTAAGTAGGTATCTACTGATCTCAGTTATTTATTTATAAGTAGCGTAATTGGAGTAAGAATCTGTTTTATTAAATTTTGCTCTGCCCTTCAGGGTACCTGATTGTGTGTAGTAGCATTACTTTAAGATCTTTTACATACATTGTGAAATTCAAATAAATAACGTGAATAATTAAGTACCTACCTAGGTAAAAACAAAATCCTTTCTACGATGTTTTAATCTTTGACAATGCATCTATTCCTGCCGCCTGTCGTAGGTAGGACCATGTTGATTAAATAGACTGGTAAGTACTATTTTCATAGCACTCGACGATTGTTTCAATTAGGAGAAAGATAATTATATTATACCGAGACACGCTATCTTTTTGTTATCTAACTGTTTGCTGGCAAAAGGTCACGCTTTATTCATGTTTTTGTCTTTTCACTATATTGTGGTATTTCTATTTAAACGCATTTAAATCAATTTATAATCTTTAGAAACATAGTACCGAAAAAACAATGCACAAGAAATGTAATATAAAAATATATTACAGCGCCATCTGTCCTCACATTGTAGAACTATGAGCCTATGACGTCCTTCAATATGAAAACTAGTACCGCTATTTACCGTTAGATGTCACTTCTCCAAAGTTGTTAATTTATATTTATAGTTAGTCTATTTGACACTAGATGGCTCTGCCAGTACGAATTTGTTCAACAAGCCAGATTATTATCTAGAAAATTGCCCGCTAAAGATACATATCTGAACGAGTCGGCGAAACGTTTCATTGAAGCACATTATAAACATCGGAACGTATTATTATACTCAATAATACACTCTTTATTGCACAATTTTCTTTTATTCTCATTCATAGGCAGGCATTGCTCATTAAGCATTTGCGTTCAAGAGCAGTAATTACTACTAATTGTCATTTATTATCGGGTGGTTCTTGAAAAACAAGGCGTAATAAGATTCTGAGCAGTAATTTTGAGGCAAATAGTCATGAGAAAGAAATAGTTTGCATTTTTTTTGGATTTATTTTATGGTTGCTGTGTAGGCTAAATTGGTAGGTGTGATTTCCTGTCGGAGCTTTTAAAATGGGTAGCTATGAGATACGGGCCATAACTGTACCTATAAACTTATTCTAGGAGGCCGCTTGCGTTCTACTTCCAATAATGTCAAGAGTTGTACGTTCGTGGGAAATGGTTATCCATATATAGCCTAGTAGGTTCCTAGTTAAGGAACTGTTTTGTCTTCACTGACATAATTTAAAGCGAAATGTTAACTACTTAGAACACTTTTATCTGTTAGAATTATTGCCGTTTTCTATTTTTAAGTTTGTTTTTTTTTATGGCATGTTTATCCTGTTCACTGTGACAAATATTTATTTTCTCTCTTTCAATAATTATTATTCCAAATAGGTATTTTGTTTGTAATAAAAACACGCATACTGCCTATTTAAAAAATGTATTTGAATTGTCTCTTTTTTGTATTTTTATTCTCATGTGCATTTGATTAACTCATTAGGTACCTATATTCGCGCGAATCAAACTTTAGCAATGGTTTTATGAGGTTTGTTCGAAAAGAAAAGTAGAATACTTACTTAGGTACCTACACATTTTATACTTGAGCACCATAAAAACTTATAAATACCTATATCATAGCTTTAAGAGTAAGTACAGACGCCAGCACATCAAGCTACTCCAAACTGTCTTATTTACCCACTTGAACATGAACCTTATTCAGTTTTTCATAAAGTTGAAAAACAATCAAAGAAATTTGTCACAATGGGGTAGATATACCTACTGGTCTCCGTACCCAAGTGTCCTTTAGGGTTCAAAAAGCTTTAAGTAATTACTTTTGTTTTGTTATATATAATAGATACTTACCTATAGGTATATATCCCATGTCGATTTTGTCTATGCTGACTACCTACTTATTGCTGTTTTCTTATCAATTTATAGGTTACGGGCTTGTGCTCTGATGTGGCTAATGTAACCTATTTTAGCTGTAAAGGCACGGACGCAGTGTGGACACGTAAAAATGCAATTGTGGTAATTATACTGGATTTTGGAGGGTGGTCTGCTCTTGAGGTGATCACGCTTGGTGTCAGGCAGGACTTCTTCTCCGCTGATCCTCAAAGTTATAAATATTTTGTTTTACCTACTAAACACCTTTTTTTGTGCTATCGTGTGATCACAAACAAAAGTTGCAGAAAAAACGGCGAATCATTAACACACAACGTTATTCTTCTTAACGAAAATAGAAGTCTCAAATATACCAAAGTGACTTGTAAGTTAACTTTTTTAATTAAAAAAGGGAGCGAACATAACTATCTGTTACAACGCGCGCAGAAAGAAAACATTGTCTGTGTTTTACGAGAAAATAAGACTTATTTGCAACTAGCAAAGATATTTGGGGTCTGTTTAGATGGGGCGAGTTACTGGTGCTAGTAGAAAAAAAGTAATAAGCATACAATTAACGCCCGATATTAATATTCTATCTCAATCCAAATCCCGATCCTTTGTTTTTGACGGCTGCTTCTGGTTGGACATCTTTAAGACTCGGATAGGCGAATTCGGTCGTTGATTGGTTACAGACAAAGATCGGGATCAAGATAGCAACCGAGATAGATTATTAATATCCAGCGTAATACATGACTACTGTGACGGGTTAATAAAATATCACAATGATGATGGCTCATTTGATTATTGTATTCTTTAATACCTAATTGTATTTGAAAAGCCATGCTAATAAGAGAAAGATTAATATCTAGGAAAGGGCTGGCCTTTATTTCGGTCAGAGAATCAGCATTGCCTTACAACGTGGCGATGCGGCCAGTCTTCTGGGCACTTTTCCCGTTGATAGTGATGCGGATGAGTTTTTTGATGCCCTATAATTGGTTTACTGTTCTTTTGTTTGTTTATTTTAAGGTTTGTATGTAACCAGTTAATTTAGAATAGTTTTATTGTATAGTTATAGTATTGTATGATAATGTTTTTATTAATATCTTCAATGTCTTAACATCGATACACTAGCAATTCAATAAGAATATAGGTTTTTGACAATAAGTAGGTTACCTACTTACTGTTAAAATAAATTCCATTTTGATCGAATAATAAACTTAAACCGATGTAAGTAATAGAGTTAAAGTCAAACGGGTTACAATAATTATTACCTATATAACATTAAGTAGGTACATAAAATAATACCTACCTGTAGCACTATTTCGTATTTCAAATATAATATGAGAAACAAAAGAAGTAGTAGGTAACTTGACTTTGTTACTAACCGGTGCGAATTATAGGTATAATCTAAAATTGGTTTTCATAAAAACTTATTCATTTTATATTCAATCACGTTTCAATTTCAATTATGTAGGTATTATCTATGTATAACAAGTTCTTTATTAAGGTGTTATGCTTTTTCACAAGATTATAAGTATTGTGGTTTGTAGATAGGTTAGGTACCTACCAAAGCTATCTATTGTGTAATTTGTTGTTACACAAGAATCCTTAACTATATTATTTTAAAATCTTTAGTTTTATTTTATGTATTTTTCTAAGTTTTAAATTGCAAAACTAAATATTGTACTGTAAAATTAGAGGGGATCGGCACTATTACTCCTTAATACAGGCTTTTTCAAAGCCTAGCTAGGAGAACGGCACGTCACCCACCTGATTGCCAGATACCTAATCAAAACTACCCACTTTGTAAAAACTGAAACATGTATTGCAATCTGTTTTTATATAAATAAATACATATTATTATTATTATATTAAATACCTACGTAGGTATTATGTAAATTACATAGCACAAATTAATGGTCACCTTTAATTAGAGAAAAATATAATTTGCTTACTTATTTACTTACCAGATCTAAAAAAAACAACGAAGACTAGTGCCCGGTTGATGGCAATTGGTTCTTCCTTACATAGGTCTTAAACATAACTAGAGACATAGGTGTACCTACTATGTAGCGATAGCCTAAACCTTTAATCCCTGAAGATTTAGGCAAAATGTTATTTTAAAACTTAGTAAAAAACATAATTTTCTACCGCGGTCTGTACCCTTAGCTCTTTCAAACTACGCCAAGGATTTTAATAAAGTTTTTATTAATAGACATAGTGTTGTAAGAGGAAGGTTTAGGTGAATGGCTAACATTTCGTCTCTGAATTAAAATAAAAAAATGTTGAAGACAAGACTATTTACTTAGGTACACCATTTTTTTGGCATAATGACTGATAATAATCGAGACTTCTGAGTTTATTTTGGCGCCTTTTTTCAGGAATTATAAGTCAACTAGGAAACGCCGGCAGAATCTACTTTTTAAATATTGACATTGCACCCGAACGAAGCCGGATCGGGTCGTTAGTCATGTATAAACCAAGTAGGTAGGTACTTATCACTGTAGATACAAATATCACTCGCTCTAATTTAATTACTAGCCCGTAAAAGTACAGACTAGACCATTCCACTCTCCAGGTCTAAACGAAGCATTCGTCTCAAAAACACTTAAAAAAGGTGACTAATTAAAAAACTCCCTACTTTTAGGGTGTTTTTTTTTATTTTTTCTTCACCTCACCTCCCCCCACCCCTCTCAGGTGGTCATGAATGCAAGGGGATGGGAATTACAGCCGATATTATGTCGCAAAGAAACTGTTCTTACTTAAGTACTTACAATGTTTTTTTTTACGAATGAGACAATTTTTTGTTCTTGTCAAAGATGTTCTTCTTATACAAAGTTTTACAAATAGGTGTTTCTTGATATTGTAAAATAACTAGCTTATTAGGTAGGTAAAGCTGATGATAGGTACATTCCGACACACACAATAAAACTGTTTTGCAAGTTGACTTTTTTAATGTTTTTGTTGTACATAATCTTGTATAAAGATAATTTAAAATTACACACACACTTTGCTTAACTTTTAAATGTAAGTATAGCCTTACCCTATTCAGTTATAGGTTTCTTTCATTACTTATATAAAAATAGTAAGTAAGCACCTTTAAAAAATAGAATAAATAATCAAAAACCTATACCTAATTTAGGTATCATAAGTACTATAAATTACCTAGGTTTGTATGTAGGAATACCTACCTACTCATCTATCATTATTCAAATCACAGAAGTTAAAAAGAATATCTATAATACAGGAAATAACATCTACTATATAATAAGTAATTATTATAATAATAAGTAGGTATCAAGCTACCTGTCACAATAATTAGACAGCCATAATGATAAGATATGGTTTGGTCATAGGTAAGTAGGTAATTATTTCCACTACTTACTTAGAAATATTTTGAAATAGATATAGGAAAAAAAAATATTTGACTTTTCTTTTGCTAGCTTATAGCTACCTATTTAATGTTATACATCAACTACTACATAACTACTTTTTTATTTTTATAGATAGGCAAGCTTTTGATCATTATGTATCTCATCTGGTGGGAAGCGGTGATGTGGTCTACGATGAAGCACGCTATGCCTAGAAGTAACCTAATGACTCTTGACTCTTTTAAAGACAAAGAAGGTTGTGGGCTCTACCTCCTTAAACAGTACCTACCTAACTACCAAAAATAACCCACTCAGTTTTTACCTAAGTAATAAGTAGATACCTAATACTTAATAAAAATATTAATATTTGTAAATGTGAGAGTACCATGTATCTATCCACATAATTATGTACTTATCTACTAAAATGCTGAATCTATCTTAGCATATACCTATGTTATTTTTTTTTTATTTTTTTATTTTACTTTGTTTATTCTAGGTTGTACATCGTATTCACATAGGTATATAATGTATTTTTTTATTGTATACAAATATTGTAAAAACTATTTTAAAAGAGTAAGTATGGAGTTTCTTGCCCATTCTTCTCCATACGAAACTACCTTTTGGAAGGGGCAACTAGAATCATTATATTTTATTTAACTTGTAAGTTTAACGTTCAAAAGTGCCTTTTATATGGCCTAATTGAAATAAATGATTTGACTTTGACTTTGAATAGGTGCGAAAACTTCGAACCCCTTTTTAAGCATATTTCGCGCATGGACAACATACCTACATAGTATGAGCTTTTGGCATCATCAAAGTTTATTTACTTAAGTAGGTAGGTAATTATTGAGAAGAAATGCAGAAAGCTTAGATAATATACCTCTAGATAGACCCACCGCGTGGCCGCACATGCGACAGCAATATAAAAGTTCAGAGTTGCTATTCCTTAAAAAAGTCCCAAAATACGACCAAAATTTTACTTAACTGCGGGTTCCAATTTTAGCACTATTGTAAATTATAATTTACGTATTCAACGTGGTAATAAGAGTGTAGAAGTATCCATGTGTGAGAAAATATAATTTCACGTAAAATACCTACTTTCAATCTTACCTTGATTCTCACAAATAAAATACACTACTACCAGGTGAAGCTTGATGTGTGTACATAGAAGTAACTCTTTAGAAGAACACAACATTATTTTTTCGCGTGTTATTTATCATTAAAATATATTGAGTATGGCTGACATCCAGTGTGACATTGACATTGCTGTATAATAACTATTGTCCTTTAGACAAAACCAACATATTTTGAAAATATCAAATTTTTTGTTTATACTTAACATTTATTTATAAAATGAATTCTTACTTCCAAATATCTATAAGTACCTACGCGATTGCCTTCAAGAGTAAAACTTAATGATTGTCGAAAGGGCTCTGTTCGGTCGTACACATGTTCACTTAAACTTAAAAATAAGGGTTCGCCCACAAATTTGTGTGTTTAGCCACCATAGATTTATTTGATTATTATGCCTACCTTTTGAACATTAGGCCTGACAGTTAAGGGAAAAGATTTGAAACGTGTAGCAACACTGTAAGTAAGTATTCCTAGGTTATGTGATATAAGAAATCAAGTTTATTTTAAGAAATCTTCCATATTTTGGTCTGAAACCCATGACAATAAAAGCGCACAAATTTATAAATTCAATAATCATACTATAACACTAACAGTATTGAAAACTTTCGAATGAAAAGTGATTTCGTTAATATCCTTTTCTGTGCGGCTTTTACAGCCTATTATACTGCATCCCCCCATCGTAGAGCATACACCATACATTAAACACTTCACTAATGGAGTCCATTTCTCATTAAATTACTCAAACTATTACAACAATTGCAAAAACCATCCGAAAACTTAAATTAAATCGAGCATAATAATATACGTGACAGTGACAGCACTTTGTTTGGCTAACATTCAAAAGTTAGTCATGCAAAAATACGGCACGCCGTAAGGGACAGAAGATACGATGCTTTGTCTCAATTTTCCTACGAACTTTGTATTAATGCATCTCACTTCCACAATTCACACTGTAAATTGGGCTACGTCTAGAGGTATATAGTCTAAGGCAGAAAGTTAAAACCAATAACATTTACTTATTATCTTTGTTTTTTTTTACCGAATTCAAAAAAGGAGGAGGTTCTATGTTCGTGTGTATGTTTTTTTTATGTAAGTATGTTATCTGATTTCTCCCCCATTTGTGGACCGATTCTCAAAATTATTTTATATTTCAAAGAGTACCTATACTCGGAGGTGGTCCCAATTTAATTTGGTGAAGATCTGGTGCTGATCTTCGGAGATATACAATGGAACTCTTCAAAAATAGACGGCAAATCTGTCGTGATTGCTGGAATCGCTTGGATGTTTATTGTTTATACAACATCATAACGTATCATCACGCCTGTATGCTCTGAGGGCTACGCAGATGTGTACAATATACCTAGATTTCAATTGTTAGGTATGATGAGTTTCAATTATTAGGGATAAGTGGATAACCCTATTACCATGACATGTATTGTTAACAATTAGCGTCATAAAATAAATTCATGGCAAATATTTGTAAGTATGTAGGTACCTATAAGAACAACTAAAAATGGAAAATAAAAAACTAGGTCACCGGTTAGTGTTTTTTCTGAAGTCGGTTTTATTTTTTGCAAAAAAGTTTTTTATATCTTTGTTTAAAGCAGTCAGCAAACTCTAAAGGCGATCACTAGTAAGAAGGTACCTAAGTAAGTATTTATTATAAGTATCTATATTTATTTACATTTATATTTAAAATATTTGTGAAAAATTTATCGAAAATAATAAAAAATACAACTAATAATGTCTCGAAAATGATTTAACTGTACCTACTTACCTACCAACATAATATTAATTAACAGTTCTTTACTAAAATAATACCTACTTAATTAATAAAATACAAACGGTTCCTACACAATCATCTACTTACAGAGATATTTTCATCTGTAGACCAAGATCCATTTCAGCGAACAACCAAAAACATATATTTTTTCCAGACCACAGACAAGAGAATACCATGGTATACTAATTAAAGCCACCCAATGCCTTAAACTTAAAATGGCGGCAAGCTGTCCCATCACAAAAAATGTTACTCAATTAAGACGCGCAAAATCACGGAGTCAATACAATGATGAACAAACAGACAGACATTACAATATAATAAACTGCCGACGAATATAACAAAACCAAGAAAGTTTAAATAGGAAAAAAAATACTGCCGGCCGGCCCCGCCTCACTGTGGGTATGTTGAAGCCACGCCTACAGAAGGGGGGTGGGTAGACTCATTCGCCAGTCGCCGCCGATTCGCGTATAGAGTTAGCGCTCCAAACGTTGAAACCTCTTTTGTGAAAATTCAATTAACTGTCAAAATTATTTTTTATCTGCATTCAATTTTTTTCGTCTATGTGACTGTTGCCGCGCGATTTTGACAATACTGTTTTTTGGATTTTTAAGCGCGTTCGGTTTAGTGTCTGTGTGTTTAGTGAGTGTATGGACTGTTTGTTCTACTTTGATAGGAAAATTATTGTAAATATGAAGGATTGTTTAAGTGTATCAAGTGGGATTTTGTAGAAATGTAAGTACATATTTCTATTTCTTAATATTAGCGTATCTTTATTGTCATTAACTTTGTCGGCCTTCTCGGTACCCGCAAAAATAAATATAGAGCAATGATTCCATAGTCTTTATTTACACAAAAGTATTAAAAAATCTATTCAAAATATTAGGAATGCTTTTGCCAAAATATTTTCTTAAACCATGATTCACCGGCGTTTATTTAAAATCCCGTGGCCGTAGATAATAAATGATGGCCTGATTATGTTAGCGTTCCGTAAATTAATTTATTACATTTCTAATTTATAGCTCTGTCTGTGTGGGATTATTATGATTTATTGATTTATTAATTTACAAGACGCATTTTATGCTACGGCGCATTTTGAACTGGCTAAAATGCCGTCAATGAATTAAAATAAATAAAAGTGGTTGAAGACGTTACTATTTACAGCATTTGTTTGGCATAATGACTGCTAATAGACGAGACCATGACCTCTGAGTTTGTTTTGGCGTTTTTTCTTAAGAATTAGTCAACTAGGAAACAATAATATTGATCAAACATCCTAAGTACACGTGTAAAAAGCGTCTGATAAGATCTACTTACATCAAGAATTCAACAACAAAAAATAATGAGGTATAGATATTACCTACATTTTTTAAATTAAATTCAGAGTTATTTCAAATTATGCTAAGTAAAATATCACTTGTCAATTTATTTGTCAAGCATATTGACATTTAGGCAAAACCACAAAGTAACCATGCGAATTTAACTTTTTTAAAAAAGAGGATCTTATCTTCGCCACCTGTCATCAAATTGCATTGTTATTGAATAAATAAGATAATAATTGAGACGTATTTCCTAAATAACAAAACGCATTTTAAATATCTTAAAAAAGGTGATAATTTACAACAAACAATATTTATGAGTTTGATTTGAGTGGGTATTCAGTATTTTGCCGATAAACAAAACAGGCTTTTAGTTTATGGTACGGATCGATGGTCGCGTAAAATTAAAAAAAAAATGAGAGCGTTTACTAACAAGGATTATTAACTTAGGTTTTTTAATGACCTAATTATATCTGAGTCACTAGAAGGTCTAATTGTATTTCATAATGAAAAGGATTTTGTTGGTTATATAAGTACCTAGTTACTTACCTAATTTTCGGTTTTATACCCAATGTCTGTCAGCCCATGGCTGTCCAATACTTATCTTCTATAATTATTATTTATCGTATTGTCTATACTTTTATAGATACTATAATTACAAAGATATTTGAAAGTTTGCATGTAAATACCTACTTAGTTATTTTTTTTTGTTAGTGAACATCGTACAAGCTTTGATAATATAATACTTAACTATAAAGCTACATAGGGTCTTACAATGTAGGTAGGTAAGTACAGCCTTATCGCTAAAAGCGATCTCTTACAGACAACCTTTGGATGGACTTGATAGTGAAGGAGTAAAGATAATATGTAGATAGTTTAGTATAATCTCCAAGACTGTTCACTCGATTTCAAAAAAATATATTAGTATAGGTAGGTACTTACCTACATTGTTACCGAGTGTCATAGGTACCTAGTTCAAATGTCAGGTTTTTCTCATGCGAACGAAGACGCGGGCAGAAGCTATAGTAAGACCATAAACTCCAACATCAATATCTTAAACGATTTAAATGCTTAAAGTGCCTTGGTTTTTTCTTCTTCTTTTTAAGGGTTTCGTACCCAAAGGATTTTTAAATCGGACCCTTGTAGGTACTTAGACTCTACTTCCGTCTGTCTGTCTGTCTGTCCCCAGGCATGACCCGCGATGTCTAGACTGAGTCTAGTATACCTACAGACATAACTTCCTACAACCACACATTAACACAAACTTTATTTCTTTACAATATAAATATAGGTACTTACCTAAGTATAGATTTTCAATGCTGGTTAAGACCATATATACTATGGCAAAAGGGCTCGTGCTATTATATGCTCAAGCTATATTATAGGAGCTGCCTGTGTCAATCAAAGTTTAATGTAGGTACCCACGGACCTCAGCCGTGTGTGGGAGATCGAGCCATGCGTCGGAAAGCGGAGTATTCCTCAAAGCGCAACTAAATTATTCCTCAAAGCGTAACCATTACTTAGTTGCGCTTACAAAATCAAATTAGAAATATGATATTTTATTCCCTTAAGCGCAACCATGATGAAATATAGAGCTCCTGTTCATTTATGTTTGCCTGGTACTTAGTCCGTTTTAATAAATAAACAATTAGGCCAGTTGATTTAAAAAATTCATTGTCTATCGATGATACCTTGAATTAATCTATCATCCCCCTCTTTATTGTGTTTGATCGTGGTAGCGCTTTGAGGAATACTTAAACATAATTAGTTATAATATTTTTAATTTGAATTGGTGAGCGCAACTGATGGTTGCGCTTAAAAATGGTTGCATTTTGAGAAATAAGTAGGTACTACAAACTTATAAATAAGTAGGACTTACAAAAAGAAAAAAAAATAATTAGAAATAAAGAGGCTCGTAGAAGCAGGAATGCAAAACATTTTATTTTAAAGTTTGATTTTTATTTTAATTGAACTTTCGTTACAAAGTGTCATTAAAATTAACCTTTTTTAACTTCTGTCCAATGCTATTGCAAATTAAACACATATAAGTACCTAAGTACCTCCAAAATTACGTACAGGCAAACCAGAATCACACGCTTTAATTAAAATATGGCGTAATAAAGACACATATGGTATATACGTCTTATTTAGGTACCTACTTGTTTTCCAATAGGTAGAATTTCCTTTTATTTATATAAGTAGGCAAGCAAAAATAATATGAATAAAACATAATAATAAATTATCGTGATTCATTAGTAGACAATGTTTTCAACCAATTAATCATTTTAACGCATTAATTAATATTTTAAACGATCACCATTATGTACACAACTGTGTATGATTGTCTCATACATGTGTCATACAATAGGGTGGGACAACCAGTTGTCGGCCTTAGGAATAATTTAATAAATAATGTAACTTAACCGTAACATAAAGTATGAGAGACCTTAATATATTAATCTGATGGCAATAAATATGATATACAATGTATGGAACCGTAAACTACGCATTATTAATTACTTCTATAATAAATAATTCTTGTATTACTAGATAAACACTTCACACCTCGAGACCAAACAGTATTACTTACTTAGTTGCATTACATTACATTATATTATAAGACAGAAGTTAAAAAATGATATTTTTAGTGTAACTATACTATGTCACGGAAGTGCAATTAAAATTAGGTACGATACACACCGAATTTATTATAATCTATTTTTACAGCAGCTGTTGCACTAAGTTGTAACATGAACAATAGGGACACATTCTTCGCTTCACTTTTATTCTTTTAATATGAAATAAAACAATTTGAATAAAAATTGTTTTCACTTTATCTTTAAAATAAAATGTTCTGCTTTCCTGCTTCTACGACCTTTTTTTTTCTATAAATGGTGTATAGGTATGGATTATTGTCTAAGACAATCATTTCTCAATACGAATACGACAGTACAAAAAAGTAATTAATAAATTACTTAGAACTAAGTCAAAGTCACATCGTTTATTTCAATTAGTCCGTGAAAAGGCACTTTCGAATGACGTAGGTACTTGAAAATAAATTATTCTAGTTGAAAATTAATAAAAAGATTTTGTTTTTAATTTGGCACGTGAGCAAGTGTAATGAAGGTGTATGTAAGGTGTGTGTGGGTGTGAATTATTTGTGAGTGTGAGTTTGTGTGTGTTTTAGAGAGTTTTTATGAGTACCTACTTAGGAGGTTTTCCGTCTCTAGGTAGGTCAGCCCTTGAAGCCGTTTAGTAATTTGCTCACTCCACTTGATAATTTATATTTATTTCTGTAAACAGATTCAAACACACATGTAAGCGGGTACGCCTTTTATACCTGGCGGCTGTTATTTTTCAGTTTTGTAGTTGTTTTGCTTGAGTTTAGATTTCAATGTTAATATGAATTTACTTTTTTTTTCTTAATCTCGGTATATTGGAGTGTGCTAGCTAAAACGTGACAATCATTATGAAATGTAATGTTTTACAATGTGTATAAACATTAGTGCTATTTATTGAGCATTTCATTGTATAGATTCTTTGTATACCTAGTTCTTCAAACGAATCAGACAGATGTGTTGCTGGGGAGTTTGTTCCGCCACTTCTTCTTCCCAGCAAAAACACTAGGAAGTGGCGAAGGGTGGGCCGTTTTTGGGGGACTGTCTTTATGTATTTTTTTGACGTTCAAAAAGTCCTGATTCTCAGCCTAATTTGAATAAAGACTTTTGATTTTGATTTTGAAAACAAACACGTCATTTTTTAGCCAGAAGGTTGACCTCACCTTCTGGCTAAAAAATGACGTGTAAAAGTTTCACTATCTGACCACTCTGAGAAGAAACTCCGAAAGAAACTCAGAAGGCCATAGTCTCTTTGAAAGTCCAAGAAAATTTTGGGTCCCATAAAGTTTGTAGTGTGAGTGTGAGTATTTGTGTGTGTGTGTTTGTGTGTAAATATACACCATCGTATTAAGAAAGTTTTTCGTCTCTTGGTAGGTCTTGAAGCCATCTAGTAATTGGAAATTCTCTTCCTTCTTTCTTACTCTATACAAATCACAGCGACCAATACTAACATCTACTACTTTTTTATTCAGCAAGCCTCTAACGTACCTTTTGTGTTAGTTAGAATTGGAATGACAAAGTATGTATATGTATAACCTAACCTAACTTACCATACGAATCCTATAGCGAACCTAACTACCTAACCTAACTACCTCACTGAAATGCATTGATTTTGAAAGATACAAAACACATAATTTTATATGGAACTACTGCGTTGCGTGTCTCTATGTTACATACAATACTAGAGTAGGTTCTAGTATTTGAAATGAAAGTAGTAGGAGGTAAAAATTAAACCCGATTTGTATCATCCGTACATAACTAAGGAGTAGGTACTACTTATTATTATAGATTGGTATAGGTATTTTTGTAATGAGTGTATTGACTTAAATCGAAGTATTAGGATGCAGATTTGGCGGGCATGATAGGGTAACGTTTCATATGCCGTCTGGTGTAAAGAAACCTGACTGCATAATACATCGTAACTAAATAATACCAGCCTGTTACTGTCCCACTGCAGGGCAAAGGCCTCTTCTCATACAGAGAAGGCTCGAGCATTGATCACCACGCTTGCTCAAGGCGGATTCGCAATTTCAAACTTATATTGGTACTATATGTATTAACTATAAGTCCAGGTTTCCTCACGATGTTTTCCTTCACCGATGTTAGTTATGTCTAAGATAAACTTAGAAAGTACATATGAATTGAAAAAGTCACATTGGTACTTGCCCAAATGCCTTAACCTCTGGGCCATCACGACGACCTAATATAAAATTAAATTAATTTCTATATTATAAATTATCGCAACTTTTTGCCGCCTTTTTCACATTTGTTTGCATAAATATGAACAGACTAACCGAACAAAATAGAACCGAATCATTGTCTTACAAAAAAATCTTCTACTAAAAGGTATAAAGTCATATAATATTTGGCAAAGACAATCAAAACTTACTACTTATAGTCGGGACGGCATGGACAAAATTTTCATTCGATACCTGCTAGTGGACAGATGTCCATAGAGTCTAGTTTAGTACGTTCCGCTGCCGCTCTGATAGTGCAATCTGGAGCCCCCACGAAAAAGCCTTTAAACTGGTAATAGAAAAGGTTCAGAAGTCTTTTGTCCGTTACCTCTACCTCAAATTATATGGGTTGTACCCATATATGTACCCTACACCATTCGTGCTTGGTATGGTGACCTACCAGAGTTTGGAAGTCAGGAGAAATCTTGCTCTTGTCAAATACGTCATACGTCTAATTCGTGGTTCCCTTTTCAATTTCATATTCATATTCATGGGTGATTCTACGCTATTTGAATTCCAACGGCCTTTAGATTTTTTTTATGTTAAACTAATTACATTGCCGTTAATGTGTGCTTATGCAATAAAGTATAACTTCTTTCATTTGGACCACTTAGTCAATTCACGATTGTGGTTTAATTTTACACATTAACATTATAAAATAGTAACAAATGTATACTCCCCTGGCCTACCCCATTACTGCATTTTTTTCATTTTATGGCCTGATACTTTTAATATTTATGGCATTGTGTTTTATTTTAATATTGTGTTATAGCTAATATAACTTTGAAACATATGTTATAACAATACATTGCAAAAGTGTTTATTATAAATAATTTAATAAAATCTTATTTTCACGTCACTTGCTAAAAGCGTCACTTCACCTGGCGAAATTGAAAGACTGTGATTTTCACCTAAAAGTGCTAAAGTATATTTTTGACCATAAACGACGCGCGTGGGACAGTGTGAAGTTAAATGCAAGCTAACAGTGTTGAGCACAACTAAAACAATGTGGCGTCAGTTTTCAATTCATTGTCTGAGAACGTGCTTGTGCCAGTAGTTCCAGTATTTCCCTTGGTAAGTATATCTTTTTATATTTCATCGTTAAATAATTGTGAATTTGCACAGTGCAATGTTTAGTGTGTGTAGATGACATTTATTGTGTAAAATGTGGTCAGAAAAACATGCGGTATTACTTTTGGGAGATTATGTCCAATTTTGTCACTTCTCTGGCGTCACTTCTCTGCCAGTTTCTATGCCAGGGGAAAATCATACCATGCAGGGGCAGTGACAATTTTTTTTTGTAAATATTTACTATTCAAAACGGTTTATTTCATTTGTTCTAGTTACGCAGATATCATGTCAAACATGATAAAGAAGCAAACTAGGGATGAGAGGCTAAAAAACCAGATCCAAGCAGAAAAAATACGCTACCAAAAAATTAAAAACAATCTGATTAAAAATACAGAATTACAAGCGAAAGAAAAGCAAAATTTTCAAAAAGGAGAAAAGGGATAAATTAAGTGTATTAAACACGACTGAAAGGGAATGGGCTGATTTTTTTCTGATTTTGCTTGGAATTATCTTGAAACCGGACATGGTATCAGATGGGCATGTAGACAAACCTTGCTACAATGGACAACTTTACCAGAGATTTTTTTTTAAAGTTCTATCATTCATATGTTAGTGATACCTGTGATTTTATACTTGTGGAATACCAGATAAGTGATAAAAAATATAGTTATGCTGCCGTATGCAAGTCTGAATTTGATGACGAAGAAGGAGAGATTATTATTTTACTTTATTTAAAGAAATCTATTAAAGGTGCTACTCTTTTTTGCCAGTTTACTTATGATGAGTAATAGAGTATTCTACAATTTTTTAGAGCTGGTTGATGTGCTCAAAAAGTTAATTATTTATTGTTTAGTATATAAGTAGAAAATACTTAGTTTAACCGAAACTATTGATTCAGTTCTTTCTTAAAATGGAAGTTTACATTTACAATAATGATTTTTAAGTTTACTTGCTAAGATAACCTCTCATAGGTGTATCATTTTACTATTTAGGTAAGCCTTAAATGTGAAATTACGCTTTTTGAGTATTTAATTATTAAAAACTGTTGAACAGTAAGTGTTGTGATTATTTAATAGGAAAAATTACTAATTTTGTTTAATTCACAGACGAGAGTGATATGCATTAATATGTATATTATATTATAATTAGATATTATTATTGTTTTATTATTATTTTCATATTTAAATTATTTGATGGTGATCGAAACTTAATTTTTTAAGAACTTAATATTGTGAATATGTTTCAACTGTTAAGGCTGATTGTATTCTATTCATTAAAAATATAACGATAATACTATTATTTATTCATTTTATACAGTATTATTAAAATTCCTTAGATAATACTTAGTAGCCTGTCACTTTCCTGCTATAATTTGTCACTACTCTGCCAATAGTGTCTCTCCCCTGATCCACATTTTCCCCTGGAGCCTATAAAATGAAAAAAAATAGAAATATCTTCTGGCCCTTGTCATTACTTAGGCAAAATAATGCCAAGTAGTTGAATTATTAATATTAAATTAAACAGATGATTTTTTCTTTGGGGACACAAAATACTCAAATACCGTAGAATCACCCTCATATTCTTATATTTGCATACCATAATGTCAGATAAAGGTGTTACAAAGGCTTATAGCTATAGTACAGTTATGGACCCTGTAAGGGCACAGCAATATATATATTTCTCGCTATTGGAACACATCTCCTTTAACGTCCCTCTTCCTATCAGACGCGTTCTTCGCCCACGCCAACGTCCTCTTTTTTCCATTCCTCCAACCTGCTCCATAACCCTTAAGACCAGCCCACTGTTTCTAGCCCTTACCCATATCAATAACATGTTGACGTATGACGTAGGCGCTGATATCTTTGCTAGTACCGAACTGAGCCTCCTGAACACTGCTTCTCGGTATCTGGAGTCCATTGCCACTCCAAGCACTATCTCCCAAGATTATTTAAAATAAGAAACAATACATTATTTTATTTTATTTTATTTTAGTTTATCTGTGTTCTTGTCTGTTTATTTCTATTTTATTATTATTACTTAAATGTTGTTATTATTTCGATTTTATATTTCCTCAACCAATAGCTTATATGTTTAGTTGTTGGTTAAAAATAAATAAATTGCTGTGTTATGCTAGATGGCGTTACTGAGACATGGGATCATCGTTTTTCTATGACATTTCTTCGCTTATCTTCAAATCAAATCAATAATATTTATTTGCCAGAATATGGTACAAAAGGTTTTGTTTCGGCATATCCTGCCATAACATGGCGAGCAAAATGTCTTCACAATTAGCGATGTCAATTAAACGAGCTTACAAATTACAGAATCTATTGATTTGTCTTTTAGATACCTACTCCTTAGACGTAATTTCGACGTTCAAAAAGTGCTGATCCTCAGCCTAATTTGAATAAATGACTTTTGATTTGATTTGATTTTGTAAAAAAGTTTTTTTATATTTCAATTCGCAAACTTAGGTATTCCCAAAACAATCCTCACTTTCATCACGTTCGCTACCATTGTTCGTAACTTTCGCCAAATAATCACCTAGTACTTCTTCAATTTCAATAACACAATTGTTTATAACCCCACAAGTCCACAATTGTTTGTAAGAACGAATACTTAGCTGGGCACTCGATAATTTATCGAAAGAGCTTCGGAATGAGTCACTTCCTTCCGCTGAGTTGTACAATTTGCGCGGGTTGACAACTATAGCGATTGGGTGCGCGTACGGCTATGTCTTGCAGACCTTTGACTAACTGCTAATTTAGTACAAAACGCCATAAAAGGTAAATAAAAAACATTTGACATTTTCTTGATAGTTTCTTCATATCCAATTAGTATCTAACTGTATTTTTTAGCTTGTACAAGTTTATTGAAATAAACAAATTAAAGTTATAAGTTAAAAGAAAAAAAAAATACTTTTCATCTCACCCCTTTTGTTTTCTCTCTTACAACACTGAAATATCTGTGCAGAATAAGGTTTTATATTATGTTTTTTTTTGGTTAGTAAAAATTATCTTTCTTAGATCAACAATAATTACTAATTTAATCTCCAGCGTTTGATGGTCTACAAAGACATTCAATACCTATAGACCGGACATCACCGAACAAAATTTTCGTCCAAAAAAGTGTGTCCTGCTGGACACAAGTCTATGAGTTTTTTGTAGTACGCTCCTTTGCTGCTCCAATATTCATATATTATTCTAGATGGCGTTACTGAGACATGGGATTAAAGTTTTTCTATGACATTTCCTTGACATGCCCGCTCTATAGTATTTTAAATCTCTTTGATGGTCTATCATAGTACCTACGTGTTATTTGCAAAATTGTGGTGTCTATCTTCCACAAATGCCATAGAGAAGAGTTGAAGTTGAAGTTGAAGTAATTTTTAGCAGTTTAGAGAGTATCGGCTATCTTTTCGTTGCCAGTGACACACCAAAAATTGGTATCACACTTTAAGTGGACTTCAAGTTACGGTGACTAACAGGGTTAGGTACTGTGCGCTTCGTCACATCTCTGCGAGTGCGCATGACGTCATCCTAGATACACACTGATGATAGCCAATACGAAACTAGCTGCGTTTGACAGTTAATCGTTGAACAGTTTGCGCAGTGAACATCACTATGAAATGACAACGGAGATACCTACGCCTAGAATGAACTTTAAATTATATCAGAGCGCTAATGTTTTCTTAATATTTTGTTTTTATTCATTACGCTAGCACTTCGCTCCCGACTTTGTCCGCATGCTTTTCTTAATTCAACATCCCCTCCAACCCCTCTTAGTTTTGAAAATCAAATAAGGCCTATGACACTCACAAATTATGAGGCTTTCTATTGGTAAAAGAATTTTCAAAATCAGTTCAGTAGATCCAAAGATATTACCTTCTACCTCACAAACTTACAAAATTTTCCTTTTAGTTATAATTACTAGCTAAGTAACTACCCCGGCCAACTTCGTTTCGCCTTGAATCAATTTATGCTGTGTTACTGTGTGTAACATTCTTATTTTTAGCTAAAGACTTGTCAAATGTCAAATGTTAAACTGGACGAATGTTGTCTGGGATGACATTTGTCACCGTCTGTCATATCAACAAAGATGGCGTTTGAAAAATGTTTAAGAAAGCCAAAGACAGACAGAAACAAAATTGTCATCCGATTCGTTGAGTCTAGTTTAGTATGCTCAGCTGCCGCTATAATATTGCTTTATTATGCTAGATGGCTTTACTGAGGCACAGTTTTTCTGTAACATATCTTTGCATGCCCTCTCTAGAACAGAAATCATAAATCTCTATGAAGAAAACGAATTTTCTTCATATTATTTTTTTAAGGCAAAAGATAGCCTGTGCTCGCTTCAGGATATGATCTATCTTCATGACAAACATTACGATCTTTTCAGCCGTTTAGTCGTGAAAAGCCGACAAACAAACAGACAAACATTATAGTTACTTTCTCATTAATAATATTCGTATGGAAGTATAGATTTTCGGAGCCATGCAAATTATGCTTTTGTGTATAGGGCGGTTTTAACCGTCTTAGGCGTAATTCGTGTCGATAACTTCATAAACCAATGAAGTTGCGTGCAAAACAACTTCTGAAAACAAACAAATAAATAATAAAGGTTCCTGTTCATATGTTATGAACACTTTTCATCGTATGTGGTTACTTGGAAGTGAATTCAAGTAATCATTTCGACCGCAAACATATTATTATTTTGCAACCATCCATTCGAAATATTATTGTTCCTTTACGAGCATGAAGCAGTTTGCAAATACGATTCTTATTTTTATTTTTCTTGTGATGTACCTATTTAGTTTTACAATAACATAGCTATTACCTTATACTTATAACTAAGTCCCTACGTCACGTAAAAAAAAAAACAAAATAGGTAAGGAAACTATGGTATCAAAAATTCATTCGCATCACTGACTTGAGAAGCTTGTGGCTAAATTAATAATATCAGCCTCACGGGTCGATAGAAGGTTAAGCTAAGATTGACGAGGCTGGAGTAGGCAGTGACCTGTCGCTGCCGGCCGTGGTCGAGAGGATGGTCGGCAGCGTCGAGTCCTGGGACGCGGTGGTGTCCTTCTGCGAAACAGACATCTCGCAGAAGGAGGCTGCGGAAAGGGAGAGGGAGATTACCTCCACTCACCCTGCCCGCAGAGACGCACCGGGCGCAGGCGGAGGGCGGACAACGCCCTCTTCCAGCCCCCCTGAATGGGTCCAGGACGACGGACGCGGGGATGTCCGCCGCCCCACGTACATGGACCCGAGGTGGCGGCGCGTCGTGTCCACGCGCGCCCCTCTTAGACGTCGCGAGGGGAGTCTAACACCTCACTCCCCTCGCTGACTTGGCGAGGCCCGCGGGGCCGGCACCAGTCGGGGGTCGCGGAAGTATCTTCTGTTCCCGTGACCCCCGGCGCAGGTGTGAGAAGGAACACGGGGTGGTTTTTAGTCAGTAAGAGTCTGACAAACCCCTCCGCCCTCCCCGGGCGGGGGACATCCATGAGGATTTTCCACCCCTCAAAAAAAAAAGATTGACGAGGCTGGTCCATAAGTAGTTGACCATTCATTAAAGACTCCTTTGGGCCTCAGAAAGCACGTTAAGCCGTTGGTCCCGGCTGTCAGTTCTACATCCATGACAGTCGTTACCATAGACATAGAGAATGGACTGAGTGTTCCCTATCAAGCTGTGTAGTAAATAGGTACTGGTAAGAAAGTGTGAGAGAGATAAAGCGAACGTGCTGCCAATTATAGTTGTCTCTTTCTTTCTTTAACCACAGACCTAACAGAAAAGATTGGCCGCACAGTCTCTCTGTCTTTTTCTAGGGAGTGGTCAATTTTGTGCGGGTATTGCTCAGTCTACCTGGCTTTCGACTGCCTTGTTGGTCAAGTGGTCGCGAGCGCTACTGCTGAGCAGGAGGTCCCGGGTTCAATCCCCGGGTCGGAGAAATTTTCCATCTGGAATTTCTTAGTAGCAGGCTGGAGTCTGGATTTGTGCCCGGTTGTTGGCAATAGGCTCGCCCCCTATTACATGGTATACCTCTGCTTAACCCTTCGGCGAAAACAGGCGTGTTGTTATGTTGTTTAACCTATAATCCGCCTTGAGCAAGCGTGATGATTAATGAGTGCCTTCTCTGTATCAGTAGAAGCCTTTAAGGAATAGAATAGAATACTCTTTATTTTACACCATAAAAACCCCAAGGAAGTACCCATAATTGGGATAGAACTTAACAGGCTCGTATTGATTTAAATGTCCTATTTGAAAACACGTATCAAAAATAGGGAGTATTCCCGTTTGAGCACCTATTTTTTGAGCACCTACGCATTTAGCACCAAAGGTATTCCCATTTCCCATAGGTTAATGCATAGGTGCTCAATAAATAGGTGCTCAAACGGGAATACTCCAAAAATAGGTAGGTAGGCAATATAATTGTAGGGTAATGAAATAATCCGTTTTTACCATCCTTTTTTATATACCTTTACGATAAATAATTAGGTACTTATGTTATGTACTTATTCATAAAATAACATAGTAAGTAGGTATAAGTAAGTATTTTAAATCGTAAGAAATACAATTTTCCGGTTTCCCTAAATACTAATTAGTGAAAAATAATTACCTGTAGGTACCATTAATTGGGTATCTCACCCTAATTTAATTTTGTTTACACAAATGCTGTAATTAAGCCCAAAATGTAATTAATATGTCTTTTGTTACAATTGAACCTCATTAGGAATATATTTGGATGAGGGTTGTAATTTATGATTTTTCGTAAAAATAAAGAGCCTTAGTTAAGCTTGCCGAGGTCGGTTTGTTGATGGGTTACCGTACCAAGATTCGTCCCTCGTCAAAATTCACGTTATGCAGTTGATCCCGGCAGTCATTCGTACGTATGCGTTTTTCAAAGATCTCTTGTTGGGACCCAACAGGCTAGAGACGTACCTACATCTCTAGCCTATAGGGCCCCTAAGAAATACTTGTCATGGGGCCCCTTAAGACCTAACTACGCCACTGATCATACACAATCTTAGCGTGGAAAAACAAAGAAAATATTAACATAAATTGACAATTATCACCATTCTCAATGTGTGACTAATCATTATAATATCTTACACTAATCAGATAATTTATGGTCTCAAGTATGTATGGCAGACAATAATACCTTTATGTGATGGTTTTATCACCTCTTTGTGATGATTAAATACTCTTTTCTTATGTCTTTAAGTTGGTAGGTACCATATAGACATAGAAAATTGACTGAGTGTCCACTCAGTCAATTTTCTATGTCTATAATATGTTACCTTATCCAGCTTTTTTTTATATACCTACCTATAATGGGTCTACTCTTGACCTCAAGCTTGTCCTGCGGTCAGAGATGAGGTCGACGATGAAACGAGCTTACCCAAAAGAAGCCTTTTAACTCGCGACTTAAACAGATTGGGGTCATATGAACTCGGGAACACCGATGCAGGCGAGGATTGAACTCCTTGGCTGTGCGCATAATGAAGGAACAGGCAAAGCGCTGTGAAGCTGTGAAGTAAATACTAGTAAGAAAGTGTGAGAGAGATAAAGCGAACGTGCGGCCAAAAGTTGTCTCTTCTATCTTTAACCACAGACAGGTATTGACAGAGATATTACAGAAAAGAGACAGACCTGCCCCCCTAGCCAAGTTACAAACGATTCGTATCTATTCTCTTTCTACAATCGAGAACGCCTCAAATCCCTTTGTTTTGACCACGTGACTTAGCGAAAGGTGATAAGTCACGTGGTCAAAACAAAGGGATTTGAGGCGTTCATTTTCTAGGGAGTGTGAGTTTTCAATTTTGTGCAGGTATTGTTCAGTCCATTCTCTATGTCTATGGTAGGTATATACAATTAAGTCTCTGATTTTTGTACTGATTGGGACTTAATAGCGAACGTCACGCGGTTTCGCGGTAGATCTATGACAGTCGTTACAGATAGTCAAGAAGCCAGAAAATCTGACAATCAGTTTAACCTAAGGGTATCGGGTTACCCAGTAACTGAGTTGTGGAGGTCAGACCTGCAGTCGCTCCATGTAAAACACTGATATTCAACTGCCTTCGGTAAAACTGGAAGTCGACACCAACATAGTTGGGAAAAGGCTACGCCGATGATGATAGTAGGTATAAGTAAGTAGATGGAGGAAAAACATCTTGGTATTTAGCTGCGTACCTACCTAAATTATGTGAAATAAGATTTTAACGCAAATATAGGTACAGACGCCAGCACATCAAGTTACCCCAATGTGTCAAATTTCTTTGATCGTTTTTCAATTTTATGTCAAACGGAATAAGGTTCATATTCAATTGGGAAAATTTGACACATTGGGGTAACTTGATGTGCTGGCGTCTGTACATAAACTTACGCCTTATTCCCATAAATTAAGACAGAAACTACTACATGCTACGGTACTTACATACTCCTCGTAATCAAATCGTTTAGTCTAGTCGCAATCTCATCATCGTGGAGGGCGGACGTTTTGGGGGACTGTCTTAGGTAATTTTTGTAGTTCAAAAAGTGCCAATACTCAGCCTGATTTGAAAAGATCTCTTTTGGTTTTGATCCCAGCGACAGTCAATGTCAAAAATGTTAAGAAATTAGACGAATTTTAGGCGGCTATTAGAATGTGTGGACGTTCTTAAAAATATAGGAATCAGCTCTCTATTAGATATTTTTTTCTTAATGTAAACCTACAATAATTTTCTCTACATTTAAAGAAATACTAACTAAGTACTAAAACAAACAATAAAGCTTTCTACAAAAGCTTCGAAATTCAAACCCCCTCCTGTCAAAGATTACAAATGTCATCTAATTCAAGCAACGGCCGATAGATGGCGCTAACATCCTGGAGCGTCGCACGCGCATAGTTTATTGCGCACCTACTTAATGATTAAGGAGATCGTGAGGCTACGATATTTGTGTATTGAAGTGTTGGTTATTGTTTGTTATTAAACTAAGGTTTATTATTTGCCTAGTGACAATTAATGGTGAGAATATTATGTAGTGATTATGAATATTGATTGCCTAGTGGTTACGGTACCTACCTCTCAGGCACGAGGTTGAGGTTAAAATCCGGGCAAGTACCAAAGTGACTTTTTGAATTCATATGTGTACATACGCCACGTTGAATGGCAATGCTGATTCTCTGACCTAAATATAGGGCAGCCTTCTGGTCACGTGAAGAGTCTATCAACCGCTTGACGATGTCACGGAAAACTATAATATAGTTTTCCGTGACCAAATGCCCATATTATGGGCATTTAGACCCCACGGCCGAGTCTTTCAACCCCAAACGGTTCAAATATATAACTTTCGATAAGGTTTTTATACAACTTATACTTATTAAATATATTATACGAAATAATTATGTAACTTTGCTTATATCCAACGTGATCTATCGTCGATAAAACTTGCCCATACAATAATAGCTATGTATAAATTACAAACACACAAACACGTAGACATTTATAAGACGTAGTTAAAGTCTGTCTGTTTGTTAGTTTGTATATTCAGACAAAGATTTATGATTTTGGGATCGTTATAGGTAGTAGTTGGGCTTATTTTTAATTAGTTTTTCAAATGTACGAAGTAAGATCGAATTAACTATCGGTGGAAATTGTTTGTTGCCTGTAATTCTTTCAAAGGTTTTCATAGATCTTTAAACTGTCGTAAATCTGTGTTTTTTTATTACATTGTGACCTATTTTAAAAGGAAAACATGTAGAGTTCTTCTTAAGTAGGTAGTTGGGAATCTTACGCAAAGCTAAATGCAAATGGCGGCACCCTTACATAACGTTAATTCAACAAGCTATCAATATTCCACAACTTTTCACAGAACGCCATTTAGTCCCATGTTAAGCTTGAAAGCTTGTGTTATGGGTACTAAACAGTTGATAAACATACTTATATATTTCTAAATACATACATCATACATATTATAGATAAATTACACCCAGACACAGAACAAATGATCGTGCTCATCACACAAACATTTGTCTTGGGTGGGAATCGAACCCACGACCTCCGGCAATCAGGGTCACAAATTACTAGACCAAAAACTACTAGCCTTAGTTTGACAGCTGCTGTAAGAGTAGACTGTAATCAATTTGGCGTCTATCCTAATTGTAACATGCTTAATTGTAATTTCTTAAAAAAGTGTGCTAGAAAATAAAAAAAAATAACTTCTGTGCTATTGCGAATGGAGTACCTATAGCTAAACATACTTTCAACTACTAAAACATTCGTAATAGACAGAAAATCGAATGTAAACTTTACATGACACTTTTAAATAAGGGGTAGGGGCCCGCTCGCTCCCCTACACATTTTTTGTCACGCCAATTTAGTTTGCCGCCTTACATTTGGCTATTAAAATACTTTCTTTGCTCGGGTGAGTTGAATGTTAACTAACAATTTTATTCTTTAGTTGATAGTTATTTTAACTGCAGCTTTTTGAGCAGTGATAGCCTACTGGTGTGACCGCGGATTGCCAAATCATAGGTCTCGAGTTCGAACCCAAGGCTCTATATTTTCGGATTCATGTCATCATCATCATTTCAGCCATAGGAAGTCCACAGCTGGACATAGGCCTCCCCTATAGATCTCCAATAAGACCGGTTGGAAGCGGCTCGCATCCAGCGCGTTCTCGCGGCCTTAATGAGGTCGTCTGTCCACCTTGTGGGTGGACGTCCTACGCTGCGCTTGCCGATACGTGGCCTCCACTCGAGAACCTTTCGACCCCATCGGTGCCCTGCCCACTGCCACTTCAACCTGCTAATCCCCTGGGCTATGTCGGTAACCTTGGATTCATGTGCGAATTACGTATATCATTAACAACATGAATGAACAACAACAACAACAACAACATGAACATGAATTTATTTAATTGCTTCAAAAACGGTGAAGGAAAACATCGTGAGGAAACTCAGGAACCTGAGGCATGTATGAGAGATATTTTTCGAGGGCATGTGAAGGGCCCATGGGCGTCATTGTTGTCATTTCTAGCTAGAAAAAATAAAAAAACCTTAACACCTTTAAAAAAACTATTTAACGACCTATTCTCCCTACCTACTAAATTTACACACAAAATTTCATAACATTCGGAGTTCGGACAAGTAGTTTCGGATGAGTTTTGTTTTCAATAAACACTGTGACACGAAAATTTTACATACATTTTTATGTTATTTTTTTAATTTTGATTATGTGTGATTTATGTCTTTTGTGTGCACTTAATAAATGATTTATCTATCAATCTATTACTATAGATATGCTGCGCCGACCACAAATTAATTGGCATAGGAACGAGACGACATGCGACAATAACCGAATAAATCAAGGTTTTAACGATGACCCACGGTACCCTAAAACCATCTCCAAAATAGCCAAATTCAGAACCAATTAATTACACGGTAATATTATAAAAATCGATGGTTTTACAACAAAATTGGACGCCATTATATTTTATGGTAGACGTCAATAAAAAAAAAACACCATCAAATTATACAATATAAAATAATAAAATTCACTAATTGAATTTTATATTTAAATGATTTAATCAAGAATCTTTTAAAGTTTTAGTTCAAGTGTGAAAATTGTAATTTACCCGACAATTTATATGAATATTTCAAATTTTAACTAGAATTAAAGAACTTTAGTAAAAAACTGTCTCTTTGGTCTATTGGTGGCAAGTGCTACTGCCGAGCATGAGGTCCTGGATTCGATTCCTGGATCGGGGAAAAGTGTTATTGAGTTTATTGGTATGGAATTTCTCAAACAGCAGTGCGATTTTGTTAAATTCACTGCGTGAAAAAGCATGTCAAATGAAGGCGAATTCAGCTACCAATTCATACTAATGTCAGACATAGACAGTTCATTTCATTCAAGTTTTCTCGTGGTGATTTTAACAGAATCGGCCGTCAGGAGGCAGTTTGTGATCAATTGATGACAATATATCTATACTAATACTAATAAAGTTTATTAACTCTTTAGTGAGAGCAGCGGTGGTGGCGGCCCCGACTTAAGAACAGTAAGTCGTGGGTTCAAAACCAGGCAGGCGCATTACTTTGTGTAATTTATTTTATCACCACTGCTCTCCAAAACGGTGAAGGAAAACATCGTGAGGAAACCGGCATGTCCTAGAACCAAAAAGTTCGAAGACATGTGACATCTACCGATTCGCACTGGGCCCGCGTGGTAGATTATAGCCCATACGCAAAATACGCGCTTTGACGTGGAGTTGCGGATACCAGCCCGGTATCTTTAATCTTTTTTTAAATACTAATATAATATTATAAAGAGGCAAGGTTTGATTGTTTGTTTGTTTGCATTGAATAGGCTCCGAAACTACTGAACCGATTTAAAACTTTCACCGTTGTGAAGCTACACTATCCCCGGGTGACATAGGCTACTTTTTATCCCTGTATTCTCACGGGAACGGGAACTACGCGGGTGAAACCGCGTGACGTCTGCTAGTCCTAATATATACTCGTCGACTTGAGAACCTCCTCCTTTTTTGGCGATGGTTAAAACCAAAAAGTAACATCTACCAATACCAAGTTACTACTACTGCTACTACTTTTTCATTAAACGAGTCTTTAATGAGCTCTTATCTAAGCCTGTTCTAGATCTATTTAGAATGACGATATATATATATATATAACCTAACCTAACTCATCATACCTATCATATAGCGAACCTAACTACCTAACCTAAGTACCTTACAGAAATGCATTGATTTTGAAAGATACAAAATTCATAATTTTAAACTGAACTACTGCGCTGCGTGTCTCTGTTACATACAATACTAGAGTAGGGAGTAGTATTTGAAATAATAGCAGTAGGAGGTAATAATTTAATTCTATTATATACACAAAGACTTCTCCTTACAATAACATATTGGCATACTTTTGGTATGGGTGTATTGACTTAAATCTGAGTGTTTAATTATAATGATCCATAATTATATAAATCCCAAGCTAAGCTTGAGAGCTTGTGTTAAGGGTACTAAACAGCTGATAAACATACTTATATACTTCTAAATACATACATATTATAGATTAATTACACCCAGACACAGAACAAATTATCATGCACAACACATAAACATTTGTCCTGGGTGGGAATCAAACCCACGATCTCCGGCATAGCAGTCAGGGTCACTAACTACTAGACCAACAGGCCAGTCTGCCAGTCAGTTGCAGGTTCGGCGGGGGGGATAGGGTAACGTTTAGATAACATCTAATGTAAATAAACATTTAATAATCAAATACATTGTGGCCCTAGTGAAAAGGGGTATAAGTCCAATTTTGTCGAAAATGAGTTAAGTGTACCAAAGTGATCAGAAAACTGACTTTTACATTTTTTTTGGTGTCAGTTGGACCCTTTTACACGAAGTAACTTTCTTATTTTTTAGAGATAGCTTAGATCTGTCTTCACCAAACGATAGAGCATTTTTTTCTGATCACTTTGGTACACTTAACTCATTTTCGACAAAATTGGACTTATACCCCTTTTCACTAGGGCCACAGAATGTGGCCGTTGAAAAGGGCCTCCTTTGTGAACGCACAGTGTCAAACGACACCCGGCGGTGAGTATTGTGTATGACTTTTTTTTGGTGGGGGGGGGGGGAAATCCTCTTTGATGTCTTCCGCCCGGGGAGGGCGGATGGGTCTGTCAGACTCTGACTGACTAAAAACCACCTCGGTGTTCCGTCACACCTGCGCCGGGAGTCTTGAGTACAGAAGATTCCTTCTGCGACTGATAGACTAGAAGCCTACCCAACATAGTTGGGAAAAGGCTAGGCAGATGATGACAAATGTCTTTCAGTTGGCTTCGTACCATTCCTACAAATATCTTTGAATGACAGCCGTGAGCAACTCCTTTACGCCCTTTCTAAGGCATTACTTTTTATGAAACCTATTTTTTTGTTGCCTCTAATACTGTCTACTTGGCCTATAAGTTGTCACAATTTATCACTCAAGCGGTTACTGAAATAAACGAGGTGCGTTCATATTAGTAGCCATGTGCAAACTACAAATAAAAATGATGGATGCCTAAGCATTGACATATACCTAGCTATATAAATTTCCCGTTTTTTATTTGCTACTAAAACTTATAACGAAACAGCTGAAACATTTTTCTTGAATAAAAAAAAATCGTAGATATTAAGTAGGTATTTAAAATTAGCGATAATAAAAACAACCTTGTTTGATAGTAATCAACAGGACACTGGCTGTAAGCGGGCATTCCTTATACGCAACTTCTTAATGTTTCCACTAAGCATTAGCACGGTGAACGGAACGCGGTCGCGACAGGAAAGAAAAAAAAAAGCTAACTGTCAAAGTGACGTTTGCATTTTTCCCGCCAATTTAAAACGTCAAATGAGTCTATGGTTGCACGGTGGTGACCGTTATTTTCCTTTTTGAGTTCCCTAGGTGTCGCAAATAACACATTTAAATGCGTTTGATGTGATAAAAATTTATTGTGCCCACTTCTTTTTTTTATTTTGTAGCTATTTTCCCTTCAATTAAGGACTTAATTGAAAATTAAGTTTTCGCACCAGTTCTATATTTATGTTCTTGATTTTAATCTTTGATCTTATAGCAATTTCCTTTCTCTTGTGTCCATTTGTAGGCCCAAGTTTATTAGTGGACTTCTAAAAGTGATGATTATCAGTTTCCTGGGGTTCGAGGAGCAAATCGTTTCCAATCCGTAGCCTACCTTTGTTGGGTTTAGTTCTGCTTCTAGTCTTACCTGATACAACAGTATTTTCATGTAGTGACTGTCTGAACTTCCCAAATAATTTCTTAATCTAATATAATCTAATGTAACGAACTAAAGTCAAAGGCTTACTTAATAATTACTTGCTTGACGAGGTTGGTCCGTTGATTCATTACATATAGGGTGACTGGTAATTAGTGACCGATACTTAAACACGTGATTGTATGCATGATTTTAATAAACTTTCCCAAAGAGACTTTTTTTTAATTCGACAATAACTTATAACACAATAAAATTACTAAAACGCTGTTTGAAATTCCCGCGCGCGCGCCTGTGATCGTTCACAGTAGGCACGAATCGGCACGATCTATCAGCTGATAGTCTGACCTCGGGAAGGGCAAAATCTACTAGTCCCGCCACCCCCACCGCTCCTGTTGTGCAGTACTGACGTTATTGAATTCATTGAAAGTTCATGAGTATAAAAAGTTTCTTTGGGAAAGTTATTCGTATTCATGAGTAGGTACAATCACGTGTTTGAGAATCGGTCACTAATTACCCAGTCACCCTATATACTTCGCCGTACCTGGGAAAACACGTTAAGCCGTCGGTCCCGACGATCTTTTATCGATCTTTCTCAGTCGTAATGGGTATTCGGGGGTATTCAGTAGGACCTCAACATAGTTGGGAAAAGGCTAGGCAGAATGATGAAGAATCGCGACCCCTGAGTTTCTTTCGGCATTTCTTCTCTGGGATCAGTCTATTTAGGTATGCCGGAGCCATTTTAGTTTTAAAATATTGACGTGACTGAGAAAGATCTACTTACAGACATAAATTTAGACTGGCCTGTTGGTCTAGTAGTTAGTGACCCTGACTGCTATGCCGGAGGTCGTGGGTTCCATTCCCACCCAGGACAAATGTTGGTGTGATGAGCACGATCATTTGTTCTGTGTCTGGGTGTAATTTATCTATAATATATTATGTATGTATTATACAGGGTGTAACGGAAAGGGTATATACATACAAACAGGGTGAATAGAGTATTTAATAACGAGTCTCTCCTCAAAATTTCAGCTCCCAACTAATAACTTTGAAACTTCACGATATTATTTAATATCGACAGTTTATCAAATGCAAAATCATAACAAACATGTCACCGCACTATGAGGGTCATAATCCTGTCCGGCAAGGTTCAAGTATATCTATCTCGGGTTCTGCGCGCCTAGTACAGACCTATCGGGCTCTGCCTAACCGACGAAGGCGCGACGGCGCGGGCGGGCTCAACTTTACAATTATGTATGTATATGTATAAAAACGTTGCCATGTCGTTTCTTATCACCAAGAGAATCCGTGCCCTTCGTATGTATATACCCTTTCCGTTACACCCTGTATATATTATGTAATTATTATGTCTGTATTTAGAAATATTTAAGTATGTTTACCCATAACACAAGCTCTTAGCTTAGCTTGGGACTAAATGGCGTTGTGTGAAAAGTTGTAGAATATTTATTATTTATTATTATATTTTATTAATAATCTCTTATTATTTCGTTTCATATAAGAACTACTTGTTTAATTAAGAATATGTACTTCTACTTAAATGCGCAAAAAGCAATATTTAAATAATCCGGTGACAGACGCCATTTTATTAAAATGTCAGTTGCAATTAACTTTGGAAAATGGCGTCACGCTGTCCTTAATACAATCTGCCTTTATCGTGAATTGTGTGTTGAGGTACTATAAATCACTAATTAATTGTGACAATCCAAGAAACGACTAGTAAATTGGCTGTCTGTTATATTTAATTTGTCTGTCTTTGAGGTTAAGCTGTCACTGCGTTGGGTAATCATTTTTTATTTGGAATAAAACATCGCCCTACGAAAATCTATCACCTAACACTATACCTAAATGCAATGAGTATAATGATTTCTTGCTTTTACCCCGTAGGGCAGCTTGTGGCGAGCCGTTGGACATTAGCAACCCCACGGATCCGATCTCCCGGAATATGTTGTATACATTCCTGGCTTGCCTTTATTGGCCGAGGAATAGAACTCTCCCTTTCTTGCCTTCATTGGTCGGCTAGGAGTGGAGATTTGCATGAGCGGAAAAAGCTCGGAAGAAGGAAACATTCCAGTAAGGTGCTGGTAGGGATCTTGACCGTACTTCTGGGATTGTCCTGATAACCGTGGAATGCCACTCCACTCCTTTAGCACCTCAGGACATGTTGCTCTCTTGTCGCTACGTCACCTGTGCTAGCGGCCGTTGTAAAAGGCCCATTATTGAGTGTGCAAGGGACCCGGCCATTTAATCCGTTTATTTTTTGATGAGTTAGGGGCCATATTCCTTCATAAACAATATTGAGTATCCAGTCCAGTTCATTTTAGCCACTCTAGCCTGTAGTCCAGTACTTTTGTTTCTATAGTCTGCAATAGTCTTGCACCAGTCGTGGGTTCAGGGAAGATCTGCGATTGGTGCCTCATTTCGTTAGTAAAAAGACGACAATGAGCCTCTGTGAGTTGGCTTCGGCCCCTTGTAGGTACGCCTCCCATAGGTTCGGACCGGAACCCAAGGTTTACGAGAAATTGCTTTTATAGTCATTAGGAATTAGTAATTTACAACCAAAACAAACTTCAAACGCACTAAACTCAAGAATTTGACTAAAGTTAGATTCCACAGAAATTGTTGTTGCCGTATTTTTCCTCAATCGTTTATAAATGTTCAAAAATAGAAAGTGTCATTAGATTTTATGTTATGACAATATTAGAATTTTAATGGTATAATTTCGATAATAATTCTTAGATTATTACGTTTTGCCGGTATGTTTTAATTTATTTTAAAACAAAAATCTTACTAGGCTGGTATTCTTATATAGGTTATGGTACAGTTATTGGCTTTCTTTTGATTGCCAGTTACTGACTGGCGTCCGAATAAAAAATATAATAAAAAAAAAACCGAATAAACTTGCACACCGAATTTTGATGACAACTCAGGATTTACAAACAAATTTGTATTGCACTTTAAGTGGACTTCAAGTCTGTGGCCCTAGTGAAAAGGGGTATAAGTCCAATTTTGTCGAAAATGAGTTAAGTGTACCAAAGTGATCAGAAAAAAACGCTCTATCGTTTAGTGAAGACAGATCTAAGCTATCTCTAAAAATAAGAAAGTTACTTTGTGTAAAAGGGTCCAACTGACACCAAAAATACTTTAAAAGTCGGTTTTCTGATCACTTTGGTACACTTAACTCATTTTCGACAAAATTGGACTTATACCCCTTTTCACTAGGGCCACAGAAGTTACGGTGACTATCAGACGGATACAGTGCGCTCCGCTCATCCTCTGCGAGTGCGCGTGTCGTCATCACATACACACTGATGACAGCCGCCAATACGAAACTAACCGTTTGACAGTTCATCGTTGAACACTTTGCCCAGTGGTCATCACTATGAACTGTCGAAGGAGATAATTGTGCCAGCCAGTTACTGTCCCACTGCAGGGCAAAGGCCTCGTCTCATACAGAGAAGGCACGAGCATTGATCACCCAACGCTTGCTCAAGGTGGACTCAGGATTTCAGACTTAAAATAATACTAAAACTGTGTGCAGATTTCCTCACGATGGTACCTTATTTCCAGTTGTATTCGCAAACAAAAACTTTTGCACGTGAAACACGCAAACGTAATTATTAATACTGCATGAGGTAAGGCTTGTGCTTTAGTAAAATAATCAGCGCGCTGTTATTCCAGCACGCGTTCCAGGGCGAAACGTTTTTGTCTACAGAGGAATCGACAAAGTGGCAGATTGTGGAACTTTTTTTTCGTTTTAAGTATGATAATGTCAAGAATGAAGACAATAGGTACATGTGTAGATTTGTCAGTCGACTATAATCTAAAATATATCGTGCATGATTTCTTACATAATCGGCAGAAATGTTTCTTCTCTGCTCACTATGCTCTTACACACGGGCGGCATGTTGCCAATGGTAGAGACAACTGCTACCGCCGAGTCGTGTCGACGGCAGCAGTTGCCTCTGCCGTTACAGCAGGAACTACTGACGTCGACACGACTCGGCGGCAGCCCAACTGACTCCTATTCTAAGAGAGCTGACGACGACTGCCGCTGATTTATGAAGATGGAATGTCAACGGCAGCAGTTACCTCTGCCGTTGAAACATGCCGGTCGTGTCTAAGAGCTCTTAACGCTACAATCAAAGAGACTAAGGATACTATAGAGAGGTCATGCGAAGAAATGCCATAGAAAAACTGTGATGCCTTACGATAAATCCTACAAATCCACGAATTCTACATATCAGTATAAATGTATAGCTTGGCTGTTTCGTTACTTACTTCAGAAACTAAATATTCGCATCACTTCCATGACGGTAGCAAAACGGCGAAGCCATACATTTATACTGATCTAAAGAATATGTGAAGTTAGGGTCGGTAGGTTAGGCCGTGTAGATTCAGAAGCTTGGCTCTACATGAGATCTGGGGCTCGAGACTGATATTGCAATTGTGTCTCAATGACCGGTCATTGATCGAAAATTTGACAACTTTGACAGTTTTTGTATGGGAAATGTGTCATAAGTTTGACGTTATACGTCAAAATTCGATCATTGACCGGTCATTGAGACACGATTGCAATAGCAGACTCGACCCCCTGATATCTTTTTCACAGGGCAAACCTTATGTGTTCGTCTTGGCAACATTTTACATGAAATGTTTTGGTGGGATTGAGTATTGGACATGCGAAGAAATGACATAGCAAAACTGGGAAGCCCTACGAAAAATCCACGCATGGATCAGTCAGCACAAGTCTTCAGCTAACTCGGAAACTTAATGTTTTTGTAGTCTCAGTAACGCCATCCGCTGCAGCGGAACGTTATAAACTGAACTCATAGACTTGGGTCCATTTGGACATAAGTATTCGATGAACATTTTGTTTCTGATGTTCGTCTGTAGGTATTGAATGTCATAGGCTACAATTAATGATTTTTTAACCGACTTCAAAAAAAGGAGGAGGTTCTCAATTCGACGGTATGTTTTTTTTCATTTTTTTTTTTGTGTGTTTGTTACGCGATTACTCCGCCATTTATGGACTGATTTTCAAAATTCTTTTTTTATTTGAAAGAGTATACTTCTGAGGTGGTCCCATTTTAATTTGGTGAAGATCTGGTGCTGATCTTCGGAGATATACAACGGAACTCTTCAAAAATAGACGGCAAATCTGTCGTGATTGCTGGAATCGCTTGGATGTTTATTGTTTATACAACATCATGACGTATCATCACGTCTGTATGCTCTGAGGGGTACACAGGTGGGTACAATATACCTAGATTTCGTCAGTTACGTATGTTAATTTTAATTTATTAGGGATTAGTGAAAAACCTTATTATCATGACATGTATTGTTAACAATTAACAATTTAAAATAAATTCATGGCAAATATTTTTATGGTAACAACTAAAAATGGAAAAATAAAAAACTTTTTTGCAAAACTTTTTGAAGTCGGTGGCCCATCATGAGTAAGACAAACCCACCAAAGCCACAGACTTCCGAATTTAGAGTTATTTTACACCGTTTAGTGATTTTTTTGAAGCCGGTTTTATTTTTTGCAAAAAAGTTTTTTATCCTTTTAACAGCTTTCTGTAAGAACAAAATCTATGTTGTTACTTACATTGAAAACTTAATGCAACGATTTGTTCAGCAAATCAAACGGTATAAAATAAACCTAGCAATTCTAGTGACATAGGTAAGTGTGATAACTGATAATTTTCGAGTTAGCAACCTTACAAGTACTGGCATACAACTAACACCTTTAAAATTGCGAAATCGTGATACTAAAAGTAAAAAAAAAACATACAATTCGCTACACTTCGAACACGTAATCTTTTACCAACATATTTGTACGGTTCACGCATACCTTCACTACATCACAATAAGGTCGATATTCAATTAATTTTAGTTGAAAAATATCGTGGTTTCGTCTCGTGCTTTGACAACTTTAAGTTTGCGGTTCTGGAACTACATAATGTAGTGGATTTAGGTACAGAAGTCGTTTTGTGGACGGTAGAGTTATGTTGGTGGTCGGATTAAACGAAATATCTGGTTGGAGCGCGTACGTTCATCGTGTGTGGTCTCAAGTTGGTATGGTCGGGAAGTGGCTCTACATAAGATTGCAATATTTAAAATGATTATTTTTTAAAGTAATCAGGTAAAATTACTTTCTTTGTTTGGTTTCAGATTAATGTGCGCTTTGTTCAAGATTTGTTAAATTTGTGTTTTTTTTTTGTTAATATAGTTAACTTCTTTTCCTTGCAATTGAATTGATTTTTGCTATTTGGAACAGGCCTCTACAATATCTTTTATATCTAATTTATATTAAATTTGACGTTTAAAGGTGGCCTAATTGAAATATGTATATGGTTTGACTTTTACTTTTGAATATTCCAGACCAATTTGGTTGTTACTTTTAATGAATCTTACAAAAAAATATTAAAAGAATAACTTCTGCCCATTTCATCATCATGCAGTTTAAATTGCACCAATATAAAAGATGAGTCATCATCATCATCGACTTGCTTTTTCCTGACCAGTCTGATGTAAGATTCCTGTTTAAGGGTGAATTTTCGAGCGTTTCAACCGCCGTCATTACCTTCCCCTTAACATTAAGGGAAGAGAATGTATTTAATGGAATATTTCAACCATTTCCAGATTCTAGTACTTTAGCAGATTCTGAGAAAAGCTGAAATATTGCATTGAATACATTCTCTTCCCTTAATGTTAAGGGGAAGGTAATGACGGCGGTTGAAACGCTCGAAAATTCACCCTTAACCAGATGCAGCTTTTACACAGAGCTACAATACCTACTGCCGACGTGATTTCTACAACCTTAGCCTTGGTAACACAATACCACTTAATAAGGCTGTAATTAAAGACTTACCTTGAAAACAAAACTAACAAATTATTAAATAATCCATTTGCACGTACAGTCAGGTCAGTCAGTGAGCTGCGTTCCCTGATTCATCTTATCAAAAAATGTAAGGGAATGATGGGTCAGGCAACGTACAGTCAGCTTCATAAGTCGATATACATATCCATATTTCCTAAGCTCATGAACACCTTAGCTTACACAAATTGCTAAACAAGACTAGTGAATTTTAAACCTTTAAGACGTTAATTAAATCCTGGCACTAGTCTTGTTTAGCAATTTGTGTAAGCTAAGGTGTTCATAAGTTTAGGAAATATGGATATGTATATCGACTTAAGAGGCTGACTGTAGCTCTACATCACACAACACCAGCTAGTCTTAACTTAACAAAGCAGAGCATTAGTTTTATACAATTGAATAGTCATTAGTTCAAATATTATTCTAAGAACTAAAAAAAAAGTTTAGGCTAAAAATAAACTCCTTGTATTTACGATTTAGCTTTTACATGACTAATTTTCAAGTGACAGATATAGAAATGGCCGTCATTTGCAGCTTTTGATTCATATCTATGAAATAAAGTGCTGTATTAAGTGGCGTGTCAATTAATCATGTCAAAATAATCTTAAGAGGTTTCCCACTCAAATGTCTAAAAAGCTTCAAAAGCTTGTCATTTAAATTATTTACGTGCGAATCAACCAGAACTATCTAGAATTTTCAGTAGTGCGTTTTTTATTGATAGGAAACTCAACAGCTTTTTACTCGTTCACATGAAAAATAATAAATAATCAAGGAATGTCAATTTATAATTATAATTAACTATTTTATTTAGATAAGTACTTAGATTTTTTCATAGTTTTTTTTTGCATCAATTTTGAAATTTTTCGCCTGCTATTCCAATTGTTTAACTTTTTTTGAAAACCCAATCACAAATTGAGAAAGATTGTAAGCTATTTAACACGGTGCCACGACCACAACTTTATCAGCGGTAGAAACCACGGGGCGGTACTAGTTTTAAATGTGGCATGCAAAGCCAATGCCTATAACCATTCTGCTAATAATCAAGAAATATTAGTACTTCCTTAGATATTTAATCTTAAAAAGAAATCAAATTAAGTAATTAATAAATTCTATATTATTTTTATTAAAGGTAAGTAGAAAACTTAAACTTACAAAGGTTTAACCGACGCGCGGTGTTTGAAGCTATCCTGTACAATCGTTAAGCTAATGCTATTAACTTTAACTACGTCTACATTAACTGATTCGCAAGGATTGAAGCCGTTAACGAAGCAATTTAGCGGCACCTACTTAACACTTCTATTTAAACATCCCTACAAATACACTGAAACTCAAGCTTTTTCCCTATGGGGGTAGACAGAAACTACAGATTGTCATCAGCTACGATTCTTACATACTCTGTTTACGTTCATACATGCTCGCCGAGTTAAAATGATATTTAATTGTTTTTTTACTACTTGATACTATGATTTGAGTACATGATTTTTAACTCTCAATTCCAAAAATGTTGAAATATACCGCTTACCTATTTCTAATTTAAATGTAAAATAACTGGGGTTATGTTTGATTCATTTTTTGCCACCGACTTCCGCATCTAGAGTTTTATGAAGCAAATTTTTTTAATTTTTTTTTAGACCTAATGTAACGTTAGGGTACCGCTAAAATAAGTACCTTCATACCTACGAGTACTAGGAACATTCCTTACTTAAGCGGCACCCCGACGTGAAGTAAAATTTCATGGCTCAACGATAGGAAAGTGTTATTTTTAACTTTTTAAATGTTTTTCTTTTTTTGCGGTGAGGGTTTTTTAAATTTTAAATTTAATTTTATTCTATTGTATTACCTCTATACTAATACTAATATTATATGCTAGGAAAGACTTGTATGTAACGAATAAACTCAAAAACTACTGGACCGATTTGAAACATTCTTTCACCGTTGCGAAGCTACATTATCCCCGGGTGACATAGACTACTTTTTATCCCTGTATTCCCACTGTAACGGTAAAACCGCGTGGCGTCCGCTAGTTACTTATTAAGCTTCGACCAGTCACACAGGTGGTCGATATTCTCTTGTTGTTTAGTTACATACTTGGCGTGTGTCAGTCCCAGTTTTACACCCTTTACTCAAACTATGTCGATGATAACGTGTACTATTAATATGTATTTGTATTGTAATACAAAGATCTTTTACCTTATTTTATTGTATTATAACGAAACAGAGCAACTTACCGCTCATACTGCATGTAGCAGTCTTCCCGCCCCGCTCCCTGCAGTCACCGCGATATGTTAAGGTTTATCATTATTTGCGTTAACCTTACCTTAGCAGACCTGTGCCCTGATTGGCTACCTGTAAGTCCTGACCACCTAGGTCATCAAATAAATAAATATTCCACAACATTCACACAGCACCATCTAGCCCCAAGCTAAGTTTGAGAGCTTGTGTTATGGGTACTAAACAGCTGATAAACATACTTATATATTTCTAAATAAATATACATTAAAGATAAATTACACCCAGACATAGAACAAATTATCCTGCTATTCACACAAACATTTGACTTCGGTGCGAATCGAAACCACGACCTCCGGCATAGCAGTCAGAGCCACTAACTGCTAGACCAGTCAATATAATAGATTGCAATAAAAAGTCACCAGTATAGAATAGAATATAATATACTAGCAGATGCTTCGCTGCTCGTAGTTCCCGTTCCCGTGGGAATACAGGGACACAAAGTAGCCTCGTCGCTGAGCCTGCAAAATCCGCTATGGATAAAAACCGAACTTTTCAGGAGAAGCAAAAAACTGTTTTTTATTCAAACTGTTACCATTATTTTAAAACTTAATATGTAGAAAATTAGAATTCATGTCGGGACATTCAGAAATATATATTTTACGCCGTTTACTCTGACATTTCAGGGGCTAGAATTTTTTTAAGTGAATTTGGGCACATATCGGTTTTTTTTCAGGTCGTAAATACCGCTACCTGACTTTTCACCACATGACGGATTTTTGTTTTTACTAAGTAATTTGCATTTTTGCGCTTTCCAGAACACTTAGCGGATTTACCAAACTATATTAAAACAATGAAATCGGTTTAAGTTCACTTATAAAGTATTTATTATACTTAATTAGAAAAGTATTAAACAAAATTAAACCAAAAGACAGTGAAATAAAAATATGATGGTATTTTCCCAGCCTTATTACAGTGGGGAATAGACTCACTGACCCCTTGGCTGCTGAAAATCTACCGATCCTGCCTAGCCCACAGATATGTACCACTAGCATTGCGTGAAGTGAAAGTTATTTGCATTCCCAAGCCAGGCAAATCAAATTACACACAACCAAAGGCTTAAAGACCAATTAGCCTGACATCTTTCTTACTAAAGACCCTCGAGAGGCTGTGCGATAGGCATATCCGTGATGGACCCCTTCGCAAGAAACCCATTCACAAACAGCAACACGCATACTCAACTGGCAAATCCACAGAATCCGCACTGCACAGCGTAGTCTCTAAAATTGAATGCGCGATAGACCACAAACACTCATGCGTCAGGCCTTGAAAATAGTAGAGGACTGGTGCGAAGAATACCACCTAGCAGTAAACCCTGCTAAAACCGAACTAGTCCTACTTACAAAGAAAAGGAAACTGACAACACTACAGCTTCCCCGCTTCTTTGGAACAACACTAAGCCTATCAAGTGACGTCGAGTACCTGGGAATCTACTTGGACAAACAGCTAAACTGGGCAAAGCACTCAGAATACTCCACAAAAAAACGCCAGCATATCCCTGTGGCATTGTAAAAGACTGCTGGGTAGGAATTGGGGCATCAACCCAAAAATCACCCACTGGCTATACACCACGGTCATCAGACCAACAATCACGTACGGCTCCATAGTTTGGTGGCCCAGGACCAACTTAAGCACGGCTCAAAAAGAACTCGACAAACTGCAACGCTTTGCTTGCGTTGCGATCACTAGCAGTATGAAAACAGCACCCACTGCTGCCCTGTAAGCAATGTTGGGGCTACCACCTCTACACCTTATCCTGCGAGAGGAGGCGGCAATGGCAGTCTTCAGGCTAGGTAAATGTGGTACCTTAGGAAACGACTCCAGAATCAAACACATACGTATAAAAGACGATGCCATCAAGTGGCAACCCATGATGGTATCACCAAACGACAAAATACCCAAAACACACTGCTTCCAAAAACACTACCTCGTACAACTAACCGAAGAACGGAGTGACCACTCAGGTCCAAGAGAACTAAGAATCTACACAGACGGGTCAAAAAGTGATAAGGGAACAGGAGTAGGAGTGTGCTCCAATGACCTGAACATCAAAATATCCAGACCGCTAGGCACACTCAACACTGTCTATCAGGCGGAATGTCTGGGCATCATCCATGCGGCCCATGCCATAGAATCCAGGAAAGTCATGGACACCCACATTCGCATACTCTCTGACAGTGCGTCAGTACTTCAATCCCTTTAGAAAAACTACATCACCTCTATACCACAACACGGTAACACTACAGTGGATAAAAGGACACAGTGGATCACTAGGTAACGATGCAGCGAACGAATTGGCCAGGAGGGAATCTGACACCGTGGCCGTCGGGCCCGAACCCGTGGTGCCCATCCCCTTCAACCAACTACGCGGATAGCTGCAAGAATTTACCCACACACAAGCAGAAAGATGGTGATCCTCGTCCCCGGGCTGCAGACGGTCAAAGGAGACCATGCCTACCCTGGACAGGAAACTCACCAAACGCCTTCTGCGCTTGGACAGAGTTAGCTTGCGCCTGGTGACCGGGACCATCACAGGACACTGCCTACTAAACAAACACTTACATAATAAAGGCGTAACGGATAGTCCTCTGAGCAGAGCATGTATGGAGGAGGAGAAACACGGTGGCGCACGTGCTTCTTGAGTGCACGGGTGTCGCCGAGATACGGAAGAGGACTCTCGGTTCACCGGAACTCTTCGTAGACGCACTGAAATGCTTGGGAGGCTTAATCTGCTTCTGGAAGGAGGTGGGCTGGTTGGAGTAATCCCCCAACAAAACGGCCGCCATGGCTCACGCACAATGGTCGAAACTTGGATTAAGTGCGGAAACCAAATCCCGATAGATAGATAGATGAGATACAAATAATTACCTACTGATACGTGACCAAGTGACGCTCAATTAATTAAAAAACTTAATACGTACGAGAAAGTAAGAAGGCCCGTCAACATTACAACACTTTATACCTATTAATGATCTTGAAGATATTATTTTATAGTTCAAATAGCTATTTTTGAACAAGCGCTTCACAAATTATAGGTTAGAAATTGCGAACCTATGTGATCAACCTATTAGTAAGTAATAAAAGAGGCTACTTACATTAATAATGAGTTTTGTAACACTATCTAACACTTAAAACTATTTAATTAAAATAAAATACGCTCGTAATCATTGCACCACAAGCCACGTGTCACGCACGTCTCCTGGGGGTCGAGTCTGCTATAATTGCAATCGTGTCTCAATGACCGGTCAATGATCGATTTTTGGCGTTTAACGTCAAACTTATGACACATTTCCCATACAAAAACTGTCAAAGTTGTCAAATATTCGATCAATGACCGGCCATTGAGATACGATTGCAATAGCAGACTCGAGCCCCTGTTTGTTTGATAAACCCGCTATGTGTCATTTCAAGGCGCAGTTCCAAGGGACTCGCTTTGAAACGAAAATACGCTATGTGTCTCCTGCACACATAGAGGGTTTTTTAAGTTCGTTTTTGACCAAAATTACATAGCTGATTTTGTTATCTTCGTAGCCAAATGAGTTATGAGAAAACTGATTTTACAGGCGCACGTGGCTTGAGAAATACTATAAATTAGCATCAAAAACCTATTTACAAAAAAAAATCATAGCGGATTTTGCAGGCGCAGCGACGCTATGTTACTCAGAGTGAATGTTGCTTTTCAACGGTGAAAGAATGTTTGAAATCGGCACTGTAGTTTTTAAGTTTATTCATTACAAACATACACACACAATTTTTTCTTCTTTGTAATTTTAAGTGAAGACTGTAGATGTGATTACTGAGGCGTAATGTTAAATGGAAAATTGCTCATAATATCTTTAACACATTGGCAGAAATGGTATGAAACTAAACTAAACTAAACTATTGTAGAAAACACATCGTTAAGATATTAAAATATGACAGCTTAACAGTTAACTCGTGAGGTGGGTAGTATAATGTAATAAGACATACGTGAAGATACTTCACGCTTTTGCTTTTAGGGTGAGCAGGTTTCAGAGTGGGCAGGTAATGAAAATTCTAAGTGGATATGTGAAACGTGGAATTGTGTTTAATACAAAAAAGCCACCTAACAGCCAAAACATTGTGAGATCTGAAGGTTAAGCAACTCTTGCCGAGGTCGATTTGTGGATGGCTGACCATTCATAGCATACCAAGACCTTCCTCAGAAAGCGCGTTAAACCGTTTGTTCTTACTGTCACTTGAAGACCTTTAATAGTCGTTATGGAGGTAGTCATAAATCAGACATCACTGACATCTGACTAGTTCGACGGTCTAGTAACCGTAAGTGCGACTGCTGAGTTTGAAGTCTTGGGTTCAATACCCAGGTTGGACAGAATTTTATTGGTACTTATGTAGGTATTTTAAAGGACAGACCAGCTTATTGGCACTTAATTGCACATTGCAAGCCGGTAAGCTATTGATCCAGCTTAATTTATGGATTAATTTGAAGCTCTAACTAAACAGTAATTTAGCATGCGAGAGCTAATTAGATACGTCAACAGACATACGTCATTAATTAGTCTCGTAACAAGTCGTGCTGATCATACTCAAAATCTTTTGAAGTTCCTTGCAAGTGTTATCTTCTATTAATAAAAAAATAAAATATAAAAATATTCCACAACTTTTCACACAACGCCATTTAGTCCCAAGCTAAGCTAAGAGCTTGTGTTATGGGTACTAAACAGCTGATAACATACTTATATATTTCTAAATACATACATATTATAGATAAACTAGCGGACCCGGCAGACTTCGTACCGCCTAATTAAATTGCAATAAATTCCTGTCAAAATGATTTGTAACGTGACATTTTTTTGTTCCTACATATTTTATAGTCTGGGCAAAAAATTTTCTTGAACAGAACCGTCACCCTGGTGATAGGGCGTTGTGAATAAGAAATATAATTAAATAAAACATATATAAGCATTAAAAAAAAAGTAATCCCTTTATTGTTAATAATGTGAATTAATTATTAACAAAAATCAGATTTATTTTCATTGTAGTGCTTTGTGATATACGATGTTTTTTGTTTGATTATCTGGCGCATAGACAAACAAATCTGATGGTTTTCCAACACGGGAACAGGCAACATACAATTGACCACAGTGAGAAACGTGGGTTTTCCAGATTAATACCACAAACACTTAATGATTGCCCCTGGGACTTGTTTATGGTCATAGCAAAAGCAAGCCGAACTGGAAACTTTAGTCGTTTAAAGTCAAACGGCACATCATTCGGAATAATTGAGATGTCCGGTATGAGAACGTCTTCTCCTTTATACTTTTCTTTCAGTATAGTTGCTTCTATCACGTTGTTAAGTACCTAATTTTTTTATCGCTAACCGTGTGCCGTTGCAAAGACGCGGTTGGTTGGTATTTCTCAACATTATAACTTTTTTTTTTTTTTTTTTTTTAAATATACAAACTAGTGCTTGACTGCAATCCCACCCATAACTCCCTCATAACTACCGATCCTACCTTTAATTGAAGATTGTGAGGTGGCAATCCTGGCAAATCCAGCGAGTTTAAAAATTCTGGTGGATAGTTCACTACAAAATATTGGTTAGTAGCCGAATCAACTGATTTATATATCCTCGATTCGCCTGTAATTTGTTCTTGCATTTTTAAATTTCATTCATATACATCTATGTTTTTTGCAGCCAATATAGCTCGTTCGCTCAACCAATCATGGTTCCTGTAATTTTGAGAAACATCTGGAAACACCTTCTGGATAAGTTCATCTTTTGATCGAGTTAACTGACAAAAACTTTGAGCCAGTCAACATGTCTATAGAAAATTAGCCACTACCAATGTCAATGAGTTGTTTAGAGAATAAATGTTTCCAGATTGGTCATTTTGCAATTCGACATGCATATTCTTGCTTAAATGAAGTAGGTACTTTGACATGTTTCCACAATTGGAGGACTTTAGACATGCATTGAGTTCATCAGCTGGTGTTGATCGTGGAATCACTGGCAATGTTTGACAAAAATCTCCTGCTAATAAAATCATTGCACCACCAAATTGGTTATGATTGCTCCGTAGGTAAATCTTTTAATATGCAAATTGACCCTTTGACGTTAAGAACATACCTACATTGTTTAAACAACAGTGAGTGCTTGTAATTCAATATGAACTTTATACAATAGCAATAAAGCTCATTGTAAAAGAAAACGTTTGTATGGGAAAAAGAAAAGAGCTGTTTTAGGGGTTTTCCGGCAATTATTCGAATTTTTCTCGCCGTAAAAACCATCTTTGAACTTCAACGAACATTTTAATAAAAGAATTGGCCAAATTGGTCCAGGCGTTGTTGAGTTATGCGCTTACCAACACATTTTGCGATTCATTTTTTATATTATAGATTAATAATAAATTATATTCAATAATATCAGTTATTAATAAATAAATAATAAAGTTATTCGAGAATATATTTGAAATAACTTATTTTTTTTTACTTTTTTTTCACAATTTCACAGTGAACACAATACCGAAAACCCGACTTATTTTTATATAGTAGACTTATTCGATTGTAAGACTATGATTTTGCTGAAATAAAATATTAAATTTAATAATTTTCAATAATTACTTTTTGCCTGACATTATGTCAGTTGTCAATCTGTCATTTACTTTTCTCTAATTTTGTGTCTTAGTTTTTCATAGTGACTATGAAGGTTGCATCTGATTTATGTAATTTAATTTATTTTTATTAGTATGTTAGCTCTAATTTTTTTTTTTTTTTTTTATACTATATTATAAAGAACAAAATTCTTAATAATTAATTACGATCTAGCCTAAAAGACTAATAAGCAATTTACTTCTAACTTAATATGTTACGTGATAGATTATTTTAAAAACTAAGAATAGTGTCTAATTGCACTTTAACTCAAGTTCGTAGCACTTTCTTAGAGTCTGATTAATTTATGAAAAACACTATGTTCATGTGTTATATGTATAGCACAACATTGTTACTATTATTCATTCACTTGTACACTACACTAATTCAAAAGGTTTAGTTCTTTTTAGCCTACGCACTAAATCTGTGTTGTCCAGCAGCTGTATAGCCTCAACATTCACGTGTCGATGTAGTCTGTGTTCGTGAGCTTCAGCAAATTTTTGGATAGTAGTGGTGACGACTTCCATTTTGAGGTCACGGTGAAGGTCGTCATTTCTTATGTACCAGGGTGCATTGACAGCGTTCCTGAGCACTTTATTTTGGAATTTTTGAATTACCTTGACGTTGCTGTTTTTGGTACAGCCCCAAAGTTGGATACCATACGTCCAAATTGGCATTAAGATATGCTTATATAGCGTTATTTTATTATGTAATGATAGACAGGATTTCCTTCCGAGTAACCAATACATACTTTTATAACGTATATCGAGTTCCTGTCTTTTCTTTTTGACATGTGCTTTCCAACGCAACTTAGCGTCGAGAGTAATGCCAAGGTACTTGGCTGTATTAGCATAAGGCACTTGCAAGCCATTTATATAGATTGGGTGATAGTCCAAGTGTTTGTTTGTGAAGTCAATGTGAATTGATTTTGACTCATTCAGTTTGATCTTCCATTTTTGTGTCCAGTCATAAACTTTGTTCACAGCTAGTTGAACTTTCGCTGCTGCTTCTCGGTGGCTTGATCCGGTAGCCATTATTGCAGTATCATCTGCAAAGGTCGCAATGGTGTTGTTTTCAAGTTCTGGGATGTCACATGTGTACAACAGATATAAAATAGGGCCTAGCACACTTCCTTGGGGTACACCAGCTTTTATAGCTTTTAACTCGGAATATGCTTCGTCTTGCCGTATTCTAAACATTCTATTACTTATATACGACTCTAGGATGTCTGAAAATTCTGGTAGCATGCGTCTGAGCTTGAATATCAGACCCTTATGCCAAACTTTGTCAAAAGCCTGCGCGACATCTAAAAACACAGTGGCGCAGACTTCCTTATTTTCAAGGGATTTTTCTATAATATTAGTTATTCTATGTACCTGATCTATTGTTGAGTGTTTTTCCCTGAAGCCAAATTGATGATTTGGAATAAGGCCTTTCTCTTCTATAATGGGTTTTAACCGCTTCAATAACAGTTTTTCGAATAATTTGGATAACACGGGCAACAGGGAAATAGGTCTATATGATGTTGCTTCATGGGGTGGTTTCCCAGGCTTCGCAATCATAATGACTTCAGCAACCTTCCATGACTCAGGTACATGTTTTAAAATAAATGAAGCATTGATAAGCTTGGTCAGCTTTACTATGGCTTTACGCGGGAGGTGTTTTAAAATTTCACCTGTAATGAGGTCGTAACCCGGAGACTTTTTTGAGCTTATGTTATTTTGAATTTCGCTCATGACTTCTTTAAGAGTCACAAGCTTAATTTTTTGGTTTTGTGGCGGTAAACTTTCAATCTCAAGTGTTTCAATCACGCTTTCATTAGGTTGAAAGGTTTCTTCTAAATGTCGAGCAAACTTAAGCGCTTTTTGGTCATTGCTTATAGCCCATTTTCCGTCGCTTTCTCTGATGGGCGGTATTTGTGTAATAGGTCTTTTTAGATTTCTTGTCGCTTTCCAAAGGGAGTAATCCGTTGATTTGTCATTGCTTAGTTGGAGTAGGTTGGTACTCAAAGATTCATCCTCAAATTGCAGAATTTTCCTCTTTAATCGTTTGGTTAGATTATTTAGAGATGTTTTATCTCGCGGGCACCTTGTTTGATGCCACTGCTTCCTTTGTTTTCTTTTCTCAAAAAGTAAATGCACAATTTCCTTAGGATAGATAAATCCCTTGTATTTGCGTTTTAATTGCGGTGAGTTGTTCCACGCACATTGTTGGATATTAACAATAAATTTGTTTACTTCTGAGTCAAGCTGATCTTGCTTTTTCATCGGACTTTTAAGGTCGATAATACTGTCTAGATCTAGGGCAAAACTTTCCCAATCTGTGTACTTATTAACCAGGGTTAAATGGCTTTCTTTGAGTAGAATTTTTTGACTAAGTCTTAGTATAATTGAAGAGTGGTCCGAGTTCATATGGAAACCTTCCTCCAAACTGATGTAATTGGCGGATATATTTTTGCATACAAAGAAATCTATAAGATCCGGTATTTTCTTGAGGTCAGTGGGCCAGTACGTTGGTTTACCTGTGCTCATAACTTCAGCATGTATATCTTTAACTGCGCTTAAGAGTTGCCTTCCCTTAGTTGTAGTAAGTCTCGATCCCCAATGCGTATGTTTAGCATTAAAATCGCCGCCTAGGATAAATCTTTGGCCTAATAGTTTAAAGAGGTGTAAATAGCGCTCTTTTCTTATCATGTGCCGTGGAGGACAGTACACGGCTGCGATGGATACGTGACAGTTTTTGGTTTTAACAGATACTGCCACGGCTTGAATATCTTGTTCCTCATATTTACATTGCACGTAGTGGCTAATGTTGTTTTTGATTATAACCGCGCTACCTCCCCTGGCAGTTAGCTCTAATAATGTAATTTATTGTTATTTTTCCTGAATTTTCTTTGCTATAAACCTCACGGAGCCCGAGACCTTTCCAACGAATGCAAAACCATGGAAATCGGTTCGTGCGTTCTGGAGTTATAGCGTCAGGAAGGAAAACCCGACTTATTTTTATATAGTAGATTACACCCAGACACAGAACAAATGATCGTGCTCATCACACAAACATATGCCCTGGGTGGGAATCGAACCCACGACCTCCGGCATAGCAGTCAGGGTCACTAACTACTAGACCAACAGGCCAGTCGCATTTATAGCCCTGCTGTTCGACAAATGCCTCTTCTCAAAGAGAGAAGGTTTACGCCTGTTTAAAGCTTAAGGATAAAAACCATATTCATACCTGTATTCCCGGTAAGGTTAGGTAGAAGTATACCTGAAGTATACCCACATTTCGCCAGTTACGTTTAAGCCCCAAGTAATAGGGGGTGAGCTTATTGCCAGCAATCGGGCACAAATCTAGCCTCCGGGCTGCTAATAAGAAATTCTAGATAGAAAATTTGAATACCAACTCGGAGTTCGAACCCAGAACCTCATGTTCAGCAGTAGCGTTTGCGACCACTAGACCAATGAGGCAGTCTAGGTTTAATTATACATAATTTAAAATTAAATGAATCATCTACTGAACAATTATCTGTTTTGATAATATACCTGAAGTATACCCACATTTCGCCAGTTACGTTTAAGCCCCAAGTAATAGGGGGTGAGCTTATTGCCAGCAATCGGGCACAAATCTAGCCTCCGGGCTGCTAATAAGAAATTCTAGATAGAAAATTTGAATACCAACTCGGAGTTCGAACCCAGAACCTCATGTTCAGCAGTAGCGTTTGCGACCACTAGACCAATGAGGCAGTCTAGGTTTAATTATACATAATTTAAAATTAAATGAATCATCTACTGAACAATTATCTGTTTTGATAACATCTAGATACTATACGACATAATAAACAGCTAACTATATATAATGATTAGCTAAGGAGTTTCTATTTAATATTGCCATATTATAAAGATAGTAAATAGAGTGAGACACAGAACGCATCCCTGATGAACACCAAGATACAAAAATTGTCACGGCATTATTGTGTAGTGGCATAATTTCTACTGCAATAGACTGTATTAAAATGCTTAGAATCAAAGTGCTCAAAAAACTGGGATTCCAGAACCTTTCAAAATATCGTTAACTTAGATTTATAATGATAAACACCGTCATAAACGTGAAACTTGATTTGGCAAAAATTTTAATTTTTGTTTCTCTCCAACAGATGGCGTAAATTCTCGAATCCAAGATGGCTGCTGTATCTTCAGCCCACCTTCAAGACTCCAGAATAAAAATACAAGACCACAGCGATGACGAGCCTTATTCACCTAATACCAGAGACACGACCAGTCCAGAGTATCACGACGAGGAAAAAGCAGAAGAGAGACCCGTACTGTCATCTTCTTTCGCCATACACAACGTCTTGAAGAAAGAAAGAGACAGCCATAGTCCCGAGAATGTGTTCTCAACTGACAAGTTGCTGCAAAACACGCCGAATTACGAAGATTTACGAGAGGTTAACGAAAACTCCCGAACGTCTGATCTCATTGATGACGATGATGATAGGACGAACGAATCTAGGGCTGAGATAAGTATAGATGATAACTCTTGCTGCAGTGATGATACAGTGCTTTCTGTTGGCAATGAGGCATTGCCTGCATTTGAACAGAAAGGCCCAGAGACATCGCAGAATCTGACGTCATTTAAACACATACAGACCCACTTAAACGCGATATCACAGTTAAACCAAAACATAAATATGAATCAGCCGTTGCTCCTCAGGCCGAGTCCTATAACCCCCAACCCATTAATGTTCCTAAACCAACCCCTCCTATTCCAAAACCCTTTAATCAATCAAGTAGACTTAAAATCTGGACTGCAAAGTCGACTGCCTGTTCCTCAAAGTAATTTAAACCTTAGTCCCCAACCATTCGGTCTAAATTTCGGTTTAAGGATGAAAGGTCAGAATCCAGAGCTAAGAAGAACAGATGAGAATAGAAGAATGAATTATGTCTCACCGAAATCACCAGAAAATGAGTCTGGGAGGGATTTCATTAACCAGAATTGTCTTAAATTCAGTATAGACAATATTCTTAAGGCTGACTTTGGGAGGAGAATCACGGATCCTCTGACTAAGCGAAAGACGAAGACCAGGGTTGAGGCTAAGATGTCTCCTGTTAAGGAGGCTTCTCCCTCTAAACCTGAGGAGGCGAGAGTTCCTGAGGTGAAGCCGGGAGAGAAGAGTGGAGCTATTGACTTATCAAAAGGAGAAGATAGTGGGAGTAGTCAGAGTTCAGCTACCGGTAAGAGATTTTTATATTTGGACTTACTTAAGTTCTGTCTCAAAGAATTCAGTTAGTACTTACTCAACATCGTGAGGAAGCCTGGACTTGCGTTCTGATTAATCAATGCTTGTGCCTTCTCTGTATGAGAAGAGGCCTTTGCCCTGCAGTGGGATAGTAACAGATTTGTCTTATTATTGTTATTATTTATGCTTACTCGTACTTATTACAATGTATGGTAACTCTTTCAACAGTACTGTGTAGTAATTATGCAATAGACTTAGCTACAAAGTTGAAAACCTAATTTATTTTGGAGTTACTCGTTGGGCTATTAGACAAAATTTTAAATTTTAGTCCGACATCTAGATTACATATTACAAGAAAATATACGACACGTATTTTTTTCTTTTTCAAATTGATGGCTGCTTAGATTAAGCGCATTAAAGTTAAGGAGAGAGGGCTTGTAACGTCATTACCTAGTTTAAACTGTACTGGCTAGTGACGTCATGCGACATTTTGACTCGATGTATTGCCGTTATTTTTTGATTACGTGAGAAAATAAAAATAAACATGTGTCGATTATTTTCTTGTAATCTAGATGAGGGACTAAAAATTTCAATTTTGACAAATAGCCCAATTGTTTAGGTTGAAATAACTTCAATTGCAAACATGGATTGTGTTTTGTTGAGCTTTTAGCGTTGCGTAGTTTTGTTTTGTTACTAACGTCTGTAACTATGTGCTTTGCAGGTACCACGATGGCTGACGGCGCGATGGTCTGGCCTGCGTGGGTCTATTGTACCAGGTACAGTGACCGACCCAGTTCCGGTGAGTCATATTCAGTTCTAGAATCTAGATTGTTTACACTTTTGGATTGTTAACACTTTTAGATTGGTTACTTAACCGTTTTTAAAAATAAGAAGTGATTCCTTAACCCTAGATAACTAAACTGTTTTCATTGTTTCATAATAACTACACCTTCGTCGAGCGGACTACGCAATGAAATACTGCAATATAATCAAAAATATTTATTTAAGGTAGGAACTTGTTACATGGCACAAAAGTAAGTTTATAGTTAACAAATTAGATATAAAAAAACTATCATTATATCAGTCTAAACAATGACTACACATATCAACATTATGCGGGCCACAAATAGCCTTTCTACATTTGGTGCAGCGGTGTTTGGTCATTCTCCGGGCCTTTGACGGACATAGGTAACAAATTTTACGCTCATTAGACGTAGAAGGAACGGGAGCTTCTACTGTAGAAGATTCACCAAGAATATCCTCAATCATGACCCTTAAATTACGTCTCAAACTCACGGTCTGTAATCGTTGCCGCAACCAGGGCTCCATGAGCTGATCTCCTAACTTCATTACAAAATCACGCCGACTCATTGGTTTTTTCTTATTCCTCACGTTGTTAGATACATAAATAGCATAAGCATTGATTGAAGATAGATTAAGCATGTTATAAAAGATACACATGGGCCATCTCATGGTTTTTCGATTAGTGCTCATATTTGAACACATTTGGTCAACAGTGTCCACTGCCCCTTTCGTGCTATTATAAAAATGAATTATTTCCGGTTTTCCGGTTGTTTCATTAATGCTAGGTTGATCATGAATGGTTGACAATAGAAAAACCACTTTGTTGGACTTGGCTTTGAATGAAACTAATGTCTTATCACCATCGTAACAAAACATCGAAGTACCGATAGGGCGAGACCTGCAATTTTTGAGGTTTTTCGGAATTTCACGCTTATTACTTCTCAATGTACCCACTAAAGTCAAGTTATACGGTGAAGCCAGTAACTCATCAGCCAGGGATACAGACGTGAACCAGTTGTCCATTGTTATGTTACGATTAGAGCCATGAAGAGTGGAAGTTATTTCTTTTATAAAAAATGTAGCCAATGGTTGCCTCTGCGGATCAGTTCCTTTTCCTAGGTATGGAATGCAATTTATGATGTATTTGCTATTAACGTCAGCAGCCATAACAAGTTTTATTCCATATTTGTTAGGTTTATTCGGGATATACATCCTAAAGGGACATCTTCCGCGAAACCCAACAAGTTGTTCGTCTACGGTTATGTATGATCCCGGTGTATACCACTTTTGAAAATTATCAATCATTTTTTGCCACAGTTCACGTATATGTGTAAACTTATCGACTAATTTTCTTTCATCTCTTGTTTGTTTGTCGTCAAAACGAAGACATTTTATAAGAAAATTGAATCTTTCAGCGCTCATACAGGCCTTGAAAATGGTTCCCGATCTCTGAGTATTGAAAAGCATACGAGTCGGCAAGTGATTGCTTTTCACAGCCGCTGAATTAAATAGTAAACCAAGTAAAGCTCTCATTTCTACAAGGTCAGTCTGTGATATGGTGTACGAATCATTTTTATACTTATTTTTCCGAATAAGTATCTCTGCGTTAGTAAACGTAACAATTTGTTGCAGCATTTCATCAGTAATAAAGAGAGAAAATAAATCTATTGGGTCTACTGATTCCCTGGCTTCTCCCTTTGGTCCCGGAATAAAATGTACTATATTTCGCCTCAAAGTGCGTGTACTAGCTGACCTAGGTTGAGTGGTCCATTTATGTTTATTTTTTCCAAAAATGAAACGAGAAGTGGGCTGAACAATACGAGGATTGATATTTTGATTAGAGTTTTCTGATCTAGGTACCGTAATATTTTCCGAAGAAGAATCATCTGAATCTATAATTTGGGTTCTTTGTCTCTTACTTGGCTGTATATTAACATCACTATCAGACTCCGAAGACTGAAGACTGCAAGAATCGGAATCGCTACTTGTACCTTCATGAACTTCTGTCTCTAAAATGTCTTCCGTTTCTGAAGCTGAGTTGTCAGATCTCTCCTCCTTTTCGCTTTCCGATTCTTTCTCTAGCCAACGGAAAATTACCTCCTCTTGTCTTCGTAAATCCATCTAGAATAGAAACACACCAAATAAATAAAGAAAACGTAAGTAAATACCATAAACAAATAAAAAAAAATCTATAATTTTGTCGGATTTCACAATTAAATCAATAAAAATAATAAATTAGAAGTAATACTTTACTCAAATGTTCATAACTAAATCAATAGAAAGCAGAATATAACTCACAAAACGAAAAAATATGAGAATATATAATGTACATACCTTGACAATAAAAGTGTCGATATAACTAAACGTTCGTCGAGCGGACGACGGGATGGTCGTAGGTCACGTCCTATTATGCGTGTGGCCGCAATCGCGTCACACGATGCACTATTTATGCAAATTAGGAAGGTAGAGGAAGGGTCAAGGTCGGGGGGCGGGGCGGTGTAAGTGATTTCGAATTTCGCCGAGTAGCGCGTAGTCGCCTCGACGAGCTATTAGTTATCTAGGGTTAAACTAATCTAAGTGGGTTTGAGGGAGAAAGGAGGAGCCTGCCCACCGCTGCCGTATGCGTGAGAAAAAGGGAAGCCAGATCACCGTAACGCGTTACGTAACCACTTTTATTTACTTACTTATATGTGTAGTTTAATCACTTATTTATCAGTCTCAATTATAAGGAACATGAAAGAAATAATCAACATGAAAGTTTACCAAAATTAAAATAGATTGTTCGTAGCTTTAAACAAAATAATAATTAACTTTAAGTAAACACAGGTACGCTTTGGGCCAAAAACAACTTCTGAGGATTAACATTAGTTGAATAACGACAGTAAAACGTTTAAAAACACTATTTTTCTTTTTTGTATGAAGCTACAATTGCCCCTGTTACAACCGTCCCTGAATTAAAAAAATACTAAATCGAAAATGGACTTATGACGAACATAAAAAACATCGGTATACCATCCCTTAAGAAGTTACCTATCACTTCAAAAAGGAGGCGGTTCTCAATTCGTCATATTTTTTTTGTATTTTCATTTTAGTTACTCAAATGGATACGCGAAGATTTGGAAATTTATTTTATTTTGTTCCCAAATAATATTGCGCAAGATTGGTTCTAAAGATATTTGGTTTTGATTGAGTTATCTTTCATAAATTAGATAATTTATTTTTTGTTGTATCTGTATTGGTCTTAGGATAGTTGAAGCTTACAATTGGACCCGGTAGGTGCTGCGATAGCTGCTGGAAGGACAACGTATGTCGGTTCCGCTTGTAATTAATTAATTTATTCTAAATGCTTTATTGATATAATAGTAATGTAAAATACAGAAAACACAATAAAACTAATTTAAATATATTAAATATGTACACTTAAACTAACTACAAATAAAATAGTAAAAAATCGGAACACTCAGGCGTCAAAGTACTCCTCCCCATCGCTGTCATCTGGAAACGTGCCCAGAAGACTGGCAGCATTGCCACGTTGGATGGCAATGCTAATTCTTTGGCCAAAGAATAAGCCAGCCCTCTGGTCACGCGAAGTGTCGACCAGTCGGCGAGAAATCTCCTTAAAAAGGCTGCGTGCACTCGGACCCCATGACCCGAGCGTTTCGACCCCAAACGGCTCAAAACCGTAACTTCCAATGAGGTTACAGTATTTGCGTCGCTTGAGGGCCTCAGCAGCTGCAGCAGCAGCGCCAACACAACTCGCCGTACTTGGAATATGAGATGGCGCAAGGGTATCGACACAGGTTGCGTCCCACACCAAAGGCCTACCCATCTTCCAAGGCAACAACGTCATTCCATCTGGTCTCTTTCCATCGTCTCGTACCAAGCCGTTAGGTTCCAAAATTGCTGGTACGCCGGCGGTGACAAGAGCACGACGAATAATATCGTTAATGCTGGCGTGTCGTGCTATGCGACCTGCACTCCTGCAACAAGACAGGCCATGGTGCCCGGAGCTGTCGACAGCTTCACCACAGTGACACCGATGAGGAGCAACACAAGGAGCACCCAAGCGTAGACACGTAGCGAGCCGAAATGAAGTGTCATCCATCAAAGTGCCTATGGTGGCTGACGGAAGTGCCTGAAGCCACAAACCCGACTCCCATTCTCCCACGGCCAGCAGACGGGCACGCTCAGCAGCACTATATGACGTATTTAAAAGGGAATTCCGAATAGCACTGCAAAGCGGCCCGTCCCACCGACCCTGGGAAGACAAGTTGTCGGGTAAATCCGTATTGGGACAAGTCATTTTCCAAGCGTTCAACGCATCGGTCAAACATGGTACCTCAAAATCAACCAGTGACGCAGGTAAAATATTCCTGGTTAATTTAGCGGTACCATGGACCGAGGAGAGGAAGGCCGGTAAACTTAAACTTGAAATTTTGCGGACGCCGAGACCACCCAAGCGAATGGGAAGTGTGGCTTGCTGCCACGCTCGGTCGTCCAAGGCCACATTTAATATCGATGTAAGAGTAGTTCTAATAATTTGGTCGACTTTTTCTAAAAGTTTTGGGTACTTCCAGAGATGAGAGGAGCGAAGGCTATAAGTAAATTTTGGTCCAAAACAACAGTATCGAATAAGTGTGAATGCCGAATGAATGTTTATTTTGAAAAGTCTTTCCGAAACATCATTAAAATTTTGTATTTTTTCTTCAATAAACGTTGGAAAGGATTCGTCGAAAATTGGGGACCCCAGGAGGTGAAGGGAATTCCTTTCTGTAATTGATATTTTGGGTGCTATTGAATTAAATTTTGCAATGGTGGTCTGTCTGTCAGTGGTTTGGGGGATATATAGTTCGCATTTTGAAATGTTAAGCTCAAGTCCAATAGAATGAAATTTTTCTTTTAAAAAGGTTAGGTCTTCCAAAACTGTGTCTACTTCACCTCCTAAGGTACCGTCATCCAAATACCAAACGTTGAATTTTGAATTTAGTTGTCGAATAATTGGATTTATTGCCAAACTAAAAATGACAGGCCCAAGAGGGTCACCTTGTTGACATCCCACGGCTGAATCCAAAAGGTTGGCCTGATAAAGTAATTTAGAGGGGTGTCTGTAACATTGATAAAGAAAACTATAAATTTTGGGTATTTCTTTTTGAGCCTCTGTCAACAAGGTGTCCCTGTTTACGGAATTAAAGGCATTCTTAATGTCAACCTTAAGGATGACCTCACCTTCATTGCTATTTAGATACGTTGTTAAACCATGTACCGCAGCCTCACAGCCCCCTTTAGACCCGAAACCTAGCTGAAGGGGTTGAAATTTGCTTGCCAGCGACTCGCTGTAATAGGCACAGCTAATTTTAGCTGCGGTACGACGGTAAACGGAACCTACGGCAATGGGACGAATGCCACCATCTTTCTTGCGCAGGGCACATAAATTTGCCCCGTACAAAATATCAATGATGGCTTCGTTCACATTGCCGGAGAGCATTAGATTAATGAGGGCCGTAAGCTCCTTCAAAAGGGACTCACCAGCTTCCCCGGCACCTGAACACATTAGGTCCTTCAGATGTTGAGGCGACAAGCCGTCGTGTCCACCGGCGGAGCCACACCGAAATGAGCTCACGGCAGCACTCACTTGGTGCGCTGTAACTACAAGTGAGTTGGTTAACGGATCGGGGGGGTCAGGGAAGACGAGGTCATCCGCAGGGGCGGGGTGTTTGCTCTCCAGAGCTGTAAGTGTCTCTGGAGAGTACGGCGCAACCACATCGCTGCTGAAAATGATCCTAGCTGCACCTCTGATGTCACCTTCACTCAGTTTAGACTCTACATAGTGCAATAAACTTCTTTGTGTAGGGTGCGTTGTTAATTTTGGTTCAAAATTTTGGGCCGAAAAGTTACAGTTCTCTTTAATTTGGGCTGTCAAAGTTTTTTTACTCGCCAAATTTTTTTGCACATGCAGAACTCTAAACGGAAAGGTGAGTAGTTGCTCCCATGCACTTATAGAGTTCTCTCGGACGGCGAGGCGAATACAGCGCGCTAAACTTGATGCCACGGATGGACTCTCTTTAAAACTGGGGTAGATGTTTTTAATTTTGATAGCGTTTTCCAAAGGGGTTGAGTGGGTGAATCAGGTGTAAGAGCTGTTGGTAACGTGGGGCAAGTTGAAGGTACATTGTGTTGCTTGTGTTTTTTACCCAAATGTACCTTCAAACCTCGTTCACCCTTAAAAAAGCGTGCTTGGGTACATAGAGGACAACTCACAAAACCATCCAGCGATGTGGAAGGTTGACTGGCACTTGGTCCGGCATCGCTACTGTCGTAATACATATTATTTTATTTACTATCGTGTGTGTTTTAGAATTCTAGGCACTAATTTATTACTGAAGATTTTTGACTTAGTGATTGCGGTGACCTAGGACATGGTTGTAGTAGATTTAGGCATCAAAATCGTCCCAGCTTGCAAGTTAAGTGTAACCAGCAACGCTATCTTTTATATATTTTTATTGCCATAGTGACTAACTGGTGTCAAGTACTTTGATGACAACTGAGAATTTACAAAAAAATGGTATTGTACTCAAAGTGGCCTGCAAATTACGGTGATTATCAGACTTTGCACTTCGTCACATCTATGCGAGTGCGCATGACGTCATCCTAGATACACACTGATGATAGCCAATACGAAGCTAGCTGTTTGACAGTTAATTGTTGAACACTGTGCCCATGATCATGACTATGAATTGTCAACGGAGCCTCCCCCCAAACCCCCTCAAACCTACTTCAAATATTAACTAAATCTTTCAACACTAAAATCATCCCTTTCGCCACAATATTCAATGTAGCACAACGCAATAATTTGATAAGTACTCCCGTGGGGTTGGTAGCGGTAGATAAGGGCGGAGGGACCCCTGCCCTCTGAGGAGAGAAAGAGGGTCTGTTTATTAACACAATGAGGAGGATTTTACACGCGTTCTGAGCAAGAGATGGGGTGCTGACCATGCAATAGGCACGCTGACAAGGCGTGAAAATCAAAATCCAGTACTTAACCATTGTGATCATGCTACGCGTACCTAGAAACGGGTTTTGTCTACAGAAGAATAGACAAAGTGACAGATTAAAGAAACATTTCTGACACTTCACTTCACTTCATTTCAAGAAATATCTCTCAGGAATACCGGTTTCCTTACGATGTTTTCCTTCGCCGTTTTTTTAAGCAAGAGTTGACGACAAAGAAAAATTGGGCTGTATCCGTACCTATTACTGATCGTATTTGCGTAATCAAAAGTAAAAAAACGAAATTCAGTTTATAAATATAAATATTTAATTAAACTTAAATAACGAAAACAGCTGTTGGAGGCGGGGCCTGCTTGAGCGAGATCACGCGAACGTGAGCGAGAGATGACGATTAATGCATTCTACTATCACTATGTCATGAATAGCCTGTACAATATTTCCATAAATTGGGTGACTTTTTGGGATATAAACAAACGCTAATAACTTTGCTGTTTATGAATATTGTTGGTGAGCGTGTGGACTGTATGACTGACGATAGGTAATAAACGAAGACGATGGCGATTATTAAGTAGCTTTAATAATTTAAGTAAAACTATGTTAACCAAATCTACTACGTTGACAGACACCAAGATAAAGTAAAAAGTCACATTTTGAAATTATATAAGAACAAACCATAGAAAAACAAATAATTAAAAAAGGTTTAAAACAAAGCTCCAGCCAGTCGCCAACAAATATTATTTATTGATAATTTACAAATATAATGAGAAGACCGTCTAGAATAAGCCCTTTAAGTATTTGTACTAATTAAAAATGAGTGGTGTATAATATCTCGCAGATGGTAGAGTTTGTTCCACTACTGGAACTAGCCACTTCTTCTTCCCAGCAAAAACACTAGGAATTGGCAGAGGACGGCATTATGTAATTTGATAAACAAACAGATAGATATACTGTAGTAATAGAATTAGGGATCATTAAGCATTGTGCGATGCAGCTGATAAATATGTATACGCTATGGAGGGGAAGAAAGTAAAAATTGAATTTTAGAGACGGGACTGTATCGATTGTTTTTATAGATGGTTGTCGATAGTTCTGATATGCTATCGAGTGACATATTGTAACGTAACATCACACCTGTTATATCCTAAGGGTAAGGCAGAGGTTTACCAGTAGTACACCCTCATTTTCCCAGTTTTTTTTAAGTCCCTGGATGTAATTGGGAGCCTATTGTCTTCATTCAGATACAATCCAGACTGTGACCTGTTACTGAGATCCCACTTTGAAAATCACCATCATTCATCATTCTATGTTCGTTCGTTCTATGTTCGTGTGTATGATTTTTTTTTTTATGTATGTTGCCTGATTTCTCTCCCATTTGTGGACCGATTCTCAAAATTCTTTTTTTATTTGAAAGAGTATACTCCTGAGGTGGTCCCATTTTAATTTGGTGAAGATTTGGTGCTGATCTTCGGAGATATACAACAGAACTCTTCAAAAATAGACGGCAAATCTGTCGTGATTGCTGGAATCACTTGGATGTTTATTGTTTATACAACATCATGACGTATCATCACACCTGTATGCTCTGAGGGGTACCCCAGGACCATACAGGCGGGCGTGATAATACGTCATGCGTACGCAGATGTGTACAATATACCTAGATTTCGACAGTTAGGTATGTTAAGTTTCTTTTATTAGGGATAAGTGGATAACCCTATTTAATTACCATGACATGTATTGTTAACAATTAACAATATAAAATAAATTCATGGCAAGTATTGGTATGGGAACAACTAAAAATGGAAAAATAAAAAACTTTTTTGCAAAAAATAAAACCGACTTAAAAAAACACTTACCGGTGTAAAATAACTCTAAATTCGGAAGTCGGTGGCCCATAATTAATAAGACAAAACCACCAAAGCCACAGACTTCCTAATTTAGAGTTATTTTACACCAGTTAGTGTTTTTTTAAGTCGGTTTTATTAACACAAAACAGCTGATAATATTGAAACGGCTGAACCGATTTTGATGAATCATATCTAAGAACCATCGCAAGGAACACTGCTTTTAAATCGGTTCATCTGTTTAAGCGCTACGGTGCAAAATACAGACAGACATACACATAGCGGTCAAACTTATAACATCCCTCTTTTTAACCCTACTACTTACTAAGGGGGTACTTATTACCCCCTTGCCTACTTTACCTCAGTGGTTTGTTTTATGTAATCTTTCTTTTCTTTAAGTGTAAAATAAGTCATACTAAACACGCGGCTTCACTCGATGTCATTACATCGACCTTATCGTTGTACAAACATACTAATCAACCGTTGTAAGTAATTTAATAGTGAGTTTATTTATTTATTTATTAAAACTTTATGCACTAGTAAAATAAACTGTACAAAGGCGGACTTAATGCCTTAGGCATTTTCTACCAGTCTACCTTAAGGTGGTGCAGAGACAGAACATGGTAGGCGCAAGAAGGTAACTAAAACTTGAAAGAAAAAATAAATTATTCATATCATCTGCCTCATCTGCCTAGCCTTTTCCCAACTATGTTGGGGTCGGCTTCCAGTTTAACCGGATGCAGCTGAATACCAGTGTTTTACATGGAGCGACTGCCTGTCTGACCTCCACAACCCAGTAACTGGGTAACATGATACCCCTTGGTTAAACTGGTTGTCAGACTTTCGGGCTTCTGACTACAAGTAACGACTGTCAAAGATCTACAAATGACAGCCGGGACCAACGGCTTAACGTGCTTTCCGAGGCACGGAGGAGTCTTGGTATGTAATAAATGGTCACCCATCCACGGACCGACCTCGTCAAGCGTAGCTTAACCTTCGATCGACCCATGCGGCTGTTATAATTTAGCCACAAGCTCCTCTGAAAAAATAAATTATTATTTATGATAAATACATATATACATACATATTATATAAAATCCAGAGATACCTAGGTCAAGAGAAAAGAAAGAAAAAAATAATAAAAGACATATTATTGGAGAAACTAATCTGCTTACTCAACTTAGGGATAAGTTTGCCAACACCTTGTGAATGTGTTCGCGTGCCTTTACTTTAAACGTGAACAAACTGGTTGCCATCCTGATGTTCAAAGGAAGCTCATTCCAAAGGAAAACCGCCTGGACGAAAAAAGAAGAGTGAATGAAACCAGAACGGTGAGAAGGACATCGTAAAAGACGATTATTTGTGGAACGAAGATTCTTATCGTGTGCAGAACACAAATATTGAAAGTGAGAAGTCAGATATGATGGAGACGTGGGTTTGTGAAGTATAGAAAATAGGGTTGTCAAGGCCCTCAAGGCTCTGCGCTGACGAATAGGTAGCCATTTTAAAAGTGATCGATGCATGGAAACATGATCATACTTGCGTAGATTGAAGACGAATCGAATGCAGTTATTAAGAAGTCTATCAAGTTTATTGAGGAGATCTGCATTCAGGTCATAGTAACACACATCAGCATAGTCAATTATGGGAAAGATAAGGGCCTGTACAAGCGTTGCCTTTATGTGTGGCGGGAGAAGATTTTTCAATCGATAAAGAGACCGCAACGTTCCGGTGACCCTTTGACTGATGGTCGCAACCTGCTTCCGCCAGTCAAGGCAATTGTCAACATGCAGACCAAGATCCTTGACGTCGGAGCTAAATGGGATAACAATGTTGTCAAAAACAAGCGGCAGTACAGAAGACCCTAAAGTGATAACCTTTCTCATGTTATGGGGGCTCCCTAAAATGATAGCCTGACACTTAGAAGGGTTAACCGATACCCCGAAACGATCAGACCAGTTTTTTATCTTGTTATTGAGTTCTTGTTTTGAGTTATTGTTTTAATAATCGCTTCTTTATTATTAAATAATAGTATTACGTGACAATCGACATGACAGACGAACATGATACATAACGATTGATTAATTACGTGCGGTTTAAAAGGTACTATCGCGAATGTTCTTGGTTGAACAATTTTCGCTATTATTCTTTTAGCAATAAGGTCCATCAGTCACGCTGAAATATTTGTGCGACACTATGTTATGGTAGAGTGTAGAAAAGTTAAAAAAAAATATAAATTAACACCATACTATTTATGTAAAACCACAGTCATTCTTACAAATAAAAGTCTTAAGACGAGTGTACACACATAAATTCTAAAATCTTCTTATCTTTTGGCAGAGCTTGAGTTTATTTATTATTATTATTATTAATTACTGTTTAGTCCAAATTGTCCCACTGCTGGGCAAAGGCCTCCCTCCATTCCTTCTATCGGTCGCGATTCTGCGCCACCTCTCTCCAATTCTCAAGTAAGACGTCCAGGTCGTCCCGCCAGCTCCTTCGTGTCTGCCGCGGCCCCGAGTCACTGCAGGGCACCAATTCTGGGTTTTACGAGCCCATAGCTCGTTCGGCATGCGGCACACATGTCCTGCCCAGTTCCATTTCAGTTCAGCAGCCTTTCGTGCACAGTCGACTATTTGTGTTTTGGAGCGCAGTGTGGTGTTTCGAACACGATCTGTGAGTTTGACACCCATAATACTGCGCTCCGTAGCGAGCTTGAGTTTAGAGTCGATTAAAGCCTAGTCTAGTGGTCGCAAGTGCTACTGCTGAGCACAAGGTCCCAGGGTCGATACCCGGGACGGGCAAAGTGTTATTGAGTTTTTCTTCTAGAATTTCTCAATAGCAGCCCGGAGTCTGGATTTGTGCCAGATTTATGGCAACAGGCTCGCCCCCTATTGCATGGGACTTCAACATAACTGGCAAAACACCTTTTTTTTTAATATTATAAACCAGTGCCATAACCATTGCTTGACTGCAATTCCACCTGATGGTAAGCAGTGATGCAATCAGTGATGGTGAAGCGCACTAGTTTATTAAGAGCCTATTCACTCTAGCCTTGAAGACATCTAATTATAATCGGACGGGAAGACCGCAGCAGGCAAGTTGTTCCAGTCCTTCGATGTACGCGGAATAAACGACGAAGCGAAACGCTTTGTCCGAATCGTGGGAGTGCCAACGATGTAAGGGTGGACACTCGCCGTACGCCGGGTGTCCGATGGTAGAAAGGTGATGGCGGAATCAAGTGATGTAATTCCCGTGCACACTCTCCAAAATGTATCCTATAGAAAACCGAAAGGCTAGCTATCCTACGCCTATGCTCAAGGCTTTGCAGATTGGTTCTAACCAAATCTGGGTCACCAATAAGCCTCTTCGCACGCCTCTCCACTGAGTCCAAAGCTGCTAGATGACATCTGGCTGCACCAGCCCATATGTGGCTGCAGTACTCCACACACGAACGGACCTGTGCTTTGTATAACATTAGAAGCTGACCAGGTGTGAAGTACCGCCGGACCTTCGCGAGAACGCCGAGTTTTCTAGCAGCAACCTTGGCTTTGGACTCAATGAACCGCCCAAAGATTAGGGCCTAACCCTTCGTGGATTACAGGTGAGATGGAAAAACTCAATAAGACTTTGTCCGACTCGGAGATTGTATCGTTATAAAAAAGTGATCTTGTAAGGCTTCCGTTTTTTCCTTTTGTACCTAAGTAGGTACCTACGGAACATTAAAAATGCTTTTGATTACCCAACTCTAGAGGAAGGTTGTAGGCTTTTTATCATCAAGCTTAATTCTTTTCATTACCCAGCTCTAGAGGAAGGTTGTAGGCTTTTTATCATCAAGCTAAATTCTTTTGATTACCCAACTCTAGAGAAAAGTTGTGGGCTTTTTATCATCAAGCTAAATTCTTTTAATTACCTAACTCTAGAGGAAGGTTGTAGGCTTTTTATCATCAAGCTAAATTCTTTTGATTACCCGACTCTAGAGGAAGGTTGTAGGCTTTTTATTATCAATCTACGATCCTTAGGAGTAGGTAGAACAGCAGGCAAAGTAAGTAAGAAAAATCGCCGACACCAAATATCACAAACGCATTCAAACTTACAAGCAATCGATTGGTGTGAACAATTGATTAACAGATTCGATTCTATTCGATCGTACGATAATCGATTAGCGTAACTAATTGGACAAATAATGTGTAAACGTATGAGTCATGTTGTTCACAATATTGTGTGAAGGATTTCCTCATTGTGTTTAGGTACTAATCAGTTGTAGTTAATTTCATTTGGTGCATTTAGTAAGGTTTAAAGGTATATGAGGTACTCTCCAAATAATAAATATTCAAAAACCTTCACACAACGCTATCTAGTCCCAAACTCAGCAGAGCTTGTGCTATGTATTCTAGACAACTGATAAACGTAAAAGTACTTATTCAGAGCCACGAAAACAACCAGTTATTTTTCCATTTCAAGTGTGAGTCAGAACATAGTTAACGCGTTGAAGTCGAATTTTGGACAAGGTGCTCATTTGTCATTCCGCGCTTTTGACGTTCTGCTCTTTTGACACTTGCAACCCATTTATCATTTTGCTCTTTTGTCCATATAGTCCAAAACGCTTATTAAATATATTTTTAAATACATACATATTACAGATAAATTATACCCAGATACAGAACCAATGAGCGTGCTTATCACAATGAAATTCATCAAAATTAATGCAAGTTTAGAAAAATTAAAATAAAAATTACTTAAATTAAAAATTTAAAAAACCCCCAACGCCAAATAGTAAAGCTTGTATTTAAAAAAATACATTCTGACGTTGGGGGTTTCTTATTTTTTTTATTTTTATTTTTATTTTTATTGATAGGCACGCGTTTTATCACTATTTCACCGGATGGTATCGATGATGCGGTCGACGATGAAGCACGCTTGCCTAGAAGTAACCTATTCACTCTCGACTTAAAGACCCCTAGAAATGTGTTGTAGGTTGTAGTTGTCATCGGTGAAGGTAAATATCGTGAGGAAACCTTGACTTAATAGTTAATGTAAGTTTGCATTTGCCAATCCGCCCTGAGCGAGCGTGTTGATTAATGCTCGTGTCTTCTCTGTATGAGAAGACACCTTTGCCCTGCAGTGGGACAGTAACAGGCTGGTATTATTATTATTAACTAGCTGCCCCGGCCAACTTCGTAGTGCCTTAGAGTCAATTTATTGCTCTCATCATTTTTTTTTATATTAAATATATGTACGTTTAATAAGACGACAACAAATAAAGCCAAACCAATAATAACTACTACTACTTTTTATGTAGCGATCGAGTCTCTACTGTGATCTTATTTAAACATTTTGAATTAAAATTACAACATGTATATATAACCTAACCTAACTGACCATACCTATCCTATAGCTAACCTAACTACCTAACCTAACTACCTTACTAAAATGCATTGATTAAAAAAATACTAAATTCATAATTTTAATCTGAACTATTGCCTCTATGTTACATACAATTTATAGTTATAGTTTTCCCGGTCTACTTTAATTAAAGTCTTAATCAGTAGAATAAGTTCTACTTGCAAATAATTATTAAAGTTTGTCTCTGTCGTCATTATTAATTACGTAACTTGATTTCTGAAATATAAGACTTTTTTATGCTACATAAAACCTCTAAGTTTAGTAACAAAATAAATTTCAGAACGTAGGTACTAGGTACGTATAAATTGACAACCTTACCTTCTTAAGTTTAGCTGAAGACTTGTCAATGTCAAATTGTCACCTGCTAATGAACTGTGAAGTTTGACTCCTGTCATGTCATCCAAGATGGCCTGCGTTTGAAAAATGTTTGAGACATTGAATATTCTTGATGTTTAGTTTTTCGAGGACTTTTCATGTTTTTTATTATTTATTATGCTATTCCGGAAAAAAAGAAATCCAAAAAGACCAAAATCATTCAAATTGATCCAGCCGTTCTTGAGTTCTAAGTGGTGTAACTAACACGACTTTCTTTTATATATATAGATAAGTCTCTTATAAATAAGGGCAAATGAGATGATGAGAAAACCTGTAGGTACGTTCCCGAGGGTCATTTAATCGATTTTCAGGCGGACGAAGCTACCGCAAAAACTTATTATGTAAGTAGTATTTTATTAAATCTTATTAACGCTAATTATGTCTTATCTTTTATACTGATCATAGCGGTAATAAGGTGAACAGACTTAGCTCATCTAAACGCGAGATAATTATAATGTTACAAATTAGTCTAATTACTTTATTTATTAATATGGTTACGGTAGGTACATAATCTCTTGCTTACATCCTAGTAATTAGTGGCCCTGACTGCTATGCTGGAGGTCGTGGGTTCGATTCCCATCCAGGACAAATGTTTGTGTGATGAGCACGATCATTTGTAGGTACTGTGTCTGGGTGTTATTTGTCTATAATATGTATGTATTTAGAAATATATAGGGTGACTGGTAATTAGTGACCGATAGGTACTTAAACGCGTGGTTGTACTCATGATTTCAATAAACTTTCCCAAAGATCTTTTTTTTTATACAATAATTTATAACACAATAAAATAACAAAAACGCTGTTTGAAATTCTCGTGCGCGCGCCTGTGATCGATCACAGTAGGCACGAATCGGCACGATCTATCAGCTGATAGTCTGACCTCGGGAAGGGCAAAATCTACTAGTAGTAGTAGCGTCAATCGGTCCCCCGCCACCCCCACCGCTCACGTTGTACAGTATTGTCGTAATTGAATTAATTGAAAGATAATGAGTATAAAAAAAAGTTTATTTGGGAAAGTAATTCGTATCCATGACTACAATCACGTATTGAAGTATCGGTCACTAATTACCAGTCACCCTATATAAGTATGTTTATCAGCTGTTTAGTACCCATAACACAAGATCTGCTTAGCTTGGGACTAGAAAGGCGTTGTGTGAAAGTAGTGGAATATTTATTTATTTATCCTCGTCGATCCTATGGTTGTTAGCGTGACTGCTGTGCGTGTGATTCTGGGAGCGTTTTTTTTTTTTTTTAATATTATAAACTTGTGATTAACTGCAATCCCACCCGTTGGTAAGCAGTGTTGCAATCAGTGATGGTGAAGCGCACTAGTTTATTAAGAGCCTATTCACTCTAGCCTTGAAGACACCTAAATTATAATCGGACGGGAAGACCGCAGCAGGCATGTTGTTCCAGTCCTTCGATGTACGCGGTATAAACGACGAAGCGAAACGCTTTGTCCGAATCGTGGGAGTGCCAACGATGTAAGGGTGGACACTCGCCGTACGCCGGCTTGTCCGATGGTAGAAAGGTGATGGCGGAATCAAGTCATGTAATGCCCATGATTCTCAAGTCAAGTAACATACACACATAAACTCACGCCTTTTACCCATTGGGGTAGGCAAAAGCACAGAACCACCTGCATTTGCGTAGGTATCTCAGTTGACAGTTCATAGTAATGACCACTGAGCAAATTTTTCAACGATTATCTGTCAAACAGCTAGCTCCGTATTGGCTATCATCAGTGTGTATCTAGGATGACGTCACGCGCACTCGCAGAGATGTGACGAAGCACACAGTAGTCTGATAGTCACCGCAACATGAAGTCCACTTAAAGTGCAATATATACCATCTTTTTCATTCATGACTGGCCTGTTGGTCTAGTAGTTAGTGACCCTGACTGCTATGCCGCAGGTCGTGGGTTCGATTCCCACCCAGGACAAATGTTTGTGTGATGAGCACGATCATATTTTGTACTGTGTCTGGGTGTTATTTATCTATAATATGTATGTATTTAGAAATATGTAGGGTGACTGGTAATTAGTGACCGATACTTAAATGCGTGGTTGTACTCATGAATACGAATAACTTTCCCAAAGGTAGGTAATTTATCTATAATACCTATTTAAGTATTTAGAAATATACAAGTATGTTTATCAGCTGTTTAGTACCCATAACACAAGCTCTCAAGCTTAACTTGGGACTAAATGGCGTTGTGTGAAAAGTTGTGGAATATTTATTTTTATTTATTTATTATTTAAGTATTTATTTATCTTTTGTACATACTCAGTTGTCATCAAAGATCGGTGCAACTGGACGCCAGTGAAAAGATAGCCAAAACTCTCTAAACTACTAAAAATTACAGTTAGATACTAATTGGATATGAAACATTTCAAATGTCACAGAGTAACTATCAAGAAAATGTCAAATATTTTTTATTTACCTTTTATGGCGTTTTGTTCTAATTTAATTAGCACACACAAGTACTTAATTCTTGTAATAATCAGATCATTACCTACAGCTAAAACCTTACAAGTGCATTAAACTAAAATATAAAAACGTTAACGGAATTCGACATTTAAACAGAATTCATACTTGACTGTACCAATTAGCAGCATTTTGAAATTAGAACTCTGATCGTTCGAATTACGAATAAACAACAAAATGGCGGTTTGACATTTTAAACTTTATTCCGACGCACTAGAGGTGCGCTTTGTCGATGATTTCCTAGTTAATCGATTGGAAATGTTGTTAATTACTCGAAGTAATTTACTTGACGGTTAATTATATCATGTGAAGCCAATTAGCTGTTAATTTAAGATGTAGTCCGTTTTTTTGTGTATGTTCTAAGTTTTTGCTTAGAAATGTTAGTAAAGTAGGTTTTGTGATGTGATTAAGTGCGCTAGGCTAGAATTAGTACTAATTACGATATCATTATGCTCATCATGGGAATAATTAAATCGACATAGAAGATAAGCGAGGAGGTTTTTCTTCTTGAAATTATTTCTTGTAAGAAGTTTTTCTTTAGGATTAGGAAGAGGCTTTAAGAAAGATTTTCTGAAGCTTAAAAACCAATTTTGTTTTTGTTAGTTACATCGATTTTGATGTCGTTGCAAAAAAAATTTTTTAGCTCTACATTCATAAAATCACGCTTGCATTCCTCAAAGGTTTCAAGCAGACGCGTACCTATACTAGATACATTCAGCCAGTTTTGTTTAAGCCCCATGTCCCCAATGAGGCGAGCCATTACCAACAACTGGTAACGAATATCTACTCTACGGACCAAGGATGCGCACCGTGTAAAAACAATCCACGTTCTTCAGCAAACATAAAAAAAAACAACAAAATTCACTCATTGATAAATAAATAAATTGAGTAAACTTCCCCTCCCTTTAAAAAAAAAAGCAAGATTTATCGATACCTACCTCCTCCTCTCTAGCGTTCCCCTCTAAACATATGTTTTCACGCTCAAACTAGAGATTGCTCTTAACTTATTGACTATAGTGTAGTCACTTACGACACCCCTCGCAGTTTAGTCGATTGGATTAGTCGAATAGAGGGATAAACTAATATGCTGTTTACATTATTCAAAGTTGTCTTGAGTTTTGGGGTGTATTAGTAAGTTTTAACCCGACGTCCCAGTATTTATTCTTACTTTTACGTGTGATTTGTGGGCTTCTGATTTGGCTTAACATGCCGTCGCGAAATCTCAACATGATTTGTCGGAGTATTACCGTTTGAGCACCTATTTTTTGAGCACCTATGCATTTAGCAGCAAAGGTATTCCCATTTCCCATAGGTTAATGCATAGGTGCTCAAACGGGAATACTCCGATTTGTCTTACCATTTTTGAAGCAAGTCTTGTTCTTATCGTGTGGTTAGTAACATGGGCCTCTGAGTTGGCATCACAAGCCGTCGAAAAATATCTCTCAGGCATGCTATGCCGGTCCATCCGTCCATCAGTCCATCACTGTTTTTGAGGCAAATGATAATATACCTTACGCAGGAAAATCTGAAAATTTAGAGGCGCGAACAAATGATAATTATGCACATGAATCAGAACAGTTTTGAGGTTTTCGGTTTGAAATAGAGATCTGAGACTTGGCAGCTCACCGGCTACATCATTAGGTTATTCATGATGATTGCTCAGTGCTCACAGCCCAGTGGTTAAGGCAAAGCCAAAACCGAGCAAGTAACAATGTGACTTTTTCATTTTTTTTCTAATGATTCTAAGTTTAATAAAATTATTAAACTTGTAAAGGACGAACCTCACACACACACATCTCACACACACGAAGCACGAAGCGCTTTGCCTGTTCCTTCATTATGCGCACAGCCAAGGAGTGGAATTCCCTGCCTGCATCAGTGTTCTCGAGTTCATATGACCCCAATCTGTTTAAGTCGCGAGTTAATAGGCTTCTTATGGGTAAGCTCGTTCCATCGTCGACCTCATCTCTGACCGCAGGACAAGATTGAGGTCAAGAGTAGACCCATTATAAATAAAAAAAAAACCTTGTAAAGGGGTCAATAAATATTTACCCCTTTACGAGGTTCGTTTATAAACGTACAGACATGTTCAGCTGCATCTGGGTAGCATGAAAACAGACCCCAACATAGTTGGGCAAAGGCACGTAGACTATAATAACCACCAAAATAAAAATTACTAATAAACATACATACATATTAAACTGACGCCTTTTTCCCATAGAGGTAGGCAGAAACTACAGAGCGCCATATGCTACGATTCTTGCATACTTCTTTTGTTTCGTTTACATTCATACATGTTGTCATACACACGCGCCGCGCCGGTTGCCTGTACTACGCACCTGACCTTTCTAAAGAACCATGTACGAATAAGGTCTATGTATGTCCTTATAGGGCGTCCCCTCCACTAAAAAATATCCCCAATAATTATTTTGTTTATCGATATAATGATAGCTAATCGTAGCCCCAGCACTGTTTCCAAGCATTTCATTCCGAACGATTAGCTCGCGATGTCGTCGCATTTTTTCTCTTCAATACGTCTGCAGAACCCGTGAAAATTGTTGAACAAATCGTTTTTACACTCAACGGTTTTAGTGGAAAAAGGTTTTTAGTTTAATGTATTTTTAATGTTCCCAGATTTGGTTTGGAAGAGACAAAGGATTGTATAGATATACCTACTAGCTGCCCTAAGCTTGTGGCTACATAATCATAGCCTAACGGGTCAATCGAAGGTAAAGCTATGCTTGACGAGGTTAATGCATGGATAGGGTCGGCAATTAACGCGCGTGTGGCGCCCCTGGTGTTACAAGTGTCCATAGACTACGGTAACCGCTTACCATCAGGCGGGCCGTTTCACATTTCCAATACAAAAACTGTCAAAGTTGTCAAATAGTCGATCATTGACCGGTCATTGAGACACCATTGCAATAGCAGATTCGACCCTGACTGATCCACTGATAGTTCAGTTCATAATTCTGAAACTCTGCATTAAATTTTCTAAATTGTCTTATCATGAGTTTGACTTTGCAATTAAAAAAAAAATCTATTTCATCCAATAAAAAGTCAAAAATGAAAAGCCTTAATAGGTATCACTGGTAGTTTCAGAGATTTATAAAAATCTTGTTTTAACAATTCCCAGGCCTACAAAAAAATACTAATACTACAGGTTTACAAAAAAATAGACACTCCAAACAGTACCTAAAGTTTATCGCATAAATCGTAGATATGTTTCTGATAGCAAGATTCGTTTCTTGTTTGTTGAAGGTATCCATAGGCGACGGATATCACTGCCTTTCAGGTTTTCAAATAGTAATTATAAAAAGATAACATCAAACGATCAACAAAAATCGATTATAATAAATGCCTCGTGTTTTTGTAACGTTTCGTCTAACTAACCCACGTTAGGGCTTTCGCTGACAGCCTTGCGACAGCGCGCATTTTCGTAGAAACAGGGGTCGAGTCTGCTATTGCAATCGTGTCTCAATGACCGGTCAATGATCGATTTTTGACGTATAACGTCAAACTTATGACGCATTTCCCATATTGCAATAGCAGACTCGAGCCCCTGCTCTACGGATCGTTATACTTAATATTTTTATTTTGTCTGGCATTTTCCCGACCATGTTGAGGTCGGCTTCCAGTTAGATAGGCCAGTGCCTATCTTACCACCTTAACCTTTACTGACTTATATAGGTTGTCAGACTTTCGGTATTCTGACTACCTGTAACGACTGTCAAAAAAATGTTAGGTAGATGATCGACAGGACCTAAGTATCGATCAACTACCTAACATTTTTTTCCGAGGCACAATTAATAAGTCTCTTAAGTTTCTGTGTGCACTTTAAACACCTGACATTAATATTTTACTTTGTAAAGTATTTTTATTTTTTATTCTTTAATAATTTGTAGGGACTAAGTAGATTTTTTGTTTTTTTTTTACATTTTGTCTGACAGTTTGAGTATTTTATGCGACCAACCCAAATGTTCTTTCTTTGGTACCTATTTTTCGTCAGGACGTAGAGCTCCTCCTCCTTCCGAGTTGAGCTCACGATAACAGACAAATGCTTGCACTGACTGATCTGGTCCACTCATATCTGTGTGGTTCTTTCCTCAAAAGACTATTATCAGACACAAATCTGCATGGTTCTTACATAATCTGGCCAAGATAATGTCTGGACTTTAAAAGAGACTGTGAACTCTGAGTTTCTTTCGGTGTCTCTACTCAGAGTAGTCAGATAGCGCAATACCGATCTCATCTTTTTATTAAACAAAATGGCATGTAATTTAAGTGTCAAACAGAATAAGGTTCATATTCAAATGGGAAAATTTGACACATTGGGGTAACTTGAAGTGCTGGCGTCTATACAATTTTTATAATTAACACTGTTTTCGTCGAAAAATCGACATTGTTCGACGAACATCGTCGGAATATCGCGTCGTGACTGTCTTTAACAGCCTTTACAATTACAGTAGCGAACAGTAATTATTTCTAAACATTATGTACCTTCTAATGAGTGTAACTACGATATTTTTAATGAAGAACAGCTCATTATAGCTAATGATGAGTTTGTTACATAGGTGTGAAGTAGGCACGAGCTAACACCTGGCGTATGTAGTCATGTCGTAATATGTATGTACGCGAGTGTAATTATAGATACATTATGTATTTATGTATTGTTGAAGTTGGAAAAATCGGAGCATGGAAAAAGGTGTGTATTTTTGTGTGGTTAAGTTTTTGATTGATTATTGATTCTTGGATAAATGCGACTGCGTAAAGTTGGGACAGTTTTTCTATTGTTTTTTGTTCTTTAGGAATTTGTGGTAGCAGCCCGGTATCTGGATTTATGCCCGATTGATGGCATTAGGCTTGCCCTCTATTACACACGGGATTTAAAGATGAAGTCAGAGTCAAAGTGATATGTTTTCAACTGAGAGGTGTAGAAATAAGAACACGGGTGTCACTTATGATCGCTGATTTTATACTGAGGTTTTGTCTAGCGATACCCTCACACATTCACAATATCTATGTGTGAGCCGCAAGCGCAGACACATCACAAAGTCAAATTATTTATAAGCCCTATTTTCGGAGACTTAGCTGGTAGTACATGCAATTTCTAGATTTTCAAAAATCTACCCTTTACGCACACTATTTGCGTTAGTATCAACATTGTAAAATTTAGAATAGGTAAATCATTAACATGAAATGTAATTCCCATAGAATTATAGGTGTTAGATAGTTATTTTATATTGTTCTATAGAAATAAGTCACAAAATACACATATCCAACTAATATTATAAACGCGACAGTTTGTGAGTATGGATAGATGGATGGATGGATGTTTGTTACTCTTTCACGTAAAAACTACTGAATGGATTTTAATAAAATTTGGTAAGGAGTTAGCTGATACCCTGTATTAACACATAGGCTACTTTTTATTCCTGTATTCCCACAGGAACGGGACCTACGCGGGTGAAACCGCGGGACGTCTGCTAGTCAGTTATAACTGGCAAAATGAGGGTATGAAAAATTAATTAATGCACATGAAAGCCTAGTCTAGGAAAAACGCATACGAAAGTAAGTAGTAACAGTATAGATAGAAATTTAGTACCTTGAGTTACTACGAATGATAGGCTGAGGAATCTATACTAATATTGTAAAGCAGAAGAGTTTGTTTGTTTGGTTGAACGCGCTAATCTCAGGAACTACCGGCTCGAATTGAAAAATTATCTTTGCTTGGATAGTCCATTTATCGAGGAAGGCTATAAGCTAATAGGAGTGGAGTAGCAATAAGAAATGCTGCAAGCGGGAAAAAAAATTTAGTTGCGTGCGCTGCGTAAACAGTTTAAATTACGCTAAAATCAAGATTTAAATCAAAATCAAAAGTCTTTATTCAAACTAGGCTGAGAATCAGCACTTTTTGAACGTCAAAAAACATACATAAAGACAGTCCCCCAAAAACGGCCCACCCTTCGCCACTTCCTAGTGTTTTTGCTGGGGAGAAGAAGTGGCGGAACAAACTCCCCAGCAACACATCTGTCTGATTCGTTTGAAGAACTAGGTAGACAAAGAATCTATACAATGAAATTCACACACACACACTAATACACATACTACTACTACACACACACACACACACACACACACACACACACACACACACACACACACACACACACACACACATACACACACACACACACACACACAGAGACAGAGACACACACACACACACACACACACACACACACACTACTATAGCACTAATGTTTAAACACATTGTAAAACATACTTACATTTCAGAATGATTGTCACGTGTTAGTTTTTTTTATTACGAAATGATACCTCTTTAAACGCAAACGAAGTCGCGGGCAGAAGCTAGTAATTAATACACGGCAAAACCGTACCTAACAAAATCTACAAGGCAAGTAAAATACCCTAAATTCCGCTCCGCCAATCATCCCGCCGGCCGCGTAGCCCGACTCTCCCCTCTGCTTTGGTGAAATTTCAATTGGCATAAGTTTCCCAATTAAAAGTCAGTCAGACGTCGTGAAGCGAGCGCTTAATAAAGCAATGAAAGTAATTAGAATTGTTATTGTTTTAAGTTATTTTATTAGTTAGTCACAGTCAGTTGTCTTGATAGGAAAGGGGTGACGAGATTGCTGAGCTTGAGGTTCTGGGTTCGATCCCCGGGTTGAGCAAAAGTTTTTCCATCTGGTATTTTTCAGTTGCAGTCTTGGAGTTTGGCACGATTAGGTGCTTTAGGCTCGCCCCCTATTACACCCCTTTAACAAAAATGGCCAAATACGGGTGACGAGAGTTTGTGTAAATTGTAAGCTACATGTATAAAAAGGTTAATTTTTATCATCTTTGCTCGACATTAGGATCGAACCCGATACCTCTTGCTCAGCAGTAGTGCTAGCGACCACCTGACTAACGAGGCAGCCAGAAATAAACTTAATTTATACATATATGGGAAAGTAACTCCGTTTGTTTGTCGTTTTTTCACGACGAAACGGCTGAACGGATCGTTATGAAATTTGGCGAGAAGGTAAACCATATACAAGAGTCGGACATCATTAATCGTTTGTCTAGGTATTAAAAGCAATGGAAAATTCACAAAAAAATAATTAGAAAATAAAGTTCTCTTAAATATTTTCCCAATGTAGCGCCATATTGGATGACATGACAGGTGTCAAATGTCTTTCCAGTTCACTGTCATCCGCAAACAGTGTCATGGGATGTGGAATAAATTTAGGGAAGTCATAAACATGGAGAGTAAATAGGAGTGGGCCGAGTACACTGCCTTGCGAAACTCCATGAGGTACGGTACGCTCGCATGACGTGAAAATCTCTTCACGTTTGGCGCTCATAATATATTTATTCTACTAATCTGCTTAACTTGTTTTCTATCTTGTAAATATGATTTTATTAGATTAAATAAAACTAAAACTTAGATGGTAACACAACATTAATTAATTCTAAGGCGGAACAAATAAAAGTTTGTCGATGCAGTTAGTTTATCATAAGCGAGATTTCAATACCGTGCGAAAATAACAATTAGAAAATGATACCTACACAATGCTTAGGGTCATACATAGTTGATTGTAGTAATGTCAATACATACGTATTTCTAATAATAACAAGTAATTTCCCGCGAAAATACGTTGCTATTCGTGTAATAATGTGTTGTTTATAATATAAACAACGCTACTAAGTGGTATATATGTCAAGCTACTCAAATTCCGAGTAGAGCTCACGATTACTTACAGATGCTTGCACTGACTGATCTGGTCCCCTCATATCTGTTTGGTTTTTTCCTCAAAAGACCATTTCAGACGCTAATCTGCATGGTTATTATTACATGATCTCACCAAGATAATGTCTGGACTTTAAAAGAGACTGTAACCTCTGACTTACCTTCGGTGTTTCTTCTCAGAGTATTCAGATAGCGAAACTCCAATCTCATCTACTAGTTAAAAAAATGGCGTTTAAAAGTGTTTGTGAATACTTGTTTTTACAGGAATAAATATCATTTTATTTTGCAACAATCGCACATAATTGTTTCCAATAGACACAATAATGCTACTACAGTTGGACTACCTAGTAAGTCTACTGGGGCTCGAGTCCGCTATTGCAATCGTGTCTCAATGACCGGTCATTGATCGAATATTTGACAACTTTGACAGTTTTTGTATGGGAAATGTGTTTGACGTTATACGTCAAAAATCGATCATTGACCGGTCATTGAGACACGATTGCAATAGCAGACTCGACCCCCTGGTAGCAAACGCAACCGCTGAGCATGAGGTTCGGCCAAAGGTTGTTAAGTTTTTCTAGGTTCCTAGCCGCAATCGACTCAGAGCGTAGAGCCAAGAAGCTCATTGGTGACAAAAAGCTGGTGTGTACCAAGCTTTATACCCTGGCCCACCGCTGCAAAGTTGCATGTCCGTCGGTCTTTTACAGACTGTATTCCGGTGAGTGTGCTCTAGAGCTCCAGCTCATTCCACCATCTCCTTACTACCATCGGGAACCCAGACGCACTGCAGGATATCACCCTTTCCTTGTAGATGTTCCACACATTCGCACGAAGCGCTTTGTCGGTTCCTTCATCATGCGCACAGCCAAGGAGTGGAATTCCCTGCCTGCATCGGTGTTTCCGAGTTCATATGACCCCAATCTGTTTAAGTCGCCAATTAATAGGCTTCTTTTGGGTAAGCTCGTTCCATCGTCGACCTCATCTCTGACCGCAAGACAAGATTGAGGTCAAGAGTAGACCCATTATATATTATGTATATAAAAAAAATGTGCATTTTCGCAAAAACAGCTCCGAGCTTGGATCTGTGCCCGATTGAAAGCAATAGGCTCGCCCCCCATTACATGGGACTTAAACTTAACTGGCAAAATGTGGGTGTACAACAGGTAAGTACACCTCTGCCTAATTTCTCGGGAATTAAGTACAGGCGTAATGATAATACATTGCCTGGATTTCATCTCACTAGCTTATGTGGTCAAGACATGCGAGGCCATGGCATCCTCTTTTCCACAACAACAGAGCCACATCCTCAACTACGCGATAAATAACGAATAACAGACTCATAGTTAAGACATTCCGCCATAGACAATAGAACACAAATCCAGCTACATAGACAATTTCTTAGTTCGCACATCGTAACTCGATATTCTCGTAAACAAATGTGTAATTATAGGCAATACGCTTGCCTCCCTACCTTTGACTTAACCTTAACGAGGGCCGCATTCACACCGCAGCGTAACGAGATAGTTTGTTCAGATTGCATCGAGCCCGGATGGAAATAAGTTGCGGTGTGAGATTATCTTTACATTATGCGTGTAATGTTTGCTTTGTTGAAAAAAATATATTTACCCGACTTCGGCGAAGCGAAAAGGAGGGTCATGATTTTGACTGCGATGTATGATGTAGTTACGACGGAACAAATGAACATAATGATATAGGTATGTTCACGTGTTCCCTCATAACTTCTGAACTTCTTATCATAATTTATCAAATGAGGTGTCGTTGATAGCGTCTTGCTCGTCCGTGGTTATAAGGCTGTGTTAATTACCTACTAAGAATCTGGAAACTCAAGTTCTTCCAACTTATCAGACAGTTGCGTTGCTGAGGAGTTTGTTCCGCCATTTCTTCTTCCCAGCAAAAACACTAGGAAGTGGCGAAAGGCGGGCTTTTGAGGGACTGTCCTCTGTAATTTTCGCCGTTCAAAAAGTGCTAATAAATCCGCCTAATTTTAATAATATGATTTTGATTTTGATTTGATTGACTATTTAAACATCTAAGGGTTTTTTCAATAGTCAGGTAACTTTTTTAAGATGAATAAAAACGGTTTGACTTATTGTCCATGGAAAAACTGTCAAACTGACATTTGTATTCCTCTGTTATCACCTAAGTATTTGAACTTTGTAAAATCGGCCATTAAAAGCATAAAATGTATCAATTAAACGAAAAAGCATTTGATACGCAACATTGTAACAGTCGCCCGACTTAAGACGTTTGACTAATCGCCTAAGTAATTATCCCAGGTTATTGGCAACGGGCACCGCTTCAAGATGGCGGCCTGTCAAATTTGACGTTTACAAGTTTCGCGCCATTTGAGCGTTCGTAAGCGTTAGTTTTAAGATTATGGACACCGTGTTGTTGTTTTTGGTTAAGTAAAGTTCTTGTGTGTTAATAATGTTGAGCAGTTGAGGAAGATATTTTAGAAAGAATGTGTCTGTAACAATTATAGTGGTGCTATGTGTTAAGTGTAGGTTTAAAGCCAAATACATTCAATACTAACTTTACATACATGGGACAGCCGCCATGCCTGAGAGACTATTCTCGAAGGCATGTGATGCCAAGTCAGAGGCCTATGGGCGGCATTAAAACTCTGACACCAGGTTAGTTACTAACCACACTTTAAGAAGAAGATGGGACATCACGAACAAAATTTTCAATTCAATTCAATTCAATTTATTTGTCAAAAACACGTGTAGGTTCACAATCAGTTGGAATGATTACAAAAACAAAATATATCGTTTCAACATGTTTTGCCCATAGAGGCGTACAAATATAACAATAATATAATATGTCACACAAAAATTTGTCAAAAGTTACGTAATAATGAAGTAATTGTAAAAAATAATATAATAAAAAAATAATCAAACTTAAATACTTGCACAAAAAAAAAATATAAAGATGATCAAAATTAAATTACTAAATTTAACAAAAGAAATCAATTAATAAATAGTAACAAAATTAAATAAGTAAAAATAATCAAAATTAAATTAATAATATAATAATAAAAAAAAACAAAATTTAAAATAATTATTTTTTTTATTTTCATTGAATACTTGTGGATACAAACCGATTAGTCTAGTTTAGTATGCGTCGCTGCCTCTCCAATATTGCTATAACTATGCTAGATGGCTTTACTGAGACTCACGGATTTTCTATGCCATTTCTTCGCATGTCTTCTCTTAAGTACCTAATCTCTTTGTTTTGAAAGAAATACCGTAGAAACTATGACTAGATTGTGAGAAAGATGCTTAAGCTAGTAAGGAAGTACTATAGCTATAAGCCTTTGTAACACCTTTATCTGACATTATGGTATGCAAATAAAAGAATATGAATATGAATATGAAGTAACTATTGTTATGACGACAAATGCATAGAGCTGGTGTACAGGCTACCACATATCTAAGTACTGCGCCAATCCCAAATAAATAATGTACAGACGCCAGCACTGCACATCAAGTTACCCCAATGTGTCATATTTTCCCAATTGAATAAGAACCTGATTCTGTTCGCCATAAAGTTGAAAAACGATTAAAGAAATTTGATCTGTTGGAATTAAGAATGTTTGAAAAACCGTCTACGGATACACGTATTAATTAACAGTTTTGAACTAAAATCCATGGAATAAAAATACTTAATAGTATTTGCAATTAAACCCACAATAGACACAGGTGAAATTATTAGAGTGGGACAATGTTTTATTCCTTCAATGAAAGAGACGACAAAAAAAAATACAATTAATGCTGTTGTACTCAGCCAGACTAACAACTGTACCTACACAGTCATGAAAAAAATACAGATAAATTTAAAACATAACTCTGGCACCTCGAAGGTGTAATTAAATCAATTAAAAATTAATGATACCCACACACTTAGCACCTAGTATAGTGTTTAACTAGACACTGACAGCTGTAAGTAGTAATTATTGTGGTTTTTTTTTCATCGCTAATTAGCGAGTAAAACCGAAAAATAAGTATGTGAAATAATATCTACTAATACAAGTTTTTCGTTCAGATAATTATTGTGGTATGGAACTTAAAATTCAGTGTGGTGTTGTAATTTTGACGTGTGAATGAAATTATTGTTTGTTTTTTATTATTTGTTTGCCTCGTTGTACAGGGGTTGGAAATGCTACTGCGGAGTAAGGGGACCTTCAGGTCTAGCCATATAACAAATTCTATTTCTATAATAGAAAAAAAAATGGCGTATATGGAATCAGCTGATTGTCAACTGTCAAGTGTATTTCATATTCGGCCATATTACAAATTCTACTCGTTGACACTTGACAGTTGACAAACAGCTGATGCCTTATACGCCATTTTCTTTCTATTGTCACGTTATCGATTACGACAATAGAAATAGAATTTGTAATATGGCTAGGCCTGCTGGGTTCGATGTTTGTGAAAACCTATAGTACAGGTATAAATAAATATTCCACAATTTCCACACATCAACGCCATTTAGTCCCAAACTAGGTAATGCTTGTGCTATCAGTAGGTACCTACCTACTAGACAATTGATAAACATACTAATAGGTATATTTCTATAAATACAATACATATTTTAGGAGCTCCTCAAGTTGCGAGTTGAGCGATTATTGACAAATGCTTGCACTGACTGATCTGGTCCACTCATTGTGATTCTTTCCTCAAAAGACCATTTCAGACAAGAAGGTTCTTTTAAGATCTGACCAAGATAATGTCTGGACTTTAAAAGAGACTGTGACCTCTGAGTTTCTTTCGGTGTATCTTCTCAGAGTAGTAAGATAATAAATTGCCGACCTCACCTGGCTTAATAGTTACGTCTAAAAGTGTTTGTATGAACCTATTTGTGAATAACTTATTTTAATTATTTTGAAATTATAACTAATTGTACTGTGTAAATTCAAGTTCTTCTAACTTATCAGACAGATGTGTTGCTGGGGAGTTTGTTCCGCCACTTCTTCTTCCCAGCAAAAACACTAGGAAGTGGCGAAGGGTGGGCTTTTTGGGGGACTGTCTTATGTAATTTCGACGTTCAAAAAGTGCTGATCCTCAGCCTAATTTGAATAAATGACTTTTGATTTTGATTTTGATTATTTACAGAAATACTCGTAAATATCATTTTGTGATTTTTGTCAGAAAAACGAACCGCATGTGCTTTCAGCACTCATTCGTTTTTAACTTCATTTCATTCGCAGACAAAGTTATTGTAATAGTTATTTATGATACTAGTGCAGAAAGTTGGTTTTTACAAACGAGTAGACGAATGTAAGCCCGAGACGAAGTCGAGGGCTTACCATAGTCACGAGTTTGTAAATACATATACCAATTTTTGCACGTGTATCATACAACGTTTTTCAACACATTTGCGAGAAAACAGTACAATTATGTAATAGACGCAGGACAAGACTGAGGTCAAGCGTAGACCCATTATACATAAAAAAAAATCCTTCCTTCGACAAATCCGGTGATCATGCTTCGCGTGTAGGTCGGTGGGATGATGTTGAAGGGGGATGGTGCGCTCCCCTCACACCCTATTGAGGGTGTGAAACAAATGTTTAATTCAAATGTTTCCACTTGATCAGTTGATCACAAGTGTGTAGAGTGTAGATACGGTGAATTTTGTTACGAATCATTTGTTAAACTTGGGGTGGGGAAGGTAGCTAGCTGTGTTTTTTTAATGCTGATATTACAAAATCTCCCCTGCATAAAAACACAAACTAACAATCATATATACATATCATCATGCCTGTAATCGCCGAAGAGTTAGGCAGAGCTGTACCACTGGTAACCACATTTCGTCACTATAATATGGGCAAGGCCATTGCAATCGGGCACAAATCTAGACTCCGAGCCGCTACTAAAAGTCATCTTATCAGCTATTTAAGTTCAATTGCAGATTTGATAAGTTAGGCAAAAGATTTCAACAAATAAAAATGATTTTGATGAGTTAGGTAAAAATTGGTTGCTTTTGCATGCTAAAATGGAATGCTGCTTGCAAATTCATGCAGCATTCCATTTTTCTTTCTCCTATAAAACGGAATCTGGGTGTTTTAATACTTCACTACCTATCTGAAATGAGAAGACACATTCAAATACCCACTAAGTATTTCGCAAACACGCAGTGAGCAAATTTGGTGCACGAAACTCCTACCTTCTCTGTTTCAGAAGAGGTCTTTCGCCTTTTTAACATTATCAGCAGATTTTGCCTTTTGCCATTAATGTGATGGCCTAGAGTTTATGGCCTACCTAGGTACCTCTCATGCACGAGAGTGTGGTTCAAACCTAGGCAAGCTTTATTGTGACTGTTTTTAATTGATTAAGTATGTACTTTAAAAGTGACATCAGTGAAGGAAAACATCGTGAGGCAACCTGCAGGCCTAGCCATGTGACAATGTCTATTTCTATTATCGTAATCGATTTAATAAGGCGACATTAGAAAGAAAATGGCGTAATATGGAATCAGCTGTTTGTCAACTGTCAAGATGTTAACGAGTAGAATTTGAAAATGAAATACACTTGTGACTTGATAGTTATCAATCAGCTGATTCCATATACGCCATTTTCGTTCTATAAAACAAATAAAATAGAAATAGAATTTGCAATATGGCTAGGCCTGCAAGACTAGTTAATGTAAGTTGAAATCCCCAATCCGCCTTGAGCAGGCGTGTTTTTTGATAATCTCGCGTTTGACAAAAAAATATTATGACGTGGTTGACGATGAAGCACGCTAGCCTAGAAGTAATCTATTCACTCTTGACTTATAGACCCCTAGGTTGTAGCTATCAGGAAACATCGACTCCGGCAGGGAATTCCACTCCTTAGCAGTACGCAGTATATGAATATGTTTAGAAAACGCTAATTTTGCATACTTTTAATTAGAAAACTATCACAAGACTCACAGACATTTCTTTTTTTTAAATAACGACGTTATAAACCATTACTAATATCTCAAAAAGCTCGTTGTTCTGCGTGTGAACGAGAGGGTCGTGACGTAATGTGTTGCGTCTCGCTCGCACGGCACGTTGGTTTTATTTTAGCTGCCACGGTATCGGACGTGAGGGCCACCCAGATGTAGAACTAGGGTTGGCACTAAACTTGAGAAGATAGTTTTGTAAGCGTAGTATGGAATAATTAAAATAGAATTGTAAGTACACCATAAAAACTAACAAATTGTAACATAGCTACAAAGAGTCATAGAATAGGCGGCCTTGTGGCTAAAAGCGATCTCTTACAGACAGTTTGTGTATACTTAATTTTTTCTTGTACTTATCGTATGGTTAGACACTAACCTACACGATTATTGGCTATCTTTGCTACTAACTGATGTTCAGTTAAACAACGAAATTTGATGAGAATTGAGAATTTCCAAAAAAAAAAAAATGATATTGCACTTTAAGTAGACTTCAAGTTACGGTGACTATCAGACGGGGTACTATGCTTCACATCTCTGCGAGTGCGCGTGACATCATCCTAGATACACACTGATGATAGCCAATACGGAGCTAGCTGTTTGACAGTTGGTCGTTGACCACTTTGCTCAATCATTATCACTGTGAACTGTCAACGGAGATCCGGAAAAGCCCTGCTGCTGTCAGAGTTTTGGTGTGACCTGCGGATTACGAAGTCTCGAGTTGCAACCCAACCTCTGAGCTTTCGAGGTCATGTGCGTTTTGTAGAATAGAAATAATAGAAAACTCTTTTTTGTACAGACGCCAGCACGTCAAGTTACCCCAATATGTCAAATTTCTTTGATCGTTTTTCAACTTTATTTCAAAGAGAATAAGGTTCATATTCAATTGGGAAAATTTGACACATTGCGATAACTTGATGCGCTGGCGTCTGTACACCATAAAAACTTACAAATTATAACTTTAAGGGCTACAAGCGGTGATACAATGGGCGGCCTTATCGCTAAAAGCGATCTCTTACAGACAACCTTTGGATGGACTTGATAGGGGAGGAGATGAGTAGGCAGTAGAATAATCACTTGCTTCAAAAACGGTGAAGGAAACCGGCATGCCTGAGAGGTGTTTTTCGACGGCATGTGAAGCCAAGTTAGAGGCTCATGGGCGACATGTACACCCTTCCAGAGACTGTGGCTAGTGTTATTTAGTCACAAGCCGTTATCAAACTGAACCTTATATACTAGTGATAAAATATTTATTTTCTAAAACAATGGACAGATTTTTTTATTGAAATTAACGTTTTCGCAAACAAAATCACGTACACATACTAAACTATTCGCGAGCCCACCCGTGCTCAACTTGCGCGTGACAACCCTACAACAAAATATAATTATCGGTAAACTCTTGCGCAGAATTAATTTGTCAAAACATAAGTCGGTTCCATTATTAATAAAATGGCTAGCTTGGGGTCACTTGTGGCCACGGTACATGCACATGGAATGTTTGCTGTCTCGGTTGAGTCTATGGGTTTAGCATAATCAGCTTGTATGGGTCCCAGTGTGGGTTGGTGTCTATGGATTCGGAGGATAATAATTATGATGTCATGTTGGATGGATTGTGTAAAAGATTACCATGGTTTGGAAGGAGATGGATTAGTTATAAAAATGTGTATGACAACATGTATGAATGCAAACGAGGCCAAATAAGTAATTAGGAATCTTAGCAGATGGCGCTCTGTTGTTTCTGCCTACCCCCATGGGAAAAAGGTGGTGTAATCAATAGTTCCAATATTTGTAAATGTTATTTATTTATTTATTAAAACTTTATGCACTAGTAAAAGATACTGTACAACGGCGGACTTAATGCCTTAAGCCTAGGCCACACCAAAGCATTCAGCTCGAGTACGCGGTGGCGATTACTGCGCGTGCAAAAGTTATGTACACTGTCGCGTTTGATCTTGCGTTCACCAGGCTGTAGTCACGTCATTGTGTTGTACTTACCTTTCTTGTTCCCCTTCATCTTCAATGAGAGTAGGCAGAAGTAAAATTTCTTCAATTTCACTATCTGTATCAGAGAGCATTGTAGTTAATGACGTGACTACAGCCTGGTGAACGCAAGAACAAACGCGACAGTGTACATATAACTTTTGCACGCGCAGTAATCGCCACCGCGCACGCCACCGCGTACTCGAGCTGAATGCTTTGGTTTGGCCTAGGCTTTAGGCATTTTCTACCAGTCTACCTTAAGGTGGTGCAGAGATGTAACAAGCTAGGTGCAACAGGGTAAACATTAAGGACAAAAAAGTGACACATAAAATATGCGAGCACTATGTATCTAACAATTTACGATACTCTTTTTATCAACTGCATAGGTACCTATATCAGTAGGTATAGTAGTTTTTGTTCTAGGTAGGTATATCGGTCTAAAGTCTGTCATCCAGTTTAAACGAGGGGTATCGTGTTACCCAGTAACTGAGTTGTGGAGGTCTGACAGGCAGTCGCTCCATGTAAAACACTGGTATTCAGCTGCAAGAGGTTAAACTGGAAGCCGACCCCAACTTAGTTGGGAAAAGGCCAACGCGGTGTCCTGCGTGAGCGACGAACACGACGCGACGCGACGAAACACGACACGACGCGACGTAATGCGACGCGATGCTACACGCGACCAATGTCCTATGTGATTTTGGTCATTACTTCTCGAATCATGGAGAAGTACAGTACAATTTTGCTTGAAAGTTCATATTTAATGTGGTGTCGCATCTGGTCGCCTTCAAAATAAGTCCGCGTTACGTCGCGTCTCGCCGCAGACTGTCATATAGGCCCAGTGCTGCCACCTCTCTGAAGCCAGTAAGCGCTAAAAGTGCTTGAAAAAAGCGCTAGATTCCGCTAGATTGCATAAAAAAAACACGCACACAAGTAATACCTACCAAAAAATTTTTTTAATCATTTTAAATCTAAATTAATAAAGGGCCTAATCGCTTTCGCTGTCTGAGCAGGTTCTGTAGACTGATTTTTTGTAGGTCCAGGTTGCGGTTTTTGAGGGTTTTGTAATTTCCATTTATATTTTTGGTTTGACGTGACGTGTGTTAGAACATTTTCGGTACGGTAGCCGTCCGGACATGTAGCCTTTTTGTAAGATAATCCCAATCGTATATGTAAATTTGCGTTTTTCGTGTCTGTGCCAGGTCTGCCAAAAAAGCGCTATATTTTCCGCTAGGAGTTAAAATTGAAATTTCAGCGCTAAGTGTTCCAAAAAAGCGCTAGATCTAACTCCGAAAGCGCTAAGGTGGCAGCACTGTATAGGCCCTTAGATAATATACCTCTAGATAGAGCCACCGCGTGGCCGCACATGCGACAGCAATATAAAAGTTCAGTGTTGCTATTCCTTAAAAAAGTCCCAAAATACGACTAAAATTCTACTTAACTGCGGGTTCCAATTTTAGCACTATTGTAAATTATAATTTACGTATTCAACGAAAATATAATTTCACGTAAAATACCTACTTTCAATCTTACCTTGATTCTCACAAATAAAATACACTACTACCAGGTGAAGCTTGATGTGTGTACATAGAAGTAACTCTTTAGAAGAACACAACATTATTTTTTCGCGTGTTATTTATCATTAAAATATATTGAGGTATGGCTGACATCCAGTGTGACATTGACATTGCTGTATAATAACTATTGTCCTTTAGACAAAACCAACTTATTTTGAAAATATCTAATTTTTTGTTTATACTTAACATTTATTTATAAAATGAATTCTTACTTCCAAATATCTATAAGTACCTACGCGATTGCCTTCAAGAGTAAAACTTAATGATTGTCGAAAGGGCTCTGTTCGTTCGTACACATTTCACTTAAACTTAAAAATAAGGGTTCGCCCACAAATTTGTGTGTTTAGCCACCATAGATTTATTTGATTATTATGCCTACCTTTTGAACATTAGGCCTGACAGTTAAGGGAAAAGATTTGAAACGTGTAGCAACACTGTAAGTAAGTATTCCTAGGTTATGTGATTTTAGAAATCAAGTTTACTTTAAGAAATCTTCCATATTTTGGTCTGAAACCCATGACAATAAAAGCGCACAAACGTATAAATTCAATAATCATACTATAACACTAACAGTATTGAAAACTTTCGAATGAAAAGTGATTTCGTTAATATCCTTTTCTGTGCGGCTTTTACAGCCTATTATACTGCATCCTCCCATCGTAGAGCATACACCATACATTAAACACTTAACTAATGGAGTCCATTTCTCATTTAATTACTCAAACTATTACAACAATTGCAAAAACCATACGAAAACTTAAATTAAATCGACCATAATAATATACGTGACAGTGACAGCACTTTGTTTGGCTAACATTCAAAAGTTAGCCATGCAAAAATATGGCACGCCGTAAGGGACAGAAGATACGATGCTTTGTCTCAATTTTCCTACGTACTTTGTATTAATGCGTCTCACTTCCACACTTCACACTGTAAATTGGGCTACGTCTAGAGGTATATAGTCTAAGTATAGGCCGCAAGTAGGGTATGCCGATGAGTTGATCGTGTTCGTCGCGTTCCCAGCGTCGCGCGTCGCATCGAGTTGCGTTCGTCGCTCACACGCAGGACACCGCGTAAGCATATGATGATGACGACAAGAATCAATATACTTAGTATGGAGTTCCGTAGTTTCTACCTACCACCATGGGAAACAGTCTTAATTGTCAACCGACTTATTACATTTGCACTTTTCTCAATTCGGCTTTCGGTTTCATAGTTTAGTTGTAATATCAAAGTTGACTGGCCTGTTGGTCTAGTAGTTGTGCTCCTGACTGCTACGCCGGAGGTCGTGGGATCGATTCCCACCCAGGACAAATGTTTGTGTGATGAGCATGATCATTTGTTCTGTGTCTGGGTGTAATTTATCTATGATATGTATGTATTTAGAAATATACTATAAGTATGTTTATCAGCTGTTTAGTACCCTTAACACAAGCACTGCTTAGCTTCGGACTAGATGGCGTTGTGTGAAAACTTGTTGAATATATACATATAACTATATAAAGAAAAGGCAACAATAAAAAAAACACTAAACTTTGCAAAATAGTGATTTTTTGTGAAGTCGGTTGGATTTTTTTGCAAATAGTTTTGTATGAAGTAAGTGTGCAGCAAACATTTTACGAAACAAAAAAGGGTACCTAAATGATTCTCCGTTATTTAATGACTACAGTTGGATAGCAATTAGTTAGCAAGTATTCTCTTTCATATACTGCGTTATTATAATTAAGCAATATAATTCTGAACGTAAACCAGTTGATTTTAATTACCTAAGTACCTTTGCTATAAGAATAAACGCATTCAATTAAAGTATTGATAAGTAAGTATTTGCGATGTTAATTATTAGGTAATTCTGCAATTAGAACGGCCTGTTTTTATCAATATCTGTTTGTATAATATATATATAATTATGGTATGAAGACTAAAACGTGTTGTCTATAATATCTCATTTCATATGAACTGGAAGGACGCGCATGTGCCCTGTACATGACTCATACATCCCCCCCCCCCCCCCCCAATTGCATTTAAATATAATGCCGTATTTTTTTTAACTATTACGTAAGTACCTACGATTTTTTTTAAACACATACATAATGTATTATAGATAAAATACACACACATAAATAGACAGAACAAACGGTCGAATTCATAACATAGGTAAACAACTAACATTTTGTCCTGGATGGGAATCGAACCATACGAAACTACCTTTTGGAATGTGCAACTAGAATCATATTAGTTTAATTTATTTGTAAGTATAACGTTCAAAAGTGCCTGTTTTCAGGCCTAATTGAAATAAATGATTTGACTTTGACTTTGACTTTGAACCCACGACCTACGGCATAGCAGTCAGGGCCACTAACATAATAAATTGTTTATTGATCAAAAAGGTACAGATGATGAGAAGAATATTTAAAAAATATATATTTACAAGCAAGATAATTATGATACCTAGATAAATATCAGCAAAAACATTTTTGTTTTTTATACCACGACGGTGGCAAACAAGCTTACGGCCCGCCTGATGGTAAGCGGTTACCGAAGCCTATGGACACTTGCAACACCAGAGGCGCCACACGCGCGTTGCCGACCCTTTAAAAACCATAGATTATTAGTTTTGACAAGACGCTTGTTCTGCTTACTCCCTATTTGTAAGTGTGAATGTAAAATTAAATAATATGCGCCGCACTGTTGCGAGTGTGTTGTTGCGAATCCATGCGTGGGCGCACTTGGACGGCGATTTTTATTGTTTTTATATACAGGCTGGTGTTAAATTGCTAAAGCAGGTGTCAATTTCTTCATTTATTTCGCATTTATTTTTATAATAATCGTACACGAACATTTGAAGCACGTGTGCACACACAATATTGGAAACTGAAACACCAAAATCTCGATTTTTTGCATCAACTTCTTTTAAAGGTCACTTGTACATTTGAATGTATACTTACGCTTATATATATATGCTACTCTTTAAGGTGTATACAATCTAAATTAGTATGTACAGAAAAGCTCATGGTATCGTTCTTATACAGGGTTATTTGTAAAACACCAACAACCTCGCAGGAGTAGATTACTAACAACACCATAAACAACTACATTTGTTCTACGACTTTTTCGAAAACAGACAAAAAAATCAACTCTCCATACATATATCCGAACAGTTGATCGAGTTTTGTATGGAGAGTTGATTTTTTTTGTCTGTTTTCGAAAATGTCAGAATCAGAAGTTTATTTGCTATGAATGTAGGTACAGACATAAGATGTTGTAGGTATATTAAAGAGATCAGCTACAGTCTACCTTACGATCACGGTCCCACCACCTACCCCATCCTAGGTACCCCTCTGGTCCTAGGTACCCCTCTGGTCCTAGGTACCCCTCTGGTCCTAGGTACCCCTCTGGTCCTAGGTACCTTACCTTACGGTCTTGATAATCTCGCGTTTGACAAATATCTCACCTGATGGTATACCAGCGATAATGTGGTCGACGATGAAGCACGCTTGCCAAGAAGCAACCTGTTCACTCTTGACATAAAGACTCCTAGGTTGTTGCTATCAGGAATCACCGACTCCGGTAGGGAATTCCACTCTTTACCTAGCTGTGGGCACAATGAATGTGTTCCCAAAACGTTTAGTACGTATGGGTCTCCACCATGTACCAGTGGCGCAGTGCCGTACGTCTAAGTCTGCGTCCACACTGCGAGCCTAGCGCGGTTGCGACGACGGGCGCGAATTATCAAACATATGAAACGCCCCTTTGCGTCCATATTGTAGTGACTAAGGCGGAAGCCTAGCGCGACGGGACTGAGCGAGAAAGCGGGCGTACTTTTCAAACGCTTCTGTCCGCGCGTTCTGGCCACACTACGGGCCTAGTCATCGAGCGAACCAATGCGCGGGCGGCGGGGATATCAAATCAGTTTGGTCTTGTCGCTCGGCGTTAGGGCGTTTGCACTAAAATGACGGTAAATACTGAATTGTTTTTAAGTGGCAAAGTATGCATCCACATCACAATAATCGCACAATAACAAGAACATTATGGAGTAAAATGAAATAATTTTGTAGGGTACAATTTCAATTCTTCGTATGAGTTAAAAATATTAAGTACCACTTATTTCTGTTTTTATTTATTTGGTGCACACCATCTCGAGTGCTTAACACCTCCCATCTCAGGATCGGACTGTCTTGTACTAATATCAAATCCTCGTCTATGGTTTGTTACCCCTGAATCACATCCAAACGCTACAATAGCTCGCGCGTCAATGTGGCCACCGCACCGCACCGCTTGTCGCGCTCGCCATAGGCCACAGCCACCGCGGATTCACTGTGGACGCACACTAATGGTCCGATGATGGAGAGGACTTGGCGGAATTATATCTTGCAATTCCGATGCACACTCCTCGAAATATGAACGTTGGAATCCGACAGGATAGCAACTCAGCGTCGATGCTTTTTATTTAATGGGGCTAAAATATCACAAACACAGAACAATAGACACAATATCACTTTAATAAGATGTTAATTCAAGCCCCAAGCCGCGAGCGACTTTTCGCTCACGTATTGATCGATTCAAATAATTTATTCAAGGTATGTTTTGATTGCGATTGTCATTGAAATAACTTGAGTATCTTTAAGTGATCTTCGCTTATTAAAAACCGGCAAAGAACGAGTGAGATTCGCCCATCGAGGGTGCCGTGAGCTGGCAGGAGAAATAATTTTTCATTTTCTGTTTTCAGAAAGTAATAACATAACATAATTACACCACAGTATAAATATTAATACAGTAGGACGACGCCTTTGATCTCTGGAAAAATGCCGACAACTTCTACACGCGTTAGACCTGAATAATACCTCCCGCACTACGAACATCGTTTTGTTCGCAGTGCGGGAGCGGCTTTCCCGCGTCTCGCCCCTCACACCCCGCACGATTGCCCTGTCTAGACAGCTTCGTCGGACGACTGTATGTTTTTAGACTGTGATAGTATAGTATAGGTACGCATAATATACATAACATATCACGCCTACAATTTCCAAAGGGTTAGGCAGTGTTGTAGGTACCTGTAGTACACCAAAATTTCGACAGTTATGTTTAAGTCGGTCAGTGGGTTATAAGTCTCATGTAGGAATAGGGGGCGCGCCTATTTCCATCAATCGGGCATAAGACTCCGGGCTGCAACTGAGAAAATCCAGATTTAAAAACTCAATAACACTTTGCCCGACCCAGGGATCGAACCCGGGATGGAAACTTATGCCCAGTAGTATCGCTTGCGACCACCAGACCACCGAGACAGTATTTCTGTGACAGAGCACTAGTACACCAGGCCACATTACAAATTCCATTTCTATTATCGTAATCGATAAGGCGACAATAGAAAGAAAATGGCGCATATGGAATCAGCTGTTTGTCAACTGTCAAGTGTTAACGAGTAGAATTTGTAATATGGTTGTAGGTCTTAGGTTGTATTGAACCCACGACCACTAGATCAACAGGCCAGTTCATAATCCATAATCTGAAAATTATTATCCCGAACTAGAACACTATTTCTTTTTTATTTAATTAGCCACAACTTTTACACAACGCCATCTAGTCCCAAGCTAGGCAGAGCTTGTGTTCTGAATCCCAAAAAGTCATCCAATTAATGGAAATATTGTACAGGCTATTTATGACAATATAAGTAGTAGTATTCATTAATCGTCATCTCTCGCTCAAATTCGCGTGATCTCGCTGAAGCATGCCCCACCTCCAACAGCTGTTTTCGTTATTTAGGTTTAACAAAGTAGTGGCATATTTAAAAATTAAATTTCTTTTTTTTTCTCTTTTATACGCAAATATGATCAGTAACAGGTACGGATACAGCCCATTTTTTTGTACTAATAAAAAAATAGTGGTGTACCTATATTTCTAAATACATACATATTGTAAATGAATGATGCTGTCAGATTCTCACCACCAACAACAGACAGTGTCAGCATCCTGTAGACAATGGATTGACAACTATATCGTCAACGTGTGGGGTCTATAAAGCCATTCTGCCCACGCCTGGACATACGCGGCGATATACCCGGACAAATTTGTTTTATACACCGGCCGGTGGGAATGTTATTTTACTTGCATTTTCAAGGGATTAAGTTGTTTATTCATTTTTTTTATTTTAGTACCTACTTTAAGTGCTTGTGTATTTGTGTATGCGGCCTGGCTTGAGTCACTTGATTTTGTAGTAGGTAGGTACAGTGTGCCTGTCAGTTTGACGTTAACATTAACGTCAATTGGAACGTTGTCAAAATTGAAAATAATCAAATCAAGAGATTAAATGGTAATATTGTTAGCAATTATAACAGTTAAACTCCAATATTGTGGGAAGCTGGTGCCTAAGCTAGGCTAATACTGCCTGTGATATAGGACACCAGGGGGTCGAGTCTGCTACACTCGAGCCCCTGGTCCCCACCCGGAAAAACAATGTCAGGTTGTACTAGAGCAATACACCTTTAGTTGCGGCAAGTGCAGTATTGTGGGAGGTAAGTAATATAAGGGTGTGTATTAAATGTAAATTTTAAATCTTAAATCTCTTCAAGCAAAACGGATCCTGTAAAGCCAGCCTATGTTAAGATAAGACTAGAATAAAACTTACTTTAGTAATTATAAGTTGATGGTGACAGAACGCACCAATCCGTACGCACAAACTAGTCTCAGATAGCATGGTAATAAATAGGGTTTTAAAACGCGTGAGCTGTATTCGATTTGTTAAATAAAATGTGGTAAGTAAGTTTAAGCTGTGTTTTGGGTGTTGGGTTCTGTATACATAGAGTTATTTTTTCTTTCTAGCAAAAACACTAGGAAGTGGTGGATGGGTGGGCGTTTTGGGGGATTGTCCTATGTAAATCTTGATGTTCAAAGTGCTGATCCTCTGTCTAATTTTAATAAATTACTTTTGATTTTGATTTTGTTATATAAACTTGACTTCGTAACTACAACAGTGTCACGTAGTGGTTTAAGAATTGTCAGTAAGTATATAATTTTTTACCTACTGCAAAAAAGGAAGTCGAAAGTGTCAGAGAAGATTACTTTTTAAGCTCTTCTTGCATAAAATTAAATTAAAATTGAAAGAGAAAATGAAGAAATAAGCAGTCTCAACAAAAAGAATAGCGAGCAATAGATTTTGTGTATTTCACAAATAACAAAAATATTTGCAATACACTTTTGACTTTGATATGTTCATGTAGAATTTCGTACTAACGTACCTACCAAACAGTTTTTCGAATCAGCGTGCGTCGAAATAACGTCATTCGATTTAGCGGTTTTCGACTTTTCGAACTGGGGCGTACCACTGATTATTTTCGAAATAGCGTTAGTCGAAATAACGTCATTCGAAATTTCATATCACTCCCAAAGTCAAAGTCAAGTCAAATCGTTTATTTCAATTAGACCCATAACAGGCACTTTTGAACGTTAACTTACAAATAAAATAAATTAAGAGAATGATTCTAGTTGCACATTCCAAATGGTAGTTTCGTATGGAGAAGAATGTGCAAGAAACTCCATACTTACTCTTTTAAAATAGGATTACAATACTTAAATAGGATTACAATACTTCGTATCCAACAATCAGATTTTATGTAAGGACGATGCACCTAGAGTAATAAGAACTATACTGAGATAGGTACCTATCTAAAAAATTATCCCCCACATGTAGGTAGTCTTGAATTGAACCATTCTGCTGGAGTAAAGTTTGCCACCTCCACCGAAATCATGTTTGCGTAAACGTCTAAAATTCTTTACCGTTTCATTATTAACCCCCACGGACTCCTAAAAAGATTCTCCCAGACCATTTATCTCGGCGACTGTTATTAATAGCAGTATTATCCGTTATCCGTCACTTATCAACGGTCAACCGTGTAATTTCGATAGGAAAAAATATCCCCAATTTGTCAATGGTAGCTAAGGAGGCTGACAATATTTTTTGCCTTTGCCTCCGCAGGGAAAGTAATTAAAAAAAAGTTAATTGGAATAGTTTGTGATTCGTCGGTGAATTCTTAATTTTTGATGGGTTTCAGAATGTTGTAGCCTAATCGATTAAGTTTCTAAAAGATTCTAAGAAAACATAAAACATAAAACTCATCATAAAGTTACGAAAATTAAATAAAGATTATTTATTTATTTTATTTATTGATGATAAAAGGCTCGCCCCCTATTACATAGGATCGTTATATTTTGGACAATGCACACAATCTCTTTATAAATTAAAGCCTAATATGTGTTACTCTCATGTATAAGCTACATTATTGTAAAGTGCATGTACGTGAAAGAGTAACAAACACCCATACATCCATACTTACAAGCTTTCGCGTTTATAATATTAGTAAGGATTGTATTTTAAAACAATAGTTTTCACGTTCATAGCTTCATAATAATAGCTCTTCTACACAAAGACCAATTTAAATAACCATACACACAAAATACCAACAATAATACACTCCTACAAACTTTCACACATAATTTAACAACAGCAACATCAATGTATTGTCACGAAGCTGTCATTTAAACGTCATCACCTCTAATGTCAGAATGACATTGACAGTTTAGTGCCACTAATTTGTCAGTAAGTTATCGCTAATTATTACCGACTGGTTGCCGTCTCGTTCCGCGGCGATTTGTTTAACATAAAACATACAGGAACATCCAGAGATAAGTATAAATATGTCTGTGGTGTCATTCGTTTTGATGTTAAGAGGTGGGACTATATTTAGATATTTAGTGTTGCCAAGTACGATTTGTTTGTTGTGGTTGTAAGTTTTTATTAATAAAACTAAGAACTTTGGGAAATTTAATTGTTTTCATTGTGAATATGATTACATTTTCGGTTTTTAGTAATTTAACCTTTTAATCGTGCCAATTAGAGGCACAATGGAGGAAAATCAATGGCAGCCAGGACGCCGGTGTCCGTTAGGGGTTTAATGAATTGAAAGTACGTACCTACAAGTGTAACCAATTTTTATATTTTTATAGTCTGTGTTTTAAGATTAATAAATACCAATTAGTGTCGTTTTTAATAAATGAAAACACATGACCTACCTCACGTTTCAAGATCTAAATTTTTCGCATACAGGAAGGTGTCATTTTTTTTTTAATTAAGTGCACAAGGTATTTCCAATTGTATGCTTGTTACAGAGTGTACACTACCAAGAAAAGGCATCTTTTCATACAAATAAGCCACGAGCCTTCTTAAGACTTTGCAATTTTGGTCTTTATTATTAAAGTTCTAAGTCTCCTCACGATGCACCGAAATCACAATAGTTCAAGCAAAAACGATTGAAAACAAAATATCAGCACTTGCAATTTATTTCTTCCTTCAACCACAACACTGGCAACACTATATTTTCATCGCGGCGGCATGACAGCTTTGAGCAGTGTCACACACACAGATATGATTTATAGCGAGGCAACACCAGAAATAAATGCACTGACTTATGTACTGCACACAGTACAACGCGAAGCGTTAGCTATGCTTTTAGTTGATAAACAGGCAGTTAGTAGAGGCTTATAGTGGTGAATGGACTGTTGTTCTAGTAGTTAACGGCCCTGACTGCTGGGCGTGATTCCAATTCACACCCAGGACAAATGTTTGTGTGATGAGCACGATCATTTGTTCTGTTTGGTTCCTCAATTTCCACACAACGCCATCTAGCCCCAGAGCTGGTGTTATGGGCACTAAACAACTGATAAACATACTAGACAGCCTCTTCTCATAGAGAGAAGGCACGAGCATTGATCACCACGCTAGATCAAGGTGGTTTAGCGGTTTTTTGACTTTATGTTAAACATAAAGTCTTCCCTTCCTGGCGATGTTTTCCTTCAACGATGTATAAGATAAACTCAGAAAGTACATAATTAAAATTGAAAAATATATATTGATTGCTTGTCCGGATTAGAACCCTAAAACCTCGTGCATGTAAGGTAGGCGCTTTAACCTGAGAGCCATCAACATGTTGTTTTGACAAAATACCAATAAAACATCTTATCTCACTTCCTTTCATCTTAATCAAACCATAGCTAAGTAATAGCCTCTAATATCTCATATCTTGCACTGGACTATTTCCTAAACGTATAAAAATGTTTTTATATCAATAAAATTTAATATCACAGGCCACACACCACGATTCAAATGTGGCTTGAAATAAAATCAACCATTTTTGTTGGCGCCTAGTTTATAAGTGGCTAAATAGATCACAATTGAATTTGATATGGTTTCTTGAGTAATGCCATACTGATCTATATTAGGAATGGTAATCTAAAGGGTAAAAGGGTGATCAGCGCACATCAATAGGGCTACTTTGGCTATGTTTCGTTTGATGACAACTGAGAATTTATAAAAAAAATATATTGCAATATAAATGGAATTAAACTTACGGTGACTATCATACGGGGTACTCGGCGCTTCGTCACATCTCTGCGAGTGCGCATGACGTCATCCTAGATACACACTGATGATAGCCAATACGGAACTAGCTGTTTGACAGTAAACCGTTGAACACTTTGCCCAGTGATCATCACTAGCACGTCAAGTTATCCCAATGTGCCAAATTTCTTTGATCGTTTTTTCATTTTTATGTCAAACAGAATAAGGTTCATATTCAATTGGGAAAATTTGACACATTGGGGTAACTTGATGTGCTGGCGTCTGTACTTTACTGTCAACGGCGATACGCAATAATAGCCCTGCCCTGCGAACGGACTAGGCTCAATAGGACTTTCCCAGACACGAAAATTCAAAGACGTTCAATACCTATAGACCGGACATCACAAACAAAATTTTCGTCCGAAATAGTGTGTCCTGCTGGATACAAGTCTGAGTTTATTGTAGTACGCTCCGCTGCCGCTCCAATATTCATATATTATTCTAGATGGCGTTACTGAGACATGGGATCAAAGTTTTTCTATGACATTTCCTTGACATGCCCGCTCTATAGTATTTTAAATCTCTTTGCGAAAATTAAACCCAAATGTTAAGAAACCGCGTCATGTTTTTGAACAACAAAACAATAACAGAGTCAGACTGATACAATGTCAAGTTATAAACCTACACTAACTTCGTATATCAGCTTGAAATACAAACCCATTAAGGCCTATTAATGCCATTACATCTTGCATTGTGGGCCACCAAATGCGCGCCGTCAAAGCGTTCGCCGCCGCCATGATGAAAAAATTTGACAGATGTCAAAATAGCATTTTTTAATGGTATGATGGATGAGTGTGATAGTTTAATGGTTTTGAAGGTGTGAGCTACTGGATTGAGTTTTTTTTTTACAAACTATTGTTATCTAAATAAATATTCTAAGCGGAGAGATTTCGTGAGTCATTTGTAAATTATTTTGTTTTGGTACAAACTGTGTTTGCTTTCTTTATGATAGTTGTGAATATAAAATATATATAACATATTATACGCTTCTACATATTCTTTGAAGCGTTGGGCACCTATGGGTGTACTATATAGTAGCTATACCCTCATCTCGCTAGTTATATTTAAGAAACAAAGAAAGAAAAACATTTATTCGACTCATGCAGGCACTACAGAGGTAAATAAGAAAAAAATAAAAACATTGTTGTTTGATGTATATATATTCTTTGTTTATTGTTTACTAAATCGGTAACACCAATTTCATTAATTTAAAATAGAGATAATAAAACATTTATTCGACTCAGGCACTACAGAGGTAAATAAGCAAAAAAAACGTTGTTGTTTGTTGTATATTGTTTGTTTATTGTTTACTAAATCAGTTACACCAATTTCATTAATTTAACATAGAGATAATTAGAACAAAATGATGAGAACATATACAGGTCGGTAGCTTAGGTTGTTGTTGTAGTTATGTTGTTGTTGTTGTTAGGGGATAAAGCGTATTGCCATCAACTGTGATCAAATACGGACTCCGGTCTACTTCCGTGAAATCTCAGATAGTAAAACTCAGTAAGCCTTTTGCTTGTCCCAGAAACTGCTTGCGACCTACTAGATATTTAAAGAAAAAGTTATTCAAACTATTCTTGTCTTGCCTGATGGATTAATAGCCCCATTCTTTTATAGTGATTAGGCGATAGGCCTTCATGAAATCCTATAGGCCACACCTTAGAACATTAATCTTATCCAGCACATCTTTTAAAGCCTAAAAACAACTGCCATATTCTAACCTCTGCCAACCTCAAAAAAACAACCATCGCCAAGTCATAATGTTGCCATCAAAATAAATACTACTGTCAATCTATCTGAAACACGATATCAGGACACATTCGGTTTTTTTTACGAGGACCACACTGAATAAAATAGGGAGAAAAAAAAGTTTGATGCCAAAGAAATAAGTTCATACTGGCTATTAATTTTCATCAACTGGCTTGGTTGTATCCATCACTTTGCTTTTAATTTAAGCCTAGGCTATAAGTCTATGGCTGGTGTGAAGAGACAATATATCACTAGGTTGGGTTACAGGATAGGTACACCTACAGGCGAGAGTGGTTCGACCCTAGGAGGAAGGACTTAAGATAGTAACTTCAAGTCGTTAGTTCTTTCAAGTGTTTTTATCCCGCCCATTGAGCTTCTGACTTGGCCTTACATGTCGTTTTGAATAATTTAAAGGCATCCTGGTTTCCTCACGATGTTTTCCTTTAGCGTTTTTGAAACTATACAATACGCACATGAATGCGAAAAGCCAGAGGTCGAACTCGATACCTATGACTTGTTTGTTTTTTTGTCTTTAATTTGATTGTACATTGTTGGAACTGTATGGTGCTTCTGATGCGCTCTATGTCTTTTTCTTCCATACATCTCTGTTTGCAGAAATATTAAATTCGGTGTCCCACAGGGCAGCGTCCTCGGCCCCTTATTATTTTTACTGTATGTAAACGATTTACCAAGCCAAATACCAAACCCAATGGTCCTTTTTGCTGATGACAGCACTTTAATAATTAAATGTGACGATAAAGATAGTTATGAAGCTAATATCAATAGTACGCTTGATAAATTCGTGAATTGGCTGGATAAAAATAATTTAATTATAAATTTAGACAAAACAAAAGTAATGCATTTCTATCAAAGAATACCAGACACAAATATGAATATAAATTATAATGGACAAACAATAGATAAGGTAAATGTTACTAAATTTCTAGGAATATCAATTGATAGCCAACTGACTTGGAAAACTCAAGCAGATGACGTATGCAAAAAACTAAGTTCAGCTGCATACGCATTATATAATTTATCAAAAAAAGTAAATTTACAGACAGTATTGATAGCATATCACAGTCTAGTTGTTTCTGTATTGAGGTTTGGTATAATATTCTGGGGCAACTGCAGTGAAAGAGAAAATATTCTTAAGGCGCAAAAACGCTGTATTAGATGTATTTTTGATCTTAAAGTGACCGACAGCTGCATACCTGTATTTAAAAAAAATAATTTGCTAACTTTTACTTGCCTATATATATTGGAAACAGCCATTTTTGTTAAAACAAATTATCACTTATTCCCGACTTTGAAAAATACTAGAAATAGGACTACAAGTTTAAGAACCCAATACGAAGACAAGTTATGCATTGGTAAATATAAAACTGCTCTATTGAGGAAAAGTGTTATGTGTATGGCTCCTCGTATCTATAACCATATACCAAAAAATATTAAAGAGCAACCTCTAATAATATTTAAAAAGTACTTGAAAATATTACTTGTAAATAAATGCTATTACTCTGTATCAGATTTCTTAAATGACAAGTCTTTTTAATAACTATGGTCATATTTCAAAATAAATTAAATAATAAGAATAATTAATAGTATATTGTTTAAGAAAACTGTAATAAGTTAATAATAAAATTAATATGTAAGTATTTAAAGCTAATAAAATTTTGCATGCCAAGAGGCAGAATGTATAAGGATCTAAAATATTGTAACACCTAATGAATTCATTACCTACATTCTATGCAAATAAATAAATCTTATCTTATCTTATCTTATCTTTGACGTCATCTGAATAGTCACCTCCTTCCTAGATATATCATCTATCATAGTTATAATTTGAAAGTTTTTATGGTGTACAACAAAGAGTATTCTGATCTATTCTGCCACACAGTCCTTCAATCGGTTCTATGGTCTTCTTCTACTCTTGCACAGTCTTACTCGAAACTTTCTATGTAACACAAAAATATGAGTTTAAAAATATATTGTAGCCATAATTTCCCCCTCTAATCTCCAGTTCCGTGAGGTGACAATATGTCTGTCGAGTGTACAGTGTCCGGTTACCGGTGGTTCTAAAAATTAAGTCATCACTCACAACATTCTCTCGGCTTTATTTTTTTGTAAATGCCACGCGGGATGGTGTTATGTGAGATATGTTAATGAATGATTATCAATACGATTAGCCTCTTTAGCAAGTTTTTAACTTGCTATACGAATATACATATTTAACATAACTAGGACACAGCGACATTCAGTCCCAAACTAAAAAGAGCTAGTGATTTCGAGTCAAATAAATAAATGAATGATTATTTTGTATTAAAATAACTGAACATAAAATAAACGCTATAATAAATATAAACATAAAATACAGGGTGTTTGGCAGAACGTTGAACATACGAAAATGGTGGATGGGGTCATCTTCTACTTACTCAGCCCTAATTTATTTGGCCGTGGCCCCTGGATATTTAAAAAAAAATTTTTTGTTGCTTTCTTCTAGTTTCACCACTTTCTTAACTTTAAAGTGTAGTTTTTACTAAAAATGAGTAAGACAGGCAATATTTTGTTTTTTTTTTATAAATCTTTAATGTTGGCAGATTCTTATACAATTATTGCTTTATTCAGATGTTAGCTAGAATAATAGTTGTGGCTCGTCAAACTTACAGAAAGATGTAAAAAATACTTAAATCTTAATTTCAACTTGCATTTAAAAAAAAATACAAAATGTGATTAAGGAGTTCCAGTTCTACCAAACATCCCTAGTGCTACCCCACCTATCCACCATTTTCTTATGTTCAACGTTCTGCCAAACACCCTGTATAGTACAGCTAGGTAATAATTGATTTAATTGATTTTGATTGATCGTATTCTTTGATTCCTTTTATTTTCATTTTTAAATGCACCTACCACTGTTTTTTCTCTGCATCACCTAAAGGTTGACTGGTAGAAAATGCCTATGGCATTAAGTCCGCCTCAAAGTCAAAGATCTTTATTGTGAGACAGTGGTTACAGAGTTGTTATAGTTATGTTAGTGTGCCAATGCACTGCTCAACCATATTAGGCATACAATAGTTTTACAAGTTGTCTTAGACCTAAGTTTATGTGATACTAGCTTCTGCCCGCGACTTCGTCCGCGGAAAATTTCTTATTTTAACATAAGATTACACTCGATTGATATTACTAAAAAACACTAAACGGTGTAAAATAACTCTAAATTCGGAAGTCGGTGGCCCATCATGAATAAGACAAAACCACCAAAGCCACAGACTTCCTAATTTAGAGTTATTTTACACCGTTTAGTGTTTTTTTTGAAGTCGGTTTATTTTTTTTGCAAAAAAGTATTTTTTTTTCCATTTTTAGTGGTTCCCATACAAATATTTGCTATATATTTATTTTATATTGTTAATTGTAACAGTACATGTCATGATAATAGGGTTATCCACTTATCCCCAATAAATGAAAATTAACATACCTAACTGTCGAAATCTAGGTATATTGTACACATCTGCGTACCCCTCAGAGCATACCAGGCGTGATGATACGTCATGATGTTGTAAAACAATAAACATCCAAGCGATTCCAGCAATCACGACAGATTTGCCGTCTATTTTTGAAGAGTTCCGTTGCATAACTCAGAAGATCAGCACCAGATCTTCACCAAATTAAATTGGGACCACCTCGGGAGTATACTCTTTCAAATAAAAAAAGAATTTCGAGAATTGGTCCACAAATGGGGTAGAAATCAGGTGACATAGAAAAAAAAAACACATACACACGAACGTAGAACCTCTTCCATTTTTGAAGTCGGTTAAAAATTCGAGAGGGTCATCAATCCACGGAAAGTCTGAACACCGCGATTCAAAAAAATGACGTAATTGCAGAACGCCATCTATGGGCAAATAGGTAAAACGTCTGCACAATGAAAGTTATGCTAGGGCCTGGGCATTTTGCGTTTTAGTAATTTTATATTATCTCCGAAATTGTATGACCAATTGATATACTGTAAATGGCAAATCTTATCTGTATGATGTTCTTGTGATACTGAAATAATTTATTGTCATAAGAATTAATATTTTGTTGCTCAAATAATCAACCAAACGTAAGTATGACGAAAAAAAATTTTTTTAATGCAATAAAAGAAGTATAAAAGCTAAAATATAAAAGATAGAGATATGGTATCGCGGACTTTTTTGTAGAAATAATTAAGACGAACCAGGTAGCCATACATTGTTTTTAATTTTAAGCAACTGTTTAGGCAGCGCACGCAAATAATTCTGTTTTATGAGGTATTTTTTTCCGACTTGCTAGACAAAAGTTGTGATAGCTCGGTTAATATACATGTTATAGAAACAATTTATAGCCTATAGCACTCAGGAATAATGTAGCTTTATGCCAGTTCAAAAAAAATTAGAATTGGATTATGAGTTCCAGAGATTACCCCCTACATACAAATTTACAAACTTACAAATTTTACCTCTTTATAATATTAGTATAGATAATTATACTTATTACATAATGATAAAGATTGCCTCTGTAAATTAGTGTGCTTGAAGTATTAAATAAATAATTGGTTAAACTGCTGGTTGTCAGACTTTCGGGCTTCAGTGTCTCAGTGACGATAGTCATAGATCTATAAATGACAACCCCGGTTGTCATTTATAGCTCTACTAGCAGACGTCACGCAATTTCACCCGCGTAGTTTCCGTTCCCGTGGGAATACGGGGATAAAAAGTAGCCTATGTCCACCGGGAATAGTGTAGCTTTCCACCAGTACAATAATTTTTAAAATTGGATCATTAGTTCCGAAGATTACCCCCTACATACAAACTTACAAACTTACAAATTTTACCTCTTGTAATATTAGTATAAGTAGAGAAGTATAGATGACAGTCGTCATGGCTTTACGTGCTTTCCGAGGCACGGAAGAGTCATGACATGTAATGAATGGTCACCCATCCACGAACCAACCTCGTCAAGCGTAGCTTAACCTTCAATTAACCCGTGAGGCTGTTATTGTTTACCCAAAAGCTCCTCTCGTTGCATAACGCCATCCAATCTTCTTTTATAATCCTTATTTTGACAGCAAACTCTTCAATGGAGAAAAAAACAAGTGTGCGAAAGAGACACCGCTATATGTGGAACAGAGATGGCGCTGCTTCACTCTTTGGGTGGCATAGTGACTCACGCGCAAGGGATTAAAATGACGTTTTTTTCTTTTGTTTTTAGAACCACGTGTCATACTTTTAGTGGGCAAGTGGGTCTGTAATGAAAAAGTGGATAAATATTGTTAGGTTAAGTGTCTGTTGGCGAGGTTTGGGAATGGATGGGTGGGTGTTAAGTGTTGTTTTTGTCGTGTGTTGTTTGTCTAGGATGACAAGTCAATTAGGTGATGTTTTTTGGGATCTTTAAAGAGGTGCTAGAAATGGATTTTTGAGTGGAGATGCCAATTGGTGTTACTCTGTGATGGGTGTGCAGTTTGGTGAAGCTAAACAGGCAAGAACCTAAGGCTATCAACTTATGTAATTTGTATCTTAGTTTAGCTAACTCTTTATATTGCATGATAAAATGATAAAATCTCAGACTCAGGATAAAATGATAAAAAAATATAAAATGATGTTTATTTTGTAAATAGGTTTTCACAAACACTTTTACACGTCATTTTATAACTGGTAGATGAAATCGGAGTTTCACTATCTGACTACTCTGAGAAGAAACACCGAAAGAAACTCAGAGGTCATAGTCTCTTTTATAGTCCAGACATTATCTTGGTCAAATCATGTAAGAAACATGCAGATTAGTGTCTGAGATGGTCTTTTGAGGACGTGGTGACTTTCAAGTCGAATAGATACATATACTCACGCTTTTTTCCATGGCGATAGGCAGAAAAAATAAATACCTACCGCAGGGAACACTTTTTTTGCGATTTGATTATTATGTTTGTGTAATAAGCACGATCATTTGTTCTGTGTCTGGGTGTAATTAATCTATAATATGTAGGTATTATGTATTTAGAAATATGTAAGTAGATAATTAGATATATTTATCAGTTGTTAGTACTTACCCATAATACAAGCTCAGCTTAGCTTGGGACTAAGTGGTGTTGTGTGAAAGTTGTGAAATTTATATTTATTATTTATTTACATATGTACTCACGCTTCCTTCTCATGGCGATAGGCAGAAATTAACGCGTGGAACAGCTGTTTTTTTGGCGATTTTTGATTATTTTTGGTTCTATAGCAAAAGTTGTAGGTAAGTACTAACGTAATAATGGGTACAATGACACCTTGTTTTGGAGAAATCATTTCGTGGAACCGAAGATGAAGTGAAGACGTAATGCGCCGTCATCCCTTAGGTACTAATGCCCATGGATAGCTCACTCCACTTCTTCTTAGGGAGAATTTTAACCGATTTAGAAAAAAGGAGGAGTTAGTGGAGAGTTATTTTAAACAACTTTTAGTGTAGCGTTTCGCATCATCTACTTGCCTGCTGCAGTTGCGGTCTTCCCGTCCGAGTATAATTTAGATGTCTTCAAGGCTAGAGTGGATAGGCTCTTAATAAGCTAGTGCGCTTCACCATCACTGATTGCATCACTGCTTACCATCAGGTGGGATTGCAGTCAAGCGCTACCTAGTTTGTAATAAGTATAAAAATAAAAGCGTTTTATGAAGTCGGTTGTATTTGTGTAAGTTTTTGCACTTACAAAAACTTACACAAATACAATTAGTCTGGTTGTTCGCGTGATTAGTTTAGTTTAGTGGCATACAATCGTGTTAATTAGGGACACAATAGAAAAACAATGACAGCGCGGACACCCGGTGTCCTGTCGGAGTGTGTACATAATTTTTAATTAATTAAAAATTATTGGCCTACCAGCGCCATTTGTGACCCTGTTCACACTCGGCAATTGACTATCAGGCCTTAACAATGGACGAGATATTTTTCTTCCGTTAGCTATAGATACCTACTTACTCCATAAAAAAAATTTTTGCGGCGAAGTGCTACTTGAGCAACTTTTCATTATTTATATTTTATTTACTTTAAGAAAAGAAAGGATTAAGTATATTTATTTTGCAATAACAAAATAATGCAGTTTATTTATCTTCATTTTGTAAACATCACTTTATGATTCAAACGGTGACCCGTGAATTTTACGGCTGATTTCAAACTAGGTGCGCACGCGGACTTAAGTGTCGTTGATCAAAAACTCAAAGGCTTAACAAGAAGTCTTATCAAAACTTGTCATATGAGAACTTAGTTACTGGGTATGTGAAGGTTAGAAGGGCTCATGAAGGTCGCTCCATGTAAAACATTGGTATTCAGCTGCATCCCGTTAAAAATCAAAATCAAAATCAAAAGTCTTTATTCAAACTAGGCTGAGAATCAGCACTTTTTGAACGTCAGAAAAAAATACATAAAGACAGTCCCCCAAAAACGGCCCACCCTTCGCCACTTCCTAGTGTTTTTGCTGGGAAGAAGAAGTGGCGGAACAAACTCCCCAGCAACACATCTGTCTGATTCGTTTGAAGAACTAGGTAAGTATACAAAGAATCTATACAATGAAATGCTCAATAAATAGCACTTATGTTTATACACATTGTAAAACATTACATTTCAGAATGATTGTCACGTGTTAGCTAGCACACTCCAATATACCGAGATTAAGAAAAAAAAGTAAATTCATATTACTTAACATTGAAATCTAAACTCAAGCAAAACAACTACAAAACTGAAAAATAACAGCCTCCAGGTATAAAAGGCGTACCCGCTTACATGTGCAATGCTGGCTCATATTCATAAGGCTGTGACTCTAAATTTAAAATGATAATCTAGGACCATCGAAGTGAAACCAATAAGCAGTTAACTGTTATAACAAAAAAAAAACCATTGGTAAGCAAGTCGACCAGTCACCACAAGCAGCACCCGTTCACGAGCATAACGCAAAGATCAGCCATTACTCTCCTCGCCATAAACTGCAAGCCGACCCCAATATAGTTGGAAAAAGCTTTAACAGTTGATGAGTTTACTAACTCTAGAGATAAAATTTACAACAGTGATCAAGTTTTTGTTCAAAACAGATGGTAGATAAAATGGCACATTACCATTTATTGTTACAATATCCTGTCGCCAGTTTTAGAGATTGCGTTAATCCTAAAATGTTAAGTTGAGACACGTTTTTGAAGTAGGTAATGTTGGTGGTAAACATTGGAATTTTTGGGGATGTAGTAAGTAGATACTTAAACAGCTCACTGGTGGTAAAGGTGGTGTTTAGTACAAGCTTATAGGCAAAAAAAAAGATATTGAAATCAAAGTTGGTATTGTTCGATCTCCGGGTCAGAGTGATATTAAAGAAAAAAAGAAAGAAAGAAAGAAAGGAATCATTTATTTGAAACACATTTTAAGCACTTTTTTTCGTTACTAATTACCTGTGCGAAACCATAAATGAATTCCCTCCCAGTTCCCACAGGATACAATTCCAATGACGCACAATATTCCTCTTACCAAGTCTTGTGAGCCTCCAGGCAATATTACAAACACTACAGGAATGCCAACAGAACTGAGAGCCAGTCGACTAATTGCGATTCGTTATACAAAGAGCTAAAATTTGATGATTCAATCTGCGTTATCGGGGTTCGGTAGCGCAAATTTGTAATATTAAAACACAATAACGTTGAAAGGATGAATGAAGAGCAGCGGTAGCGGCCCCGACTTACGAACAGTAAGTCGTGGGTCCGAAACCAGGCGCATTACTTTGTGTAATTTATTTCATCACCACTGCTCTCAAAAACGGTGAAGGAAAACATCGTGAGGAAACCGGCATGTCCTAGAACCAAAAATTCGAAGACATGTGACATCTACCAATTCGCACTGGGCCCGCGTGGTAGATACGCAAAATACGCGCTTTGATGTGGAGTGGCGGTACCAGCCCGGTATCTTTAATCTTTAGTTAATCTTGAAGGATGAATGAAAGGCGACTAACGAATTTTACACTTGAAACTTTTACTGTATTTCTAGTTTGCAAAGGAATTACTCACACACACAAGCAGCTGAAGCTAGATAGGCAGATGATGATCATCAACATCATCATCATTTCAGCCATAGGAAGTCCACTGTTGGACATAGGCCTCCCCTATAGATCTCCAATAAGACCGGTTGGATGCAACTCGCATCCAGCGCGTTCCCGCGGCCTTAATGAGGTCGTCTGTCCACCTTGTGGGTGGACGTCCTACGCTGCGCTTGCCGATACGTGGCCTCCACTCGCGAACCGACCGACCCCATCGGTCATCAGTCCTCCGTGCTATGTGCCCTGCCCACTGCCACTTCAACCTGCTAATCCGCTGGGCTATGTCGGTAACCTTGGTTCTTCTAAGGATCTCCTCATTTCTGATTCGATCTCGTAGAGAGACTCCGAGCATTGCCGAGCATAGCAGATAATGATGGTCAATAGCTTTTGACCATCATCATCTGCTAAGCCTTTTCCCAACTATGTTGGGGTCGGCTTCCAGTTTAACCTCTTGCAGCTGAATACCAGTGTTTTACATGGAGCGACTGCCTGTCTGACCTCCACAACCCAGTAACTGGGTTACAAGATATCCCTTAGTTAAACATGGTTGCCAGATTTTCGGGCTTCTGACTATCTGTGACGACTGTCATTGATCGACAAATGCCAGCCTGGATCAACGGGTTTTTAAGTGCTTTCCGAGGCACGGCGGAGCCCTCTCTCCACAACTTTATAGCGCTTAATCTAAGCAGTTTGCCATCAATGGCGACTGGCCTGTTGTTCTAGTAGTTAGTGACCCTGACTGCTAAGCCGGAGGTCGTGGGTTCGATTCCAGGACAAATGTTTGTATAATGAGCACGATAATTTGTTCTGTGTCTGGGTGTCATTAATCTATTATATGTATGTATTTAGAAATATATAAGTATGTTTATCAGCTGTTTAGTACCCATAACACAAAGCTCTCAAGCTTAACTTGGGACTAAATGGTGTTGTGTGAAAAGTTGTGGAATATTTATTTTATTTATCAATTAGAAAAAGAAAAAAATATGTGTCGAATATTTTCTTGTAATCTATGTAGATGAGGGACTAAAAACTAAAATTTTGTTTTTACGGGTCCCTAAGACACAAGTCTATCGTCTTAGAACTCTGTATACCCCATCCAGTAATTAGGTGTGAAGTTAATTAACGAAATAAAGGTGTTCACGGTTTAATGACCGACTCGCGCATGACCGGATTTTATTATTAATAGTGAATATTTTTTGTCTGTCCGTCGCGTCGTAAGCGTTGCTAATAAACGCGATTTTAATATAGCTATTATTTTATTACCTAGGCTATATGTTGATATATTTATACAAAGAACGGCATGTATGTCTGTGTAGTTTGTTCGATACAATGATGTGTTGAAGGTCGCTGGGACCGCAAAGTTCTGGAGTTGCAATCACGCACCGAAAGACGCAGTGTTGGAAGGCCTTTTTTTTTTTTTTTGAGGGGTGGAAAATAAAATCCTCAGGGATGTCCCCCGCCCGGGGAGGCGGAGGGGTCTGTCAGACTCTTACTGACTAAAAACCACCCCGTGTTCCTTCTCACACCTGCGCCGGGGGCCACGGGAACAGAAGATACTTCCGCGACCCCCGACTGGTGCCCGCCCCGCGGGCCTCGCCAAGTCAGCGAGGGGAGTGAGGTGTGTGTGTTGGAAGGCCTACCACAAGGTGGACCGACGACTCGGTGAGGATCATAAGAATCTGATGGATGCGAAACGCACAAGACTGGTCGTTGTGGCGACACTTGGAGGAGCCCTGGTCCAGCAGTGGAAATCTTTCGGCTGAAATGATGACGATGAATGATTGTCAAAACATGGATATTTTAATTCTTTTAAATGTAGGTAAATGATGGTTCGATTCCTAACTCAAGACAAATGTTTGTGTGATGAGCACGATCATTTGTTCTGTCTGGGTGTAATTTATCCATATTATGTACGTATTTAAAAACATATAAGTATATGTTTATCAGTTGTGTAGTTAAAATGGAATTCGTCACCACTACTGTCCAAAAATTTGCTGAAGCTCACGAACACAGACTACATCGACACGTGAATGTTGAGGCTATACAACTGCTCGACAACACAGATTTAGTGCGTAGGCTAAAATGAACTAAACCTTTTGAATTAGTGTAGTGTACAAGTGAATGAATAATAGTAACAATGTTGTGCTATACATATAACACAAGAACATAGTGTTTTTCATAAATTAATCAGACTCTAAGAAAGTGCTACGAACTTGAGTTAAAGTGCAAAAGACACTATTCTTAGTTTTTAAAATAATCTATCACGTAACATATTAAGTTAGAAGTAAATTGCTTATTAGTCTTTTAGGCTAGATCGTAATTAATTATTAAGAATTTTGTTCTTTATAATATAGTTTAAAAAAAAATGTTGTGTTAGTGGTCGCAAGAGCTACGGTTGAGCAGAAGGTCCCGGAATCGATCCCCGGCAAAGTGTTATTGAGTTTTTCCTTCTGGGATTTCTCAGTAGCCGCCCGGACTCTGGATTTGAGCCCGATTGATGGCAATAGGCTCGCCCCCTATAACCTGGGACTTTAACATAACTGGCGAAATGTGGGTGTTCTACATGTATACATCTCTGCTGAACCCTTCAGAGATAGCAAGCGTGATGTTATGTTTGTCTAGTACTCATAGCACAAGCTCTGCTTAGTTTGGAACTAGAATATGGCGTTGTGTGAAAGTTGTAGAATATTATCTTGTATTAAAAATCAATGAAGAGACAAAGCCAGGGGTAACAATTATAGTTATTATTGTTTTTTCTTTGATTCCCACATTAGCTTGGAGATTCTTAATTGAATAATCAAAGTTGAATGCTTTGCATATATTTTTTTGTCAACTTTTTCCTTGTAGCTGCGATTTCTTTTTGTTAACTTTTGATAGGTATTTTCAATTATTCACTTCCTAATTTAAGAGGAAGAGGAAAATTATTAAGACTTATAATAAAACATCACGCTTGTTTTACTAGGGGTTTGGGCTGAGGTGTAAATACAGCAGGCTTAGCCTTAATACAAAATTCTATTTCTATTCTATTTCTATTAAAGAAAGAAAATGGCGTTTATGGAATCAGCTGTTTGTCAACTGTCAAGTGTATTTCATTTTCAGCCATATTACAAATTCTACTCGTTAACACTTGACAGTTGACAAACAGCTGATTCCATATACGCCATTTCGATTGTCGCCTTATCGATTACGATAATAGAAATAGATACTGAGAAATTCCAGATGGAGAAGTTCAATAACACTAAGCCGAACTCGGGAATCGAACCCGGTACCACATACTCAGCAGTAGACCAACGAAGCAGTCCATTTATAGTTGCTATTAGTTTGAAATCGCCACTCCACCTTAAGCAAGCATTGTGATCAATCCTTACATGTCTTCTCTGTATGAGAAGAGGTTTTTGCTCTGCAGTGGGTTAGTAACAATTTTGTAATGTTATATAAAACATAGACAATTTTTTTAATTTTTGCGGACAACGACCCTGCGCGTGCGCTGGTCATCGGCCGTTGATTCATAAGACCGTAAAGGTCACTATAGATGGTATTAGGCCCTAAGGTTAAATAGTGGCAGGTTACCAACCCAAACATAAAACACGCAGACATTCAGACACACAAAAAGACGACTGCGGAAGACATCTCAATTAGTTCTCGCAGTTCTTCAAATAGATAACTTATTAACAAACCAAAAACTACCTTAAAACCGACGAGCCCAAAGTCTAAAATCAAACGTCTTAAAACATCATCTCAGATCCCGGAATAAAATCTTTAAGAACTAGTCACAATTAAAAGTAAGACGTAACTGTAAAGAAATAAAGTAATATTCTCTTTGTACGGATTACGACAAAGAAGGTACGGTGATATGTTATGCAAATCCCAAGCTTATTTACCTAGGGATAAAGTGTGTTTTCGCTTGTAATGATGTAAGTACGCGGGCAGTCGGGCTTGAAATGTTTTGGTGACATGAGCGAACGACAAGCGCAGAGGAAGACGTGGAGTCGTTGTGTTTTATTTTTATTTGTTTTTTATTTAATTTGCGAAGTGGTATGCGAATTAAAGAAAAACATGGAGTATACAACATGCTGTAACTTATTTAAAAGAACTATTTTCGAATGATTTCTTTTCATCGTGATTTGAATGTAAGTGTCAGTTAATTCTAACTAACAAAACTCTGTCTCTGGCTTGAAAAAGATTAGTGTGAGCGACATAATTAAAAAACTTTATTTAACGTAAATATTTTTTAGACTACGTATGACGTTCATAGTAGATATTGTGATAATAATATCTTCTGTAGATTATACTCAATATACAAACAATATTTATTTTGAGCATAGGTAACCCAGTGGTGAACACCGCTACTTACCAGTTGTAGGTCGTAGATTCAAACCCTAAGATAATACGTGTAAATTATTTCGTCATCACTGTTCTCAAAACTCCTTCTCCTAGATCTCTTCTCTGTGAGAAGGAGTTTCCTCACGATATTTTTTTTAAGTGTTTTGAGAACAGTGATAGTAGGAGTAAATTACTAGGTTGAATTGCATTAACACCAAAAAATACTTCTCTGCGCAACAAAAACTATATTTTCAAAATATCTTTATTCACATTCGACTCGATGCCTTTGTCTCGTGGGTGGCAGACCACCCAGTCTGGTACTTTCCCCATGTGTTTGTACGCCTCAAATTAGGCGATACCATTCTCAATTCCTAATTCCGGCTATACGTAAGCTAGACGGTTAAAGGGGTAAGCTGTATTCGTAGCATCCTGGGCATTTGGGGGGAATATTTATTTTTCATTATGTTCGAAGTCTTATTGTGGGGTTAGTAACTAACTTGGCGGCAGGGTTTTAATGCCGCCCATGGGCCTCTAACTTGGCATCACATGCCTTCGAGTAATATCTCTCAGGCATGCCGGTTTCCTCACGATGTTTTCCTTCACCGTTTATGAAGCAAGTGATGATTATACAATATGCACATGAATCTGAAAAGTCAGTGGTGCGTGCCTTGGGTTCGAACTCGAAACCTATGATTTGGGAATCCGCCGGTCACAGTACTAAGCCATTACTGCTATAGAAGCTGTTTCGAATTGTCGGGAGGGTTACTTTAAAATGCCAATTCCTGAGACCAAAAACGTTTCAAAGACTATCAAAGTCTTGCAAAATATCAACATTTTTTTTGTTTCAATGTCAAAAATGTTGGGCAATTAGACAAACTGATACTGATTGACCAAGATTTGAATGCAAACGTTTTTAAAAATACGAAATAAAAAACAGAAATAAATACAATTTCAATAGGTACGAGTACATACACACATAAACCGTCAACAATTTCTGTCTCTGCATCACCTTAAGGTAGACTGGTAGAAAATGCCTAAGGCATTAAGTCCGCCTTTGTACAGTTTATTTTACTAGTGCATAAAGTTTTAATAAATAAATTATAAATAAACTCACGTCGTTTTGGAGACAGACATCTACTACGATTTTGACGTACTTCTTTTGCTTCATACTTGTTGTCATACACACACGCCGGTTGCGAGTACTACGCACCAGGGCCTCAATTCTGCTATTACAATAGTGTCAGAATGGTCTATCATTGATTTCATAATTGTTGATTTTGACATGTTTGGTAATCTACTAATACAATGGCGTCATTATGACTTTCCAATGATCGACCACTGACACTCCATTGAAAGAAATGACAAAAATGGTAATCTCGTACATAATGACAACTGAATGACTGACGTATACGGTAATCTGCTAATATTTTGACAGTTGCTTTGATCAGTGACCGACCACTGTAACGTCATTGTGCAATCATTGCTTTTATTTCGTTACGCGTCTATAGAGAAGAGTTGAAGTTGAAGTTATTTCGTTGCGCAGCTCGTCGGTTGACAAATATTTATGATCTGATTAATGGGAATTGATTAATTACCTAATTATTATCTAATTACTTGGATGATATTATCTCTAATAACCATTAAAAATACTAGAGCATTTTGTAACGGATACAAACATGAAGTGGGTCAAGTTGGGGTCAAGCAACCCCTTTCGGCTGCATTGGGAACTAAGTTTTGCAACCCAGTTCAGTTTCTTATGAAGTTAAAATATTGAGGCAAAGAAAAATAATAAATACATTATAGTGTTTTTCTGCCTAATAATATAAGATGTATTGATTAGTCTGTTAGTCCAAAAAACGGTTTAAAGTTTAAAAATGTTTACTTGTATTCCAAGACTTTCAACTTTCAATTCAATATAGTTTTCCAAGACAGAACGTGCCTGAAGTTAAACTTTTAATATTTGTCTTTGACAATGAAGTTATTCATCCTAACGTTGCGTTAACAAATAAAATTCTGTTATAATTTTTGATTAAGCAAGATGCGTCCATAGCACCTTTTTATATAACAAAATGAAGATAAATAATAAACTTAATGCCGGCCATTAAAAATAAAAAAATAAAAACAGATAAACATCACTTGGCAGTAATGCCACATTTGACTTTGATAGTTAAACAGATAAAATATTATTAAGTTGCATAGTTTCAAATTTATCGTTACACATACATTTAAAGTTTTGTGTTTCAGATTGCATAACACGAATAAATAATAAATATAAATGAAATCTGGCATAAATATATGAACAAACATCGTAGTAGTTTTTCGAAAGTCATTTCTACCAACGGGTTTTATAATAATGGCAGCACTACAGTGTCATTATGACACAATTCTATTACGAGACCACTGACCCATCAATGATCGATCATTATGAATTAGCAGATTACAAACTTTTAGCAAAATGACAATGGGATCGTGTTGGAATGACAATATTTATAAAAATAGCAGAATTGAGGCCCAGACCTTTCACAAGAACCTCACCAATAAGTTCTATGTATGGTCTTCTAGGGCGTCCCCTCCCGGTTATCTCATTTCTCTTTTCGTGTAGGCCCTCAAATACCATTGTCGTTATCTCACGAAGCCAAAATGTCTCCTAACCGTAATGGTAGGTACTCCCAAAATAGAACCATAATTGTTATTAATTAAAACTTGTAATTGCTTACGAAAGAATCAACACGCTAAATATAATGCTTCGTTCTCTTAAAATAGGTATCGCGGTCTCATTCCTTGAAATGCAGTGTGGTCCAGAGCTAAAAATAAATTCTCTTTACATATAATGTTACACTAGTTGTTGGCCCTGACTTGGTTTTAGGAGAATAGACTAGGTGGACAACATTTTAATTTTAAGTCCCTCATCTAGATTACAAGAAAATATTCGACACCTAATATTTTCAGTTTTTCACAAAATCAAAATATAATTGCGATACATCGAGTCAAAATATCGCATGACGTCAGTATCGTATACAGTTTATTCTACTAATATTATAAAAGCGAAAGTTTGTGAGGATGGATGGATGGATCTTTGTTACTCTTTCACGTAAAAACTAGCAGATGTTCCGCGGTTGCATCTGTAAAGGTCCCGTTCCCGTGGAAATACAAGGATAAAAAGTAGCCTATGTGTTAATCCAGGATGGCAGCTAACTCTATACCAAATTTTATTAAAATCCATTCGGTAGTTTTTACGTGAAAGAGTAACAAACATCCATCCATCTATCCATCCTCACCAACTTTCGCGTTTATAATATTAGTAGGATTTGTTGTAGAAGTGATTTCTTGAAAAGGGACGGAAATGTGTTACAGGAGACCGGGAAGCGCGCACTATTTGATTTGACCAATTACGCGCGTGGTAGCGAAGATATTGCTTTAAGATGGTGCCGACCCATTTTACGTGAGGTTGGTACCAAGTCGCATTGTCATTTCATTTTATGGTGGTGTATTTCAAAGAACTCTTATACTAGAGGTTTTTTACCCCCTTTAGTGATTTTTACGTAGTAAGTTGTTTTTATTTGTAAAAAAAGATTTAATTTACAATTTTTAGTTGTTCTGTTTTATGAAAGACATATTTTTTCCAGTTACCTATTTTGATATTAAAACCAAACTACTGACTAAACCGATTTTGATAAAATCTCTGATACTTAACAAAAAAAAAACATCAAAATCAATTTACAATTGGCTGAATGATTGCGAACTAACAAACATACTTAAACAAAAAACATACAGTTACATTGAGAACCTTCTCCTTTTTCGAAGTGGGTTAAAAAGTGGTTTCTTATGCAGAAGAAAGGATAGGAAACTCAATACTTAGGGCGAGACTCCACCAAAGCGGAGACGAGAAGAGATGTGTTTTACAACCAATCAGCTTGCGTCATTTTGACCGCTCAGTGCTTAGCTTCAGCACAATACAATATCCTATTGGTTAACAGCTTACATCTCTTCTCGTCTCCGCTTTGGTGGAGTCTCGCCCTTACTCTTTTGTTTCAAATTGTTTTATTACAATACTTTGTATGCAATAATCGGATACCTAAGTATATACATTTTATTTTCCTTGAAATAATTTCACAAACTTACCTACTTTAATTAAGCAATAAAAATCTTTTATTATATCTTGGGGTGCAAGCCACAGTTGTCGGCCGTACAGAATTAAAAAAAAAACACAAATTAAGTAATCCAGGTGCTCGTACGATCTCGATAAAATACCGCTTTGGTATAATTGTTTAATTAACTAAAATGTTGTATTGGCTTCGGTATGACAAAAATGAAACCTTTATGTTTACCGACGCGGAGTCACATGGACGGTAATTGGGTAGTTTACCTTACTCGTCAATAAAAGGATATGAATTAATTGTTGAGGCTTAATGGTACGGTGGTTAACATGGAATTTGGGCCGTTAAGAAGTAGGTTTGAGTTCTGGATGTTGTATTTTTTTTTGTTGGTACGAAATCGCCGTTTCTAGGGTAAATAATACAAATTAAATTTATTTTTAGGTTCATACAAACAATTTTACACGTATTTTTTTAAAAAGAAGGTCAGTGTTTTACTCTCTGACTACTGTGAGAAGAAGAAACTTTTTCAACAGCCTACCTAATACTTACTACTTCTAACCTAGTTACAATGCTCGACTCGGGAATCGAACCCGGGACCTCACACCCAGTAGCTGCATGCGACCACTAGACCGGACGACGCAGTTTAAATGCCCATTAATTATTTCAAAAACCTATCTACCATAGACTATCAAAACCAAGAATGTTACCTATAAGAAAATCGACATAATTATGCGTACAGAAACGAAATAAAATTATTAATTGGTAACATTGGCATAAAAACTATCATGGCTGGTCTTGATGAAGCAATTAATGTCATTTAGTTATATTTATGGATATGGTGAGTTATAAAATTTGCATAGCTTGACGATCTTGTGTAGGTGATGGAGCATACGGCTTAGAAGGATGGTAAGCCTGATGCAATGTGTTCGTGATAGGATTTTAGGTTAGGTATAAGAAAACTTTATTCTTAATTGGACCGTGGCTCTGCCTGCGTAAAAAGTAACTTTTCCAAGATGAAAATATATAAGCCAAACTAAACATGCAAATGTTGTGGCAGTGATTAAGTTCAAAAGTAAAGTTTTGGTAAAAAAAAAACATTAAAGTTGGTCTATTATCCCAAGAGAACACAATACAGGGATAAAACAACCGTATATTAGAACAAATCTCAAAACATGTGATTGAGTAAAACGAAGGAAGAACGAGTGAAACGATCGATACTTTTTTGGTCTTCAACTTGGATTTACTAAAGTGAGCGCAATTGCACCCCCTTGCAACGTTCCGGTGCCCTGCGTGCCCTCGAGGACTACCTACCGTTCTAATAATAATTTACTAATTTATTAACTTATTTTCTTATAATTTTGGATTTTTATTAAACTTATCTATTCGATTTTATTACTGGCTTGTTTTACGGCAATTTTTAAGATGTTCCGGTACCATTTGGTTGTCCTTTCTATACGCCCGTGTGTCTCACCCAAAACTCAACCGAAATTCATCAAAATCAGCATAGAACCGCTATTAAAAGTGGTTAATTAAAATTATTCACTTTATAACCATCCGTTTTATAAGAAGCACCATTTTCGGTTGCATTCTTAAGATTTTTTTACTAATGAATATGTACTGGGAATATTTTAAAAATAGATATTTGCATATTTGAAATAAATTACTTTGTTATTACCATATTATTACGCGGGTGGATTATTTTACGTCTATTTTAGCTGAACTTGAAAAGCGGCTTCGTTGGTCTAGTGGTCTAATGGTCGCAAGTGCTACTCCTGAGATTGACGTCCCGGGTTTGATCCCCGGGTCGGGCAAAGCGTTATAGAGTTTTTCTGACATTTTTCCGGAGCATCTCGGAGTCTGGATTCGTGCCCGATTTATGGCGATTGGCCCGCCTCTATTACATGGGACTTAAACATAACTGGTGAAATCTGGGTGTACTTCCAGGGATATCTCTGCCGAACCCTGTGGGGATTACGGACGTGATGTTATGTTAAGTTATACCTATGTTGAAAAGCTGATGTCGTATTCTGACCACCTCGATTTATAGTTAACTATATTTTATTATACCGCATTACTGCTGAAATGAGGGTTTTGGCGCATTTCAGCGGTAATCATTTTTTACTGTATTTTTTTGTTATTTTCATGTTTTTACAGTGTGTGCATGTTTTTATCTGTTGCCAATCAATATTACTTATTTCTATCTTTCTTTCTTTGTTTCTTTCATCCTTCTTTTCTTACGTTTTATCTTTCTTTCTTTTTTCTTTCTTTCATCCTTCTTTTCTTACGTTATTTCTTTCTTTCCTCTTTCTTTCTTTTTTTCTTTCTTTCACTTTGCTCGTGACTTCGTCCGACTTACAAAAAGTTAGGAGATTCAATTAGGTTGTAGGTTTTTTTTTGTTATGTGTGTTACCTCACAACAGTTACAATGCCATCAATTAACCTTTCAATCGTATCAATTAGAGATACTATAGAAAGACAATGACAGCGCGGACACCGGTGTCCTCTTGGGGCACAGTCTAAAAACATACAGTCGTCCGACGAAGCCGTCTAGACAGAGCAATCGTGCGGGGTGTGAGGGGCGAGAAGCGGGAAAGCCGCTCCCGCACTGCGAACAAAACGATGTCCGTAGTGCGGGAGGTAAAGTTCAAGTCTAACGCGTGTAGAAGTTGACGGCATTTTTCCAGAGATCAAAGGCGTCGTCCTACTGTATTAATTTATACTGTGCTTGGGGTTTAATTAAAGGTATTTGATTGAGACGGTACCTATACCTACTTTTCATGTGGTTTAAATAAGCAAAACTAATCACATCAAATCATGTAATATGTAAGTACTTACTACTCTTAAACTCGGGTTTTTGTACAAAAGTTTTTTTTGTCAAGTTAGTTACATCTTACTTATAAATGATACAGTTTTCAAAGTTTACTTTCTTATCGAGACTTCGATAGTTTAAAGATAAATTCGTATCGTTACAGATAATAACTGATAACGTTGAATGCATTAAAAGTTTAGATAAGGTAATTGTAGGAGCATGAGGTTCTAGGTTCAATGTCGGGTTCAATGTCGTTCAGAGTCGGGCAAAGTGGTTCCTTCTGAAGTTTTTCAATACCACCATAGAGCCCGATTAATGACAATAGATTTTGTATCCAACTGATTTTTTGTTCGGGATTTCCGAGTAGGTAGGTAAATCTAATTCTTTAAAGAGTTCTAATCATAGCGGTCCGGAACCCTAAAAATGTCCACAACGCAGCGAATCAGTCACTGCTCAATAATAAAACTAAAAAAACCTACTACTGAACCCAATTTGTGGATACCCACTGGGTTTTAAACAACTCGCCACCAACGAAGACTTACAATTAAGACATTTGCCCCAATCCATGACTGCTTACTGTATTCCCACTGATAAACAACTTAATTCTTAATCCACAAGGAAATTTAGACCTTATTGCTTTGTATTAAGGAGGGTAATAACAGTATTTTGTATCTGATTAAAAAAGACAATATAATAATGTGATGTTTAAGTTCTTAATTTGAGATGTTGTGAGCTATCTCGTGTCGGTAGGTACGAGTTTTTTGATTGTATCTCGTGCTGAAGTGACAGTATCAGTTTGTGATTGGTTGAAAGTATTATAATTATCAACAGCTGCTTTACTTGACTTAAAAAACATACTTACAAACAGACGAACACAATAACTTCCCTTTTGAAGTCGGTTAAAACTAGGTTAATTGCCTGCCTTGCATGATTAAAATGAAAATGAAAATTAATTTGATTTAATTTGTTTGAGGAGCAGCTTTTTTGACAGTCCCTTAAATTGCCCGCTCTTCTCCACTTCATGGTGTTTGTAATACTCTCTGCTTTGCAATCGGTTGCCCAGTTTCGGAGAATTCGCTCTACATACAATGAACGAGTAACAAACACAATGTATTATACTATATGTCGTGGAAAACGATAATCTTGAATAATAAGTTGTGAAGTTGATTAACTTAGTCCGGTGTCTATGGTGACCAGCGTGACGTTACTTGTCATTTCAAAATGGCGCGAATGTGTTTTCGGTAATGTCACGTGGACAGAGTCGTGCTGGTGCGTGGAAGCTGGGCAGAGCTCAGATTGATTTGAGGCACCGACGAAGACACACATCCAGTACGGAACTGTCAGTTATCTATTTGAGTTATGTTTTGTGATTACGATTGTTAAGTGAGGTTATTACTGCAATGAAGATTGCTATTCTACGTTATGAACTCGGTACCACGAAACCCCTATCGGTGTCAGCTGTCAGCTCATCGCTCAGCCATCGCTGACGCCGCCATATAGACAAATAAGTCTAAAATCGCCAACCCGCCTTGAGACTGCGTGGTAATTGACGTTTAGACTTCTCTGTATAAGAAGAGGCCTTTGCCCTGCAATGGGACGGTCGTCAACCACATACATACATACATAAACTCACGCCTTTTTCCCATGGGGGTAACTACAGAGCGCCAAATGCTACGATTCTTACATACTTCTTTTGCTTCGTTTACATTCATACATGTTGTCATACACACACGCCGGTTGCGAGTACTACGCACCTGACCTTTCTGAAGAACCTCACCAATAAGGTCTATGTATGTCCTTCTAGGATGTCCCCCCCGGCGTTCCCACTTACATCTGCCTTGTAAATACCTTTCGTTAGTCACCTAACATCCATCCTTTCAACGTGACCAAACCATCTAAGCATACTCTTTTAAATTTTTGTTGCTACATTTTCGTCAACCACATCAATACTAATTATCAGATGAGATAGTAGTCTAAAGTCAAATGATAGTGGTATAACAGACCAACATAAAAACATCCAAAATCTTATCCTGCCTACCCTTTTAGGAACAACCCGTGAAGACACCATAAAAGGCCATGTTCTCGTCCTAATAAAACACATAAAAACACCGAAAAAAAAAACAACTTTTACAAAAATAAACAAACATGCATGATACAATAATACCGAATGTCTTAATTAACGGTCAACATGGGTGGTCTGTGACGTCACGGCAGCTCCTAATCAGCAGTTACACCGGCCAGTGTATCTCGTGCTGCGGCGAAATTTGGAACTACGAGATTTGTATTGGATTTTTGACGTTTCGCTGCGACAGTGGCGCCGTTGGGGGACAAAGTTATAGTGGGCGGTTTACAGGGCATGTCTTTATTCTTTGACGCTTATTAATTTATTGGTAAGATGGTTTGATTGGTACTAAACCTTCGCCATGATGCAAATAATTATAAAACTTGATGATTGAAGCTTTAATTTGCAATTTATTGGAGCATATAACTCGCGAGCTTGCGACTTATTTTAATAGCTGGTAGGGTTGATTAAAACCTAAGTACACCCGTTAAGGTCTATTCCCACGAATTATACATTCGACATTTTATTCTGTAATAGATAGGCCACCCATCCACATTGGTGGCCTATTTATTACAGAATAAAATGTGCGTCGGGAAACAGAGTCATGACTGTAATTTGTGCTAATACAATTGCGTTTTTTGTCATTTCGTTGATCAACAATTTTAAGACTTTTTGATAGTTGTTTTTTACTTGATATTTCATATTCTCATATTCTTTTATTTGCATACCATATTGTCAGATAAAGGTGTTACAAAGGCTTATACTGCTATAGTACAGTTATGGACCCTGTAAGGGCACAGCAACATTAAGTAACAAGCAAGATTACCTATAGTTTAATCCAAATAACACCAAAATAAATTGAATAATATCCTTAAATATAAGAATACTTGCCATTGTCTTCAACTGATTGACTGCCTCGTTAGCCTAGTGGTCGCAAGAGCGACTGCTGTGCATGAGGTCCCGAATTCGATCTCCAGGTCGGGCAAAGTTTTATTGAGAATTTGCATTTGTAATTTCTTAGTAGCAGCCCCGATTGATGGTAATAGGCTCTTCTGAATATAACTGGCGAAATGTGGGTGCATTGCAGGTGCACCTCTGCTTATCCCTTTGAAGATCACACGCATGGTCATGTTATGTTTATCAGCTGATTCATTCGTCAAAATTATTTATTTATTTCTCAATGTTATACCTATCTACCACCAATAATATTATAAGTGAAAACTTTTTTGCAAAAAATCAAACCGACTTCAAAAATAACACTAAACGGTGTAAAATAACTCTAAATTAGGAAGTCTGTGGCTTTGGTACTTTTGTCTTATTCTTGATGGGCCACCGACTTCCGAATTTAGAGTTATTTTACACCGTTTAGTGTTATTTTTGAAGTCGGTTTTAATTTTTGTAAAAAAGTTTTTTATTTTTCCATTTTTAGTAGTTCCCATACAAACATTTGCCATGAATTCATTTTATATTGTTAATTGTTAACAATACATGTCATTATAATAGGGTTATCCACCTAACCCTAATAAATGAAACTTAACATACCTAACTGTCGAAATCTAGGTATATTGAACACATCTGCCTACCCCTCTGAGCACACAGGCTTGATGATACGTCATGATGTTGTATAAACAATAAACATCCAAGCGATTTCAGCAATCACGATAGATTGGCCGTCTATTTTTGAAGAGTTCCGTTGTATATCTCCGAAGATCAGCACCAGATCTTCACCAAATTTAAATGGGACCACCTCACGAGTCTATTCTTTCAAACAAAAAAAGAATTTCGAGAATCGGTCCACAAATGGCGGAGTAATCAGGTAACATACATAAAAAAAAAATATATATATACACATGAACATAGAACCTCCTCCTTTTTTTGAAGTCGGTTAAAAAGGTGTAACAGATAGGTTTACAAGCGTTCAGCAACCTTATAGAGGTCATAAAATGACCTCAGTGTCGCGTCGCGCCGTCAACAGACTCGTGCGTGCGTTAGTGTGCCGTTTTTGAAGATGGAATGTTGTTTTGTTTAGGCAACCTATCTACACCTTTTTACTTAAAAACTTTTTTACAAAAAATAAAACCGACTTCAAAAACAACACTAAACGGTGTAAAATAACTCTAAATTAGGAAGTCTGTGGCATTGGTACTTTTGTCTTATTTTTGATGGGCCACCGACTTCCTAATTTAGAGTTATTTTACACCGTTTAGTGTTGTTTTTGAAGTCGGTTTTATTTTTTGTAAAAAAGTTTTTTATTTTTCCATTTTTAGTTGTTCCCATACAAACATTTGCCATGAATTCATTTTATATTGTTAATTGTTAACAATACATGTCATTTTATTTCGGTGAACTGAAATATAATTTGACCACAAATGAGAGCCCTTCTCGATCGTGTAAGGACACCGCGTTTTTAGAGTATATAAAAAAACGTTTTCTCTGTGGGATGGCAACCCTGATACCCTGATTTGACACTTCTTTTTCGCGCGTTTAATGGCACCGCACGGGAAAAATTGTTTCGGAAGACAAGTTTTACAAAGAATAGGCAAATGCAGTTTAAAGTTAGTGTCATCGTAGTGTGCACACAATAGAATCATGCAACTCCAATTGGCGACCCCAAATTCACCGTGACAAACCTATTTGTGCGCCTTGACAGTGGCGAAGAAAAGTTAATTTGGTGTTTACGAAATCAAGAACTAAATCAAGAAATGCTACTGTTTACGATTGTTGAGCATAATATACCGTGGGGGTACGTGATACTTTCAACACGAAGATCAAATTTGTTACGAGATAACATTTTTGATAGTCTAAACTAACTAATCAACTAATCAAGAACTAAATCAAGAAATGCTACTGGTTACGATTGTTGAGCATAATATACCGTGGGGGTACGTGATACTTTCAACACGAAGATCAAATTTGTTACGAGATAACATTTTTGATAGTCTAAACTAACTAATCAACTAATCAAGAACTAAATCAAGAAATGCTACTGGTTACGATTGTTGAGCATAATATACCGTGGGGGTACGTGATACTTTCAACACGAAGATCAAATTTGTTACGAGATAACATTTTTGATAGTCTAAACTAATAATACAGTGTCAACTGTTGTGCTTTGGCTTTGTTACAAACCAGCACGTACGTGTTTATGCATTAAGGTACGAGATACTGTTTATGCAATAAAATCCACGGAACGATTAAGCTCCTTGAGCAAATAACCTTGAGGGCCTAACACTACCTACGTAATACCGTAGAATACATTCAAAATGCTCCTGAACGTCTTTTATAAGTGTTAAAACCAGCACGAGATGCTGTGGATATATTAATGTGATCATGGATTCTCCTGAACAACAATATACACTCATGACGGTAAGTCAGTAATGTCATAAATTTGCTGCTGAACAACCTAATGTATTAAGAACAGTGCGAGACACTGTGTCATGCAGCCAAATATTATGTCCCTGAACAAGCATATGTATTTCCATTGTATGCAATACTGTGAAATGCAATATAACATTGAAAACTTTAGTTTAAATGGTATCTTATGTGATCCAAATTGATTCTGAGAAACCTAAAAGGTATTTCTTAATGTTTGAAATGACATCATTGTCTCACTTGACTGTTGATTATAATTATCAGCAGGAGTCCCAAATGATCAAACCCGCGAGGTAGACATTTGAGATATTTTACTACGATTTCTTTCTGATTTGTATTACAAGCACTGGGCCAAGAGTATGAATATATTAAAAAATATGAAAATCTAAATATTCATAAATATATTTACAAAATGCATCACATAGTTGAAAATTCACAACTTCTGAATGCCTAGTTTATTTCATATGGGCAGCGATCTCTGAAGCTGGGGAACTAGAGATGAGTACATTGTCCACCAAAATGTGCAAAGTACTATGTATGCAAAGACATGTCTAGCATGTATAATCAATGAAACAATAGATGTAATGACTATACTAAATTCACTTAGTGATATTTGTCATGAACAAACCTATTATTTTAAAAGTTTGTGTAGTGAATACAACTAGAAATAAGATTTAAAAATGTGCTAATTCTGTTATGGAAACGGCAACAAAAGCAATATTTGCTAAATACATAAATTATGTGTAAATACAAGCGGTCCACTCTGACAAGGGTATCAGAGTAAATCATCTAAGGTGATGACACATTGGTTCATACCATGGACTTGCTACAGTCCACCACCAGGTAACCTTTAATTTTCTGTGTTCCATGAGAACTCCAAGGTCCCTAGGTACATGCTGGGAATAACTACCTGGTTTATGTTGAAAGTTATTGACCCTACTATAATGTAGTTGTCTAATGGAAATATAACATTTGATTTCATTTCTTTGTGAAATTAAGTACCTATGTATATATATGTATGTTACATTTCAAAGAAAATTGTTAGACACAGATCAGATGTCACATGTTTTGATTTAACAGTGAAGTTTCACTCATGCAAATGCGTATTACTAACATTTTTCAGTTGGTTACTAAAACACCATGCTGTCATTTATATAAGCTTTGACTGTTTGTACCTACTCTAGGTACATATTAATATTGTTGTATGCATTACATGCACCAAAATTAAAAAAAAAAAAAAAAAAAAAAAAAAGTAATTCAGGCTTCCTATCTAATAAAAATATTAATAATATTTTATGTATTGGCCATACATATAACAAGTGTTTACTGATCAACAAAACAACAATTAGTATGTATTACCTTGAAACACTTGGCTTCAGCAAAAGAGAAACACTATCTAATTTAACATTGCAAACTACTGGGAAAACTATTGTGTTTGTTGCTTTATAATTTCTAAAACTAAGTAAACTAAACACATGCTAAATTACGGTGTTTACAAAATCACACACATGTGGGACATGACATTAGTTGCACCATAGCCAACCATACCACCAGTACCGCTACCTACATACAGAAGAAATGGAATGTATGAAGTACCTAGCATAACAAAAATCAAAACTAAATGATGATGCTTCAATGACTTATAGGGTTACAGCAACATTTTATGGTAGCGAGGTAACATAACACAAGACAGGAAATATTTAAATTAAATAATATAAAATTTGATTTACAGATGCTTCTCTTCTTCAAAGGCAATAGGCTCGCCCCTATTACGTGGGACTTAAACACAATGGCAAAATGTGGGTGTACTACAGGTACAACTCTGCCTGACCCCCCGGAAAATTACAGGGCGTCATGTTTGCTTGCTTCTCTTCCAGGCTGAATTTGAGAGGTTTGCAGGTCTATGGGTGACCATAGACTATATCTTGTTCTGATGTAATATCCTATAAACCATTAAGAACTAATGGAAGTTTTTTCCTTTCTGATTTAGTGAAGTGCCTTGCATAATTGAAAAGTAAGTTCTTCGGACAAAACTACTGCCCTAGTATGCACTTGTTACTCAATTGTCACACCTCAATCAGATTAATTGAAGAATATGGGATTGGTATGCAAATACCTTTTAAAGTTGAGGCATGTTGCTTCAATCTATGGATAACTGGGCAGATGAGGATTCGAGAATAATAACATAGCTAGAGTGGGGATTATCTATAGAAATATTTAATTAAAGCATGCTGTTGGTTCATTCCCTCCCAGAATCAACACAAACTCCAAATTATATGTGGCTGGAATTAAAGGCCGTTATAATATATTTAGTACACTCATTATACTGTATCTTGTCAGTCATTGCTATTGACAAAAAGTTGATAGTAACCAACAATTTTTTACTCTAATAGTGAATTATTATCTTTTCAGTTCAGACTACTTACTGAGAAATTTTACCCTGGCAGCAATCATCTTCTGTAAGAAACATTCATATGCAGAGGTTTGCCAGAAAGCTCACTAAATGTTATTTTATCATCCACGAGGTATTGTGAAATAATTTAATATTATTTATAAAAACTGATGGTCATTCTGCCTAAACTCAGATAGACATCTACCCTCATTACTAGATGTAATGCTGTAGGTACTTCACTGAAACACTTAGAAGAAATGAAGGCTACAGCTTACTCAACACTGCTTCACTTTACCTTCTGCTGGAGAGAAGAAGTAGCAGTGACGATCACAGATCAGGATAAACCTTTAACGAAACGCTCAACGGAATATAATCGTTCTGCGCAAGTATCTTAATACTTGGGTTCTCCTTCGTTATTTCTTATTGCTATAGTGCAAGAGTACTGAATAATTAGTTGACAATTTGAATTTTGAACAAATAACTAGAACAAATTGGCTTAATATTAGTTATTGCTATTATGCAGAAGTTTCCTTACTTAACCATGAAATATTTATACATGTCTTAGTGGCAGAACATTATGTACAGTAATTAATATTGTTCAAAATACAAATACATAAATTTCATCTAAAATTGTAAATGACATCAGTCAAATCACCATCCTAGGACTATAATGCTGTGGTTGTTCTAACTAGAGATTTACGAACATATTATATCAATCGAAGTCGGCTATCGGGACTAGTGCAAAATATTTTTGCTAGTTACTATTAGACAACAAATATTTGCTAGTTACTAATATTATACGAGAACATACAGACAAGCAATTAAGATGGATTATGATGGTTAGTCATGAAGGAAAGTGGTAATAATACTAAAATATTGACTCCCAGTAGCAGACGTACAAAACAAGACAAGCAAAAATATCATGATGCAATTAGCTAAGACAAGTCTCTTAAATGATTGCTAGGTTTTATGATGCATCAGCGAATGCTAATGTGCCGCAGGACAGATTTATTTATTTTTTGTCTTTGCTTCCAATTTGAGGACGTAATAAAGGGATTTTGATATATTATAAATATATTTATATAGGTACATTTAGTACTATAATGTGACTAAAAATCTAATTGGTTTAGTTAATATGCCTAAAGAACATTTATTTGGTAATTATTGTATAGGTTAATACCTGAGCAATGTTCTCACTAAGTTTAAATACTAATACTACTAATAAGTGGTTAAAACACTTTGAGCAAGTTGATTTCATGTAAAAGTTGATTCTAAATGTCTGTTAAATCCTCTTTTATCTTAAGTGGCTTGCCCATAGCAAGCATGTGGCAATGGCCCATGTCGACTTGATACTCTAAACATCTCATTTGTGGTCAAATTATATTTCAGTTCACCGAAATAAAATTGAATAATCAGACGAACTTACCTTAAGTGAAGTCCGATTATAATTTTATGAAGGGTGAACTGAAATATAATTACCCGCCCAGCCCATTCTGTTTTTTTATAAAAAACAGTCCCTGGTCGAATGGGCCAACAATAAAATAATCTCTAAAAAAGTGTCAAATCAGGGTATCAGGGTTGCCATCCCACAGAGAAAACGTTTTTTTATATACTCTAAAAACGCGGTGTCCTTACACGATCGAGAAGGGCTCTCATTTGTGGTCAAATTATATTTCAGTTCACCCTTCATAAAATTATAATCGGACTTCACTTAAGGTAAGTTCGTCTGATTATTCAATTATAATAGGGTTATCCACCTAACCCTAATAAATGAAACTTAACATACCTAACTGTCGAAATCTAGGTATATTGAACACATCTGCCTACCCCTCTGAGCATACTGGCTTGATGATACGTCATGATGTTGTATAAACAATAAACATCCAAGCGATTCCAGCAATCACGATAGATTTGCCGTCTATTTTTGAAGAGTTCCGTTGTATATCTCCGAAGATCAGCATTAGATCTTCACCAAATTAAAATCGGACCACCTCAGGAGTCTACTCTTTCAAACAAAAAAAAAATTTCGAGAATCGGTCCACAAATGGCGGAGAAATCAGGTAACATACATAAAAAAAAAAAAAAAAAAAAAATACATACACACGAACATAGAACCTCCTCCTTTTTTTGAAGTCGGTTAAAAATATCATTGTCAACCATGTAAGAAGTAGGTACCAACATAGTAATAACTTAGTTGGGAAAAGGGTAGGCAGATGATGACGTTGGGGTAGGAAAGAAAGAAAGATAATCATTTATTACATATTTCAAACAAAAATACCAAATTATGCATTACAAAAAAAACAAGAATTGAGTTAAAACTAAAGAACAAAACCAAAGAAACAACAAACAAACATAAATGATACGAAGTGTCTTTTTTTCTTAAATAATTGTTTTGATTGTTTAATTAATTTATATTTTTTGTTTTGTTTCAGGAAGAAGTAAGTACGGGACGCGCTCACGGGGACCACGTGAGATAATTCCATTTATTTTTTATAATTATTTATTTTACATTTATCTGTGTATTATTTTTTATAATGGCAATGTTTGTTTGACAAACAAAAAATATAGGGAAAATACATTTATTTTTTAATTCCATAAGAAAGAATTTTCTTATTTCAACAATTTTCTTCTCTCATCTAAGGGTCAATTTATACTAGCACAGAGTCGAAGCGCATCGAAGCGTCTATCCAAAACTGAACATAATAAATTCAACCTTAACTCCACAGTGTAACGCACACTATACTTCGCAAGAATGCGCGCGCACCAATCAGCGTTGTTCACGCGCAGACGCGCGTATTCCTAAGAATGCGGCGTCTTTTTTAAAATCCCAGAAGTAATGTGTGCGTTACGCTGTTGAGTTAAGGTTGAATTTGTTATGTTCAGTTTTGGATAGACGCTTCGATGCGCTTCGACTCTGCGCTAGTATAAATTAACCCTAACTATTTCGTAGGTGTCTACATAGATAAAACGCAAAGCAACCAATTTGACTGTCAAAATTTAATTGCAAATGTCACCTAAATTTTTCCGCAATATTACTATTTCATTCACAATTCTCAATTCTTTATTGCGTACGATAATGTGTTATTAGTTGGTGGGACCTTGTCGGGCACAGCGCAGTTCAAGTCCATAATTAAACTATTTACTTGTTATCAATTGAAATAAATCGACCACTGTTTACCTTTTTCGTTTCCATAAATAATATTAAAGGCAAAACGTTGGGCCAAAATTTTACTTTTTTTTTGTTTAATCCTTTATTTTGTTTCAATTCACACCGAGCGTTTCAATTTACCCCGGTCATACCTTTTTCGTACCCAATGTTGGTCCATTTTTTTTCTTTTCTTTCAAAGTTATAAAAGTTGTTGTGTGATAGTAATTGAGTACAACAATCTTATTTCGGGTTTTGTATGGACTAAAAATTACCTACCTACTTTTTATCTTAGTAATCGCGTTCGGTCAATCTTAGACATAAAAATTCGATTATATTCTTCCTTGAACCCTAATTGGATTGTCACAACACCAATTCAGTTAGATTTCATACAAAAACTTATCAATTTTTTCATACGCCACAATGGTCAAAGCTGTAAAAAAGAATTGACATAAAGAAAATCGTGACGCAGTTAAAAAATGAAATGAATTGATTAGTTACGCGTAAATTGAGAATACGTGGTAATTCAGTTTTTTGACTAAAGTGAGAAATAGTTATTGTTGATACTGACTGGTTGATTTGATTATTAAATGGGTTCATCTATTGAGCAACGAAGACTACAAAATAGGCTATCTTTTTTTTAAATTTCGTAGGCAATTTTGAAACATGATTACGTTTTGTGTTTATTATACATATATCTGGAATATTTTATACCTGACAAACTTTTTAATACAGAGACTTGAGAAATAAATTAGTGTTAAGTCTGGGGCAAAGAGATTTACAATACTATAGAGCGGGCATGTCAAGGAAATGTCATAGAAAAACTTTGATCCCATGTCTCAGTAACGCCATCTAGAATATTACATGAATATTGGAGCGGCAGCGGACCGTACTACAAAAAATTCATAGACTTGTATCCAGCAGGACACTTTTTCGGACGAAAATTTTGTTCGTGATGTCCGGTCTATAGTTATTGAATGTCTTTGGTCTGGGGCTATTTTTTTATCAAGTTGACTCTTAATTTGTATAGTAGGTACTTACACGTATATCTAAATTTAAACTTCTTCTTATCGTGTGGTTAGTCGGCCATGGGCCTCTGACTTGGCATCACAAGCCCTCGAGAAGTATCTATCTCTCAGGCAGGTTTCCTCACAATGTTTTCCTTCACCGTTTTTGAAGCAAGTGATAATTATACAATACGCACATGAATCAACTTAACATTAATTTCAACTGTCATCTTGCTTTGACAGTTATGTTTGAAGCACCTTAAGGCATGTGTCAATTTGATAAACAATAAATTCCCCCGATAAAACTTGTTTTGTTTATATGTACAGAGGACAATACATCAAGCTACCCTAATTCTCCAAAATCTTTGCTAATTATCAACTTTATTACAAATAGAATAAGGTTCTGTTGGGAAAATATTACATTTTGGGGTAGCTTCATGTGCTGGGGTCTGTAACTACCGGATAATTGTGAACAACCGTAGTTATGTAAAAAAAATCGAGATAATAATTATAAACTCTCGATGAATTCTTAACAGTTAGGGCTAGCGCATACATACAACCTTTTCATCGACTAAACTGTTTAGTCGAGTTGTGTACTTCTCGTAGATTTCAAACGACTAATCTGTTTAGTCAATGAAGGTGCGCATACAATCGATTTCAGCCGAATTATCTCCTAAACAAATCCGACGGTCTTCTGTAGGCAACGCTCGAGCTAAGGTGCTATGGACAATGCCGCATTAAACCTTAGCCTGTGCTATGCTTTATATACGTTTTAAAAAAGATAAGAAAAGGAGGTATTGTGTACATCTTGTATTCAGTGGCACCGCTTCAAACTAAACAGTCGCAAATCGACTGTTTAGTCGATGTTATGCGCACTTCAATACATTACAATACAAAATGAGCGCGTGATCGATAGTTGTCCAACTTTTTAATCAAAAGCAGATCGATACAGGCTTTTGATTTTTTTATCGATCAACTATCGAGTTGACAGTTATGAAACACAACAAAACAGTTGTTCAACTAAAAGTTGTATGTATGTTACACTTTTTATTGACAATAATACGCATCGAATTTCGATAGCTAAAAATATTACCGTGTTAAACGGATACATTGTAAAATGGCGACTAATAAAACGTAAGGGCGAGACTCCACCAAAGGGGAGACGACAGGAGATGTCTCGTAATTAACCAATGGGATATTGTATTGTGCTGAAGCTAAACATTGAGCTGTCAAAATGACGCATGCTGATTGTTCGACATATCTCTTTTCATCTCCACTGTCGGAGAATGGTGGGTTGAAAAAAAGACGTGTTTTAAAATACTTTCATTAGTTCTATGTTTACAATTTATCAAGTTTAAAAACGTAATAACAGGACGCCTAATATTCCCAGAAGTGTTAGGAGATGTACCTGTGGGACACCATTATTTCAGCAGTTATTTTAATTCCCATTAACAGAGGGCAAGCCTACTGCCATCAATCAGGCACAAGTCCTGAGTCTGGGCTGCTAAAAAAATGATAAAGTGAAGTCTTTGAGTTACAAACTTGCGGTGTTCACAATTATACGGTTATATACAGCATGATTGGAACAGAGCACAACCGAAGACAATAAGTTCAGCAGTTTGTACGTACAATCTCTTCATCTTGTATATACAGGGTTATTTGTAAAACACCAACAACCTCGCAAGAGTAGATTACTAACATCATAAACAACACCATTTGTTCTACGACTTTTTCGAAAACAGACAAAAAAATATCGACTCTCCATACAAAACTCGATTAACTGTTCGGATACATGTATGGAGAGTTGATTTTTTTATTCCTGCGAGGTTGTTGGTGTTTCACAAATAACCCTGTATAGCATCTAGCATGTTTTTATTGTTTGTGCTAAAAACGTACATATTTGTGGAACCTTGATTTAAAAGAAACATTTTGTTTGAAATATACACTAACAGCTTAAATGACAGTTTTTTTAACGTGTAAACGTTTCAACTGATTGCAATACCCGACAGTGTCATGACAAAATGATGTAACTGTAACTACATGAGTTGATTGAAACAGGACTTTATCGTATTTATGTAGGAAACATTTTTGAAAATCATGAAGATTAGAGTTACATCAGTTTGACATGAGTTGGCGAGCTGTCAGCTAAGTTAAGTACCTACTAAATTTCTATAGTGTTTGAAAACCTTATCCTAAGTCTGTGTTTAGTGCAGTTTGTTAATTTTACAAGTTACCTTATTGCACCTACCAAGTTGTGTCTCTCTAGCGCCTTCTTATAGATTAGTAGTCTAAATTCTGGCTCCAAGAACTAAAAATTACATACCTGCTTCTAAAAATAAACTAAAAGATAATTGACATCTCTTAGTTGCAACGCTCACTATCGCTGCTACTTCGGACTGCTTCGGGCGCATGAAAGCTGCCTCAACCGAAGCCGATACCCACCGATAGTGGGTGCAGGCTAGTTATGCAATACCTACATTTACAAACTTAATAGGAGCGGTGGTAGCTTTGAACCCCAAATTCTGCCAAACAATACCAGATCCAATCCATCTAAACTCCCACACAAACAGCCAGACCTGGAACAAAGGTGGACAAATAGTTGTCCCTTGTGGAACCCCGCGACTTAGCTCTACCACTGCACCAACCAACATATCCAGAAAAGAAGACACTCCTCCAATCATCACAATACTCTCTACACCATCATCACCACCAGCCCGCCAGGCGGTCGGTGAAATATTTTGACCAATTTTATCACTTTGGTCCTCGAAGCTCGTTGGAGCTCGATACTGAATTGGTTAAGATATTGCATCGTCCGCTTGTCTCGGGGATTTCATCGAGGGATGTTTGTTATGCTTCGTGTGTTTAACTTGTTAACTTGTGCCCGTTTTATATAAAGTGTGAAGTTCTAATAATTGTTTTTCCTGGCAGAACAAAACATAGCGATAGATAAATAAAAACAAGCGAGTCTTATAGTAGTCGCATATGATGTGTTACATCAAACATGTTATCGTGGTAAATACGCCTAAAATAAAATTACATTATGGCGTGGTACCAATATAAGGCGAAATTGGTTGGCAACATCTCACAGCCATCTCAACGCAACCACGAGAGGTCATTGGTCAAATAAAAGAACGCGCGCTTCATCACTTTGGTGCTATGAAATTGCTTTGACAAAAAAATATCTAGCCATCGAAAACAAAGATGCTGAGAGGACACATATTAAAAATCGCGTGTTATAACTACTGGGGCCTAGGAAAATTCATATTTTCTTCAACAATAACGAAGTTCGGCAAATACGAAAATATTATATGGAATAGGCCCAAGCGTTTGATGTGCTAAATGAAAATGTGACTTTGTCAAGGCCGCCTGATTCGAGACAGCTTTCGTTTTTTGTACCCAAGAGTTGCAAATATATCATTGTTTATGAACATATATCATTAAATAGATTGTGCTATTCAGAAAAAAATACTTCGATACGGGAAAACAGTTATTATAAATTCGCCGTGCAGTTCGTATCATTTGAGTTTGTCTCGTTGTACCCATAGCACGAATTTCGAAAAAAAATCGCAACAATTTATACTAGGATTATAAGAATGCCTGAAACAATTATTGCCAATTATTATTCGAAAACTTTCAGGGAGAAATTCGAGCTAGAAGTACTTGACTGAAACCAAATTTTCCGACGCGCAACTATCTGCTAATGCGCAGTCATTTGTAATTGTAGCTTACTTCAGAGCAGTAAACTTACTTGACGCGAACTGTCAATAGTCAGTCTGGATTAAACTTAAAGGACCTTGCGTATTACGGCACCATGACCGAAGCCCTAAGCCGAGATTGGTACCCCATAAAAGCATGCCCTTAGCCCTTTGTTGTATAATTTATAATCATTCATGTCCTGGCCAGTCAGTGAACGGATTTGTCAGAAATCGTGTAGCTCATTTAAAAAGAAGTCGCCTTAGTAAAGAGTAAGTAAGGAGTTTCTTGCCCACTCTTCTCCATACGAAAGTACGTTTTGGAGAAACTAGAATTATTTTCATATTTTTTTTTAAGTTTGACGTTCCACAGTACCACATCATGGTCAAAATTTTTTTTGGTCAAGCTTTTGCAAATAGGAACGCCGTGGTCATGTCACGTAATGCGCGAGATCCTTAAATAATTTGTTATATGTGTTTGTTTAAGTATTTAGTATCGTGTTTGTTTGTCTGTGCTTTATTCTTATTAATCTGTGTTTGTGCTTTTTGTTTACTGCAACGTTTGTTGTTGCTATAGACATAGAGAATGGACTGTGTTCCTTGTCAGCTGTGAAGTAAATACTGGTAAGAAAGAGTGAGTTGTCTCTTTCTTTCTTTAACCACAGACCTACTAGTAAAGAGACAGGTATTGTCCGCACAATCCCTCTCTCTTTTTCTAGGGATTGGTCTATTTTGTGCTGGTATTGCTCAGTCCATTCACTATGTCTATGGTTCTTGCTTCCTGCATCATGATGTGTTTATTAATTTTTGTGTATGTCTTAATGTTTTGCTGTTTGTGGTTTTGCTTGTGTGTTTTCTGTTAATGTGTTGTTCTGCAACGTAACGTAATCATATTTCAACTTTGTGCTTAATCTTAGCAGTATTTACTTTAAATATTGTTAACTTTAACACTTAATTTAACACTTAATTTAAAATAAAATACTTATTTACTTAGTTACCTACTTGTACTTCTTACACAGTTTCAAATAATTCCTCTAAAAGGTCAACAAAATCTTTACATGAAATCCGAACTTACATAACTAATTATATTTCCTTACGTTCAACATTTTCAATTCCCCAAAAAACTTAGTCGTAATATTGTGCCAATTTCTTGCAAAAGTCTTCATTAAGCTGTCCATTACTAAACCTAGGCTCAAAAGGATCGACTTCTTAAATATATTTAGGTTCTTTTGAACCGATATAAAGAGTTCGAGGCCTAGATATTCGTCCTCCATTTTAGTTTGTTTCTGAACAGGTCCCCGAACGCGAAGGCCGAAGAAACCTCCCGGAGACAACGCCGTACCTGATGAGAAGAGACCTCGCACTGCTTTCTCTGGACCTCAACTCGCAAGGTTAAAGGTATGAAATATTGTTTTACTTTGAAATTATACGATTTATCCTCCATCATTTGTGGATCTATGGACACAAACCTTTTAAAGGTCAGAAGTACTAATATCCAGAGATTTATTACGTTATTAGCCATACATATTAAAAGTTATTCCTTATTCTTCTCATCATGTTTCAAAAAATCGGTGCAAAACAATTACAAACCATTCGGTATTTTTTGAGCATCAAACACCCTTATTGACATAATAGATGAATGGTATTAGCATTAGTTAACAAAAATTTAATATTGCTGTCTGCTATAGCAACAAATACAGCAATTTAATGAAACGGTTGTTTAATTACTGAACCTCTTAATTTTACCTGCAACAACCAATAAAATACTTTACTTGAACCAATATCCATAGTTCTAACAGCCCCTTTTCCCCCACAGCACGAGTTCGCTGAGAACCGCTACCTAACAGAAAGAAGACGTCAAAGCTTGGCAGCAGAACTGGGTCTAGCGGAAGCCCAGATCAAGATCTGGTTCCAAAACAAGCGAGCCAAGATCAAGAAGGCTTCGGGACAGAGGAACCCGCTCGCGTTGCAGCTGATGGCACAAGGGTTGTACAACCACAGTACGGTGCCGCTGACGAAGGAAGAAGAGGAGTTAGAAATGAAGGCTAGAGAAAGAGAGCAGCAGTTGAATAGAGTTTAGATCCTAATCAGTGGTTGAGTTTTGATGGTGTAGTTCAGGGTGGTGTGACGAGACACCTTTTGTTTCAAACTTTTGTTTTTTCTGAATGAACCAGCTGCTGGGGTGCATTAAAGCTACGCTCACCAAAGTCCACATTGGCCTCTCGTATTTCTTTTAGTGAATCCTCTACTGCTATCGATTTAGTAAAAGTCACTATGTGACAAATTGAGTGAGGTGTAGGTTATGTCAATACCTACCATTAGTATGGAATGAGAACTTAATTCGCCTTCACTTTAACAACATTTTCACGATTTTTTTTTAGGGAATAGCTCTGTAATAGACACTGTTTTAACAGGGTGAGTTTCTGAACAGATACCCTTCTTTGTGGTGAGAATGTTTTCTGATGAAGGGAGATTTCTCATCATAAGCTTCCAAGCTAAACAATAACAGCCGCGCCAATCGCGATCAATCAAAGTACTACGCCTGCCAAGATCAGTATTTATAAATCACCATTTAAAAATCTCCCAGCAATTGACAATGTTCACCGTCATTTTCAAACTATGTGCAATTTCTTAGTTAAATATAATTAACGAAGGCATTTCATTACTTCCCCATACCATAGAATTATTAATAACTAAGACCATACCAGATATAATTGCAGCTGTGTGAATATAACATTGGTTCAAAGATTCAAGATATTTTTATTTGTATAAACATGAGTTTAAAGAAGATCTGACATGTTTGGCATTTCAGGCGTATAAATATACAATATAATATAAATTGTAACAAAATTCTAATCAATATAGTTACACACAAAAAATCAATAGCCAAAACAAGAGCAGTCACTTTGAAATCAATTACAATAATAAAATTCAATACATTCTCAATTCAATACAATAACAATATAATTCAAAGATACTAAAATGTACTCATATCAAATGATGAGATTGGCTGTTGATAACTTTTTCAACTATTTTTGCTAATTACATTTTTTTTAAAACATGGTCGTCTATTCTTCCTAAAACTGTGGAAAAACTTGCTACCCGTCGCATGTCGTCGAACATTGTTTGTATAGCTTATGATCCCCCGGGGGCTCATAAGGACATTCGAGGAGTTAAAAAATCTATACATTATCTATCTAAATCTAATCTATACTCATCAAAACTCAACTGCGACTGTTAAAAGAGAACAGAAATAATCCTGCGTCCCTCTCGCACCTGTCAATAGTTTAGATACAGCATTATTACTACCGTCATGACACCTAATTTTGTAGATGTTTTTACTTACAATGTTTTGTTCATTTCTTTGTAATATCGTCGCAATGAAATATTCTTAGATACCTTACAGGCAATGCCACGTCATCTAACCCTGGTCTTTGTGGCTAGATTGTAACAGCCGTATGGATCGATCGAAGGTTGAAGGTACAAGTCTGAGATGGGCAGCAGATCGCCAACTGCAAGCGACACGATGGGTCTGTATGACTTTCTAGGACACTAACTCTGAGTGAAAAGCAGCTAGCCAGTGTCGCATGCGGCTGCAGTCTGCAGCCCATTTCGAAATAATAACAACAACGCAAAGTGCACGACAAGACAGGTTTATAAAAGTTCGTCGTCGTGCAGTTTACGGTCTGCAGTACCTACATCCCGGATTTTCAATAGGCAGCAGTCTTAGATTTGTGGCTTTAGTTACGCTTGCTGAGGTCGATCCGTGGACTATCCATTAAATATCGAGACTCTTCAGTGCCTCGGAAAGCACTTTAAGTAGTTGATCCCTGCTGTCCCTGCAATGCTGAGACTTATATAAAAATAAGGTTGCTATAGACAGGCCCAACAGGACCATGCCACAACCCTTTTTTATAGAAAGTGCTCTAAGGGTATTTTTTCTGATCGTTCCATAGATCAATTTTTAGGAATAGCGCATCGTGTCTGTCTGCGATAGCTCCTACTAGAGCCAACGCAGACAGAGCGGCAATTTCTAGAGAAGACTTGAGCAAAGTCGCGCTCGCGGTCGCTCGCATATTTTCAACTGTTTTCCAGTTGCATAAATGATAAGTGATATTTATTTCTGTAAATAAGTTTTAAACGTCAAATAGGAAATACTGGTGTTTTTCTCATTATGCTCATTTATTCAATGCAACAACAAAATATACAATTACTAAACCTAATCACTACAGGCAATTATATTATAAGTCAAAAGGTGTAGATTGGTTATAAGTGTTCAGCAAGCGATACGTTAAAATGTGGCTAACTAGCCACACTTGACCTCAGTGTCACGTCGCGCCGTCAACGGACGAGTGCGTGCGTTACCTAGTGTGCCGTTTTTGAAGATCGAGTGTTGTATAGGAAACCTATCTACAACTTTTTACTTATAATGTCATTGACTACAGGGCGGAGAGTGTCTTATGGTGGCACCAGATGAGAGTACAGCTCAGCATAGATAGGATCAGCTGGTGGTGAATATATTTTGAAAGTTGCTCAAAAGCTTCTTGTAGTTCTGTATGTGTCAACCCTAATAATGATGTAACCAGTAACACTTTCATTATTGTGTCCAACATTGAATCATGGCATAATAACCATTACGTCTTGCCAAGTTCTTTGCAGTACATTACACAAAATTAAACCGACTTCAAAAAAAACACTAAACGGTGTAAAATAACTCTAAATTAGGAAGTCTGTGGCTTTGGTGGTTTTGTCTTATTCATGATGGGCCACCGACTTCCGAATTTAGAGTTATTTTACACCGTTTAGTGTTTTTTTTGAAGTCGGTTTAATTTTTTTGCAAAAAACTTTTTTATTTTTCTATTTTTAGTGGTTCCCATACAAATATTTGCTATATATATTGTTAATTGTAACAGTACATGTCATGATAATAGGGTTATCCACTTAACCCTAATAAATGAAAATTTACATACCTAACTGTCGAAATCTAGGTATATTGTACACATCTGCGTACCCCTCAGAGCATACCAGGCGTGATGATACGTAATGATGTTGTATAAACAATAAACATCCAAGCGATTCCAGCAATCACGACAGATTTGCCGTCTATTTTTGAAGAGTTCCGTTGCATATCTCCGAAGATCAGCACCAGATCTTCACCAAATTAAAATGGGACCACCTCGGGAGTATACTCTTTCGAATAAAAAAAGAATTTCGAGAATCGGTCCACAAATGGGGGAGAAATCAGGTAACATACATAAAAAAAAAAAAAAAAAAAAAAATATACATACACACGAACATAGAACCTCCTCCTTTTTTGAAAGTCGGTTAAAAATAGCATTCCCTAGCAGTAACAGTAACATTATTACTGATAATAACTTTAATTGTTTCATTGCGACGATGTTACAAGACATGTTTTGTGTTGTTTTCTGGTCATAATACATTTGAAGATTACCATTATAACTTACTGATTTGTTATTAACTTGCATTTCTTGCTTGTCTGTGTACACAATGGCCCATGTTTGGTCTTATTTTGAGTTTTGAAAGTTATGTTGGCAGGTTCAATTGACTGTGAATTATTGTTAGGTTTTTTGGGTTTACAGGATGGAAATCTAATACCATGATTGGGTTCAGTAGGTAAGTAGGTACCTACGTCATTTTGGAAAGGTTTCGTTGATTTTCTCATATTTTTTTTTCCTTTTTATCCTGATGTTCAGGATACTTAACAGTGTAAAATTCTTACTTAATCTAAACCCAAGAAAGAAATAAGATATTTACCTTCTGATTTTTTATCTAAAATGATTTACTTAGGTATTTTTTTTTCAATTAGAATCTTCATTGGATAATAAGTAAAGAAGACAAGTTAGGACTCGAATGTTGTTTACCAGTTTAAAGTAAATAAAAATATCAGAATTTAACGAAAAAGTTAGGAAAATTAGAATTTGTAACTTGGCTATTCCTGCAGATCTTGAAAATCCAAGTCACACTATCTTTAGGACGCAAACACATAAGAGGATAGTGAAAACTAAGATAACATTTAAGCATAAGCCAATGTGTACATATCCCTTCAAAATAATAACTTATGTTTGAGCCATTACTTAAAAAAACATTTAAAAGAAATTGTAAAAAAATATAGTCGAATCTCCCACTCGAATTGTATAAATTAAAAAAAAAGTGTAAATAATTAAAAACTTAACTCTAAGACTTAATTAACAAATTATTATTAAGTTATTTATTGTGCAATGTAGCAGTATTAGTCATTTGTTATATTTTGACAACATTTTGGAAAAAAAATACCTATTTGTGGCACAAAAATTTTCTTTTCAAAATATTACTTTTTTTGTAATATGTTGTCAAATTATAAATTTTAATGTGAAAAAGTAGCGATTTATAGACAAATCTTATTAAAAGAAGTTAAATGAATTTGAGTTGTTTTATTTAGTTTTTACCAAAAAAGAACAGGGACCATCTCTTTTGTCGTGAAACTACACTGAAATATACACCACTATTTTTAAATTAGTACAAAAAAAATGGGCTGTATCCGTACCTGTTACTGATCATATTTGCGTAATCAAAAGTCAAATAAACGAAATACAATTTTTAAATATAAAGTTACAAAGCTACTTAGTTAAACTTAAATAACGAAAACAGCTATTGGAGGCGAGGCATGCTTGAGCGAGATCACGGGAACGTGAGCGAGAGATGACGATTAATGAATACTACTATGTCATGAATAGCCTGTACAATATTTCCATAAATTGGGTGACTTTTTGGGATATAATATAAACAAACGCTAATAACTTTGCTGTTTATGAATATTATTAATTGATACTTTACAAATATAATGAGAAGACCGTCTAGAATAAGCCCTTTAAGTATTTGTACTACTTAATTAAAAATTTGTGGTGTATACACCACTAAGTATGTTTTTATGGCACTGACAGTTTTCTAAGGATGGCAGTAGCAAGCAAAGAGATTTAGGATAGGTATTATAGAGAGGACTTGCAAAGAAATGTCTTAGAAAAACTGTAATCCCATGTCGCAGTAATGTCATCTAGCATAATATATTACAGATATATTGGAGCGGCAGCGGAGCGTACTAAACTAGACTAGTCGACTTGTATCCACTAGGACACAAGCTTTTAATGTGTTCGTGATGTTCCGACTATAGTAAGTAGTTATTAAATGTCTTTGGTAGCAAGCGATAAGCTTTAAGTATGTCAAAGTGACATACGAGTATGACCACGGCTATAATCTCTAACCCCCTTATTAATAAACACGGATTAAAGTTACCTACTCCAAACTTGATCTTTAATAATAATAATAATATATCTATTTGCGTAAAACATGGTACGCAGTGGTGTTAAATAGATATTTATATTATTATAATAGCACAAACATGTTTAGCTACGATACAACATAGCATGCAAAATTATTAAATTAGGTGAAGAAGGCTTCTACAATCAATCATTTACATTAATATTTTTATCAAAAAAATCTTTAAAACTTTAAAAACTACATTCAAGTAATCATTTGTAAAACTTAATTTTAAATAAACTTGAACTTATTGTTTCGAAATGTCTGGGTATTTTGTTATAAATTGTTACACATTGCAAGGTAGTTATGATTGTATTTAGTTAGTCTTGGTAAATTATAAAAAGTGTATGGCAAAAAAAGTGAAAAAAAAGTGTGTGTGTAAGTGTCTGTGTGTGTATGTGTGTGTTTAGTGGTGCTGTAATAGCTTAAAAAGTTTATGGTAGATCCAGAGATCATATTAGTAGGTACTAACTTTACTCTTCGTTTATTCATAACACCTTAGGACAATATCTTTTAAAGGAATATTTTGTTGTTTTTTGCTTTATAGGGAGTATTTTTTCTATAGGCAGGGTTTCTTACAACGATACTATAAGTAAAAAGTAAAAAGTGCGTTGGCACAGTCTAAAAACATACAGTCGTCCGACGAAGCTGTCTAGATAGGGCAATCGTGCGGGGTGTGAGGAGCCAGACGCGGGAAAGCCGCTCCCGCACTGCGAACAAACCGATGTTCGTAGTGCGGGAGGTATTATTCAAGTCTAACGCGTGTAGAAATTGTCGGCATTTTTCCAGAGATCAAAGGCGTCGTCCTACTGTATTAATATTTATACTGTGGCGTTGGTGTGCCGTTTTTAAAAATCGATAGTTGTTTAGGTAACCTATCTACACCTTGTTACTTATAATATCGTTGGTTTTGTAAGTATTTGTGTAAAATGTAGCTCAGTAAGATGAACCAAGCTAGATGGGAGAAGGTGGCTGGTGTAAATTAGGTAAGTATACTTTTTCAATTATTTGTACGTAGTTGGGAATTTTTTTGTAATTTCTTAAATAAGCAGAGAGTCATACCATACGCGTTCCATTATTTTTAAATCGGCACAGAACCCCAAAAAAAGTATCTATCTCCGCCACGCCAATTCAATTCAAACATTTAAAAATGCAATAAAAAAAATCACCCGAAATTAAAGTTTAGCACCCGGGAATCGAACCCGCATTCCCGATTCGCGACGCCGCCGCAAGTATTTCAATAAAACCACCCCACCCACCCCTTGCTGTCAGTTCATTCGCAAGACACCAAATTAAAAAAGGGGTGAAAGTTTAAGAAAATTCGTTTATAGGGGGTGTCCAATGTTTTAGTTTTGTAGGGATGTAAGCGTATTATTTGTTTTAGTGGTTGAAAAATAAGTGTTTAAATCAGTGGTGGTACACACGGCTACTTATCAAGCTGTAAATGATAAATGATATTTATTTTTGTAAATAGGTTTTCACAAACACTTTTACACGTCATTTTTTTAACTGGTAAGTAGATGAGATCGGAGTTTCACTATCTGACTACTCTGAGAAGAAATACCGAAAGAAACTCAGAGGTCATAGTCTCTTTTAAAGTCCAGACATTGTCTTTGTCAAATCATGTAAGAACCATGCAGATTAGTGTCTGAGATGGTCTTTTGAGGAAAGAACCACACAGATATGAGGGGACCATTGCAGATCAGTCAGTGCAAGCATTTGTCAGTAATCGTGAGCTCAATTCGAAACTTGAGGAGCTCCACGTACGTTGTTATTATAAGCTAATCTGGTATATAGGATTACCGTTACGTAGTGTTTAGTTTATTTTAATTTTTAGCTAGGTCGTTAGTAGTAGCCAGTAGTAGTAGTACACTTGCTTTTTGATTTTACATAAATCAATGTTTCCTATACCGACTTGAGTTAAAAATTAAAAGTGTACATAATGACCTAATCCTACTAATATTATAAACGCGAAAGTTTGTGAGGATGGATGGATGGATGTTTGTTACTCTTTCACGTAAAAACTACTGAATGGATTTTAATAAAATTTGGTGTGTAGTTAGCTGACACCCTGGATTAACACATAGGTTACTTTTATCCCTGTATTCCCACGGGAACGGGTCCTACGCGGGGAAACCGCGGGATGGCTGCTAGTGTATTACTTATAAAACTTATTTTTAAAAGAGTAATTATAGAGTTTCTTGTCAATTTTTCGTCTTACCAAATTACCTTATAGTGAGACTACATAATTTTCCATTCGTATACTTATTGAACTGCAAACCAATTCTCGTGCGTTCTCTATGAAAATGATAAAAAACCTTGCATTAGGACAATAACAGACTGATAATTTAAATATCCCACTGTAAAGCATAAACCTAACAGTACCTCGCAGCAACTGATTGATCAACAAACAGATTGCTAAGAATGATCAATCTATTTTTTGTTAAATTCTCAATCAGTGAACGCAACTTTGTACAGATTGCGTACCTCTCTGTAATCAATTTAAAGTAACAATAAAAAATGACTTTAAAAACTGTACTATTTTGAGAGTTGCAATAAGTATATCTTTAGCGTAGCAGGGTAGCCCGTGAAATTAAAATATTCTTGAGTTTTTTTTGCAATGGGCTATTTATTTATTATAAAAAATAATAAACTTGACAAGTATTTTTTTCTTTTTCAAATTGATGAAAAACTGCTTAGATTAAGCGTATTAAAGTTGAGGAGGCTTAGTAGGCGACTCGGACGCTGAGTCTCGTCCGATCCGGCCGAGACAGGAATTTTATTATTATAAATATTTTTGAGTGGTGTTTGGGACGATACTTTTTTTTAAGCAAATTTTGTACAGTCAGAATGAAAAACCTTAGGTAGAGTTTTATTACTTAAGTAAAAGTCAGGGAATTGTTAGAAAGAGATAAAGTTTAATATACAATTACAACAATCAACAGTAAACATGATAAATCACAATAATCAGTCTTATATATCAATTTAAAAGCGAACAATAATAATTATAAATGTTAACAACAATAATCAGTCTTTTATATCATTTGGAACGTGTACAACAAGAATATTAAATGTAAATTACTATAATCAGTCTTATACAGGGTTACTGGTAATTAGACGTGAGGGGCTGATAAGGGGGCCAAAATGCAACAAATTGAACCCCCCATATTTATGGCCGAAATTCAATAGTTTTCGAGATATTTGAATTTTAAGGGTTTTTCGATATTTAACCAAAATTTTCCAAATAAAAAAAAAAAATATTTGAATGGGTACCATTAAGAATGATGTTGTAGCTGGCACTTTAATTAAACTATGGACATATTTCAAACTACTTAATAAGAATAATCTCATATCGCTCATTATTTTAATTATTTTGTTTTGAGATATTATTATCTTACCAATATTTTCATTTTACGCTTCAAAAATGTTGCTTCGTCACAAAAATTTCTATGACATTAATCGTACAAATAAATAAAACAACTTGCCTTTTCTGTAAGCTTTCCAAAAAGGTATAAAAGTTAATTTTAAAATACATAATCGTGGCATGGCATGTGTCTAAATCGGCGCGGGGCCAACTAGAAGTTTTTATGTCTCAATGTGCGTGCAAAATGCCAAAAGTCAAAAACTAACCGACTCGTGAGAGATCTGCTGCCTTATTCTAAACCGTTCGATTGGTTTCCGTGTCGGTAAGGAACCGTTTTCGACAATCTCATTTCCGAGCCGAAGAACTGCCAAAACGCTATTCACAGATCCGAACGGATACGATTTTTTTCTATACGATTGATCATTGTATTTATGGGGAACGCTACAAAATGGTAGTAAAAAGATCAGCGTGGTAGAAAATTTAAAGTAGTTAATAAAATGATTTATTTGAATGTTTCGATCCGTTTAATTATAGAATATACAGCTAGTAATTTAATAGACAGCAAACGGTACAAAATGATTTAATTATTAATCAAACAAACTTTATTTCGAACAAACTTGCATTGTAAACAGCCGTCTGTCAAACTGGCAATGCCAGTTTGACAGACTTTTTTACTATTTAAACTTTTTCCGTATTGCCAATCTTGCAATGCGGAAAAAGTTTTTATTTGATATAAAACTATGGATTTCTTTTTGTTATAACTTTGATAAAAAATGACTGTAAGTATTTGATATCAATACACAAATCTTGCTATTTGATCATTGTCAAACAATAACACCTACAACTATACGAATAAAGTAATTCAAAGTGTAATTATGTAGTTCTACATAATTACACTTTGAATTTATGTAAATGCGAAAGAATCAATGAAATACGGTCAATACAATAATAAAACTTCATTTACTTAAAAGTGCAGTGTTTTAAAGGTTTACAGTGTTTATATTTCTCTGAAATAAATCGTTTATAAATGTTGTTCGGTATGGCTCCCGATAGCAAACAGCTGTCGGAAAGATTTGAGTCTTCTTATCGAATTTGAACTGTCAAAAAAAATCGTTTTCTGATTTGTGAATTGCGTTTGGATGACATCTTCGACATCTTAGACGTTCGATTCGGTACGGAATCTAGTCGAATGGTTGTGAATAAGCCAGCAGAATTTAGAATTAGAATTTATTTAATTATATTAAGAATGTAGTTTTACATAGTATGCTATTAATATTTTTTTAAGTTCTATAAACTCTACCATAACATATGGTGTACACATATTGAAATGTCATTCTTATATAGCTAAGTACAATTAATTATATGATTTAATGATTGACAACAAGTCCAATATGAATCAGTTTAATTAGGTAGTCGTTACTTTAAAATCAATTTAAAAATTAAGTACATGTCGTCTTGGATTTTAACAATATTCCACCATTACCACCATTTATTTATTTTCACATAATTATGTTCTAAAACAATGATTCAATAACCAAGTTGTCCGTAGGGATGTATCCTATACCGATACCGATGCCGATATATCGGCAATACTCGAACCTTGCTGTTAAATCGGCATCAGCGATATTTATATTGCCGATTTAACGGAACTTATTAAATTTCGCGCTTTGAAAATGTAAAATAAACGCGCGTGTTGTCTCGTCTACTTTGTTTTTGATACAAAAGTCTCATCAATGTTAATTTTAATTACTAAAACTATTAACTAATCTCAACCTGTCTATAGTTTCAAATGATTTTGTTTAGTTTGTCCTGTTATTATTATTTTTATATTATTAAAAAAATAACCTGTCTTGATAAGGTATCAGTATCGCCGATTTTTTTTTATAAGAGCCGATGCTCTTATATAAAAATAGGATACGGTACTGATACCAATGTATCGGTATCGTATCAAAGCAAGAGTGAGCTGACAAGTAGGGATACTTGTCATCTCATCACTCATTAATAAAAAATACAAAAAAATCTTTATTTTCAGGCGTCGACGGCCCATAGCGTGTTAGTATTCAGTACAAAAATAACTTAAAAACTATGTTAGTAGTAACATCTAGACACACACAAGAACACAAATTATACACAGCAAAATAAACAGCTCCTAACTCGAGAAGGATTTATCAAGACCCATGTCTGACATGCAGCTTGCTTGATAAACCTATCCATCGTAGACCCTTCCAATCTTTCTGAAAATACCTTCAGAACTAGGGCTTGCAATCCGGATATCCGGATATCCGTATTATCCGGATATCCGCCGATTTTAAAATCCGGATTTTACTTGCATGGCAATCCGGTTTTTTCGGATATTACGGATAGTTCTATTTCACTTTGAAATATTAAATAAAAAGCTGTCATCTGTAATGAGCATTACTGTTATTACGTTATTTATTATTTCAATATAGTTAATCACTCTCGCTTTTGTTTTTTTACTTCCCAAATCATACATAAATACATAAACGCACGCCTTTTTTCATGAGGGTAGGTTGAAATGAGAAAGTACAGAGTGCCATGTGCTACGATTCTGACATAATTATTTTGCTTCGTTTACCTTTATACATGCTGTCATACACATCATAATATTGAGTCAATTTAGTGGCAGAGATTATAATTAATTCCAACATTCTATATACATAGCCAAAATACAGGCTTTGCTTAGCTCTGCTTGGCTACAGATGGACACTCCACACCAATTAGACCGACCTAACTTAGCTTGTACAAATATTATGCCTGAGTTTTCTTTTAACAAACATTATTATTAAAATTAATGACCACTGGCCAACTTTATCAATCAATCAATTCATTTATTAAATCAAACAAATGACACACATCCATACTGCACGCATTTTCAAGATTGTGTTGTATTTTACGGCACGCACGGTAAAAGAAGACTGGACCAGAGTTTCAAAATCAATCGCTATAGTGGCATTTACAAAACCTCTCACATTTTTTATTAAGAACAAAAAAACTTCCAACGAATCTGTGAGACTAGCGATTATTAAAATTATATCCACGTTTAACACACAACAACCAAATCAAACAGTCATAACTTCTACGGACAATACACGATATAAAGAAGGTTTCTCTTCTTCAACTGAAAACGTATCAATCAAAACATGTTCAAGTTTCTTCATGACACACATGATATATCTGAGGTCATCAAAAAACTTGAATCTTTAGGCCCATGCATACCACTAATTTCTACGGAAAATTGTTCTCAGTGGAGGCTATACGGTTATGGAATGCCTTGCCTGTGTTAGGGAGACAAGATCAAACATTAGCATCATTTAAAAATATATTATTATCTTTCTTCTTTCTTTCTTTCAACACCAGGGGCGCGTTGCCGACCCTTTAAAAACCTATCTACTCCCCTTTTGAAGAACCCCATACTGTAGCCCTCTGAGAAAACCTCGGCAGGGCGCTCATTCCACAATCCAAGTGTACGCAACAGCTGTAATAGATGGTTAACAACTAAATAAGCAACGCATATCCAATTACAGGTAGAAACAAAGTATGTTACAGAAATCTTAGGATTACTAACAAGCACGGTAATAACAGAAAAAAAAAATAGAAAAAAATACAAAAAGCACTCACATTATAATGTTTTATACAGATCGATTGGATTGCGATGTTATGATTTGTAATAAATGTAAGATCTCATGTTTAATTAGAATTGTTAGTATGAGAAAAGTACATTCGATTGTATAGTGCGATATCGGTGTTTTAAAGCAAAATTTTAGAAAGTTAACAATTTTGTAATTGTTACTTGAAATATTGGTATAGTTTAATATTTCTTGTCATTTTGCCTGAGAGACTAATTAGAACGTGTTACAAAAGCTTATTAATTTAATTTATAATAAAAACAAAAAAATATCCGTATTATCCGAAATATCCGGATAATCCGGATAGCAATTTTTTAAAATCCGTATTATCCGGATAGTAAAAACGAACGGATATTGCAAGCCCTATTCAGAACGCTATTGCTGCTTCCCCTCACTCTGCGTATCACTGATGCCACTTTCTTTCGCAAAATGTGCAATGTGTTTTAATGTTTATTTTATTTGTAATTAATAATTTATCCATAGCGACAAAGTAAAATATTTATTATTTAATTTTGTGTCTGACGGTACTTTGCCTCTAAAAAAGGATGCGTCCGAAACACCACTCAAAAATATTAATAATAATGAAATTCCTGTCTCGACCGCATCGGACGAGACTCAGCGTCCGAGTCGCCTACTAAGCCGTTGAGGAGAGGGGGCTTGTAACTTGTAACGTCATTATCTAGTATAAACTGTGCTAGATAGTGACGTCATTCGACATTTTGACTCGATGTATCATGTTGTTTTTTGATTAGGTACGTGAAAAAAGAAAAATATGTGTCGAATATTTTCTTGTAATCTAGAAAGAAAGAAAGAAAGATTTATTTGTCAGAATATAGTACCTACAATAGATGTTAACGTTATATTAAGTTTAAGATGAGGGACTAAAAACTATAATTTTGTCAAATGGCTCATTTTCTGTTCAGTGTCAGGTTGTACCTACACGGTATGTAAAACAAAATTGCTTGATTTGCGACCATAATAAGTAGGGTATTTACAGAATATTATAATAATTAAAATCACTAAACAAACCCTGTAAGTCCATGTTATCTCATTGAATGAATATTTACGACTTGATTCCGCCATCATCTTTCTACCATCGGACAACCGTACGGCGAGTGTCCACCCTTACATCGTTGGCACTTCCACGATTCGGACAAAGCATTTCGCTTCGTCGTTTATACCGCGTACATCGAAGGACTGGAACAACTTGCCTGCTGCGGTCTTCCCGTCCGATTATAATTGAGGTGTCTTCAAGGCTAGAGTGAATAAGCTCTTACTAAACTAGTGCGCTTCATCATCACTGATTGCATCACTGCTTACCATCAGGTGGCATTGCAGTCAAGCACAGGTTTATAATATTAAAAAAAAAACATAAAAAAAGTCATTTAATGGGAATAAATTAACTAAGAGGCTTGTATTAGTAATTCATTCACCATCTGGCGCATCCACCTTAAGCATATAGTTATTATCTTTATAGACTGGAAGCTAACTCTAAACATGATTGGGGTAAGGTTAGGCTGAATAGAACCCACAATATTACTTCAAACCACTCACTAAGCCCCTTCTCTACCGAATCAATTCGCAACAACAACAACAACGGCGACAGTTGTTCAACGTTGTTTATTGTTGTTAACTGTCTTTTTATACTTGAAAAAAAAAACAGTTAATTTGAGAACACTCTCGTGACACGCGTGCCTCTGCCTTAGGAGGCGTTTACATGGCGCTGTACAAGAATAAAATATGTAAGGGAGAATTGTAAATTGGAGATTTGTTGACAAAAAAAGTATTGAGTAAGTATTTTACACATAGTTTGTTCAAAAGGCTAAGTAGCTAGTAAGTACTATAATAGTAGAGCTTCTCCGTAAAAATAAACAAAAACTGTGACATGAGAATTTTATACTATTAGAAGATTACACCCAGACATAGTGCAAATGAGCAGCTGTGCTCATACAAAATAATCCCAATACGTATTAACCTCACATTTTTCACCTACATACAAACCCTGCTTTCCAGTACGGGTGTCGAAATTCTTGGCAGGAAGCTATCGAGGGGGTGGCTAGCACCCCTATCGAATAGTTTGATTACAAGTGGCGACTTTATTTTTAACATCCCCCTTGTGTAAGGGTACCAGATATCTTTTATTGCAGTTTTTTTTCTTGGTTAGCCATTAGGTAGGTATGCTTATTTTCCAAAGAGATCTTCTTAGCATGTCGATAGCAAACAAAGACACTGAATTTTTAAATACCTATTATTCCACAATATTCCACAATATTCCACAACATTTTCACACAACGCCATCTAGTCCCGCTAAGCTAAGCTAAGAGCTAGTGTTATGGGTACTAAACAGCTGATAAACATACAATCTTACTTATTTCTAAATACATACATATTATAGATAAATTACACCCAGACACAGAACAAAACAATGATCGTGCTCATCACACAAACAGTTGTCCTGGGTGGGAACCGAAACCACGACCTCCGGCATAGCAGTCAGGGTCACTAACTACTAGACCAACAGGCCAGTTAACGGTAAATTGTATGTTTAGCCCAGAATTGGCTACCGCAACACTATCCACCGACGCAACCCTAAAATCTTCACGTGTGAAGGTAACAGGGCAAGAGACAGACAAGGGACAAGAGATTTAAGATATCTACTATCGAGAGGGCCTATGAGTAAGCTCAAAGTAGCCCAACGAGCTATGGAGAGGGCTATGCTCGGAGTCTCTTTGCGAGATCAAATCAGAAATGAGGAGATCCGTAGAAGAACCAAGGTTACCGACATAGCCCAGCGGATTAGCAGGTTGCAGTGGCAGTGGGCAGGGCACATAGCACGGAGGACTGATGACCGATGGGGTCGAAAAGTTCTCGAGTGGAGGACGTCCACCCACAAGGTGGACACACGACCTCATTAAGGCCGCGGGAACGCGCTGGATACGAACCGCTTCCTGTCTTATTGGTGATCTATAGGGGAGGCCTATGTCCAGCAGTGGACTTCCTATGGCTGAAATGATGATGATAACTATCGAGAGGGCATGCGAATAATTGTCATAGAAAAACTGTGTTCCCATCTAGAATAATAATTATAGCAATATTGAAGCGGGCACTTGCTAAGTGCCAAAGAGTGTCAAATTTCTTTGATAGGTTTTCAACTTTATACTAAACACAATAAGGTTCATGTTCAATTGGAAAATTTGAGAGTTTGGGGTAGATTGATGTGCTGGCGTGACGTCTATACAACATCTTTGTTGGAACGAAGTTCCTTATCGCGCTTTGCGAAAGGGGGCTAGACGGAAAAAAAGAAATCTAAAAGTTGTAGTAACTTCTTTATTGCTATTACAAAGTTTTAATGAGTACTTACAAAGGTATTAAAAGCCGATTTTTCTGACGAATTGGTGGTCAGTACTACCAAAGTAGGGATTGCAATTCATAATAAGAAAAGTCCCACTGAGTTCTATGTGAAAACCAGAAAAACTGAATTTTAGCAGTTTTTCTAGAATCACGCATTCACGCCATTTTCACTATTCGTTAAAATAAAAATAAAAAGTTATTAATTAGGTACTTACCTATCAACACCTACCTACAATTCGCAGGTTATGTTAAAGTCACATCTAATAGAGGGCGAGCCTATTGCCGTCAACCAAGCAAAAATTAGAAGTCAAAATCAAAAGTCGTTAGGTAGGCGTAAGAACCTTTAGTACCTACATCCGAACTTTGTACATAGACCTTATTGGTGAGGTTCTTCAGAAAGGTCAGGTGCGTAGTACCTACTCGCAACCGGCGTGTGTGTATGACAACATGTATGAATGTAAACGAAGCAAGGAGTATGTAAGAATCGTAGCATATGGCGCTCTGTAGTTTCTGCCTGCCCCAATGGGAAAAAGGCGTGAGTTTATGTATGTATGTATGTTAAAATCACATTTAGGTAATAGGGGCGACCCCTATTCCGTCAACCGGGTACAAATCCAGACTCAGCTACTGAGAAATTTCTCATAGAATAACCAAATAGCACTTAGCATTTCTCGGGAATTGAACCAATGTCTTCACGTTCAGCAATAGGTAAGTAGTACCAAATTACCATCTCAAACCCCAAATCTACTAATTTTAAGAAAGTTTTAAAATACTGACCAAAAATAGTTTCACATGAATTATTCTGAAGCAATTGAGCCTTAGTTACCTCTCTGCCAAGCCTCATTTAAGCAAAAAAGCTTGAACATATTAATTACCAATTAATCAACGTTCAAAGATACTACGAACTATCTATCACGACTTGAACAACAAACTAAAAAAAAAAGTTCAAAAAAAATATCTATGGATACAGGTGTCAAAAATTAATCGGACGGAGTTGAATGACCTTTTGACGTCAGTATAAAAATTACCGACCACCCACGATGAACGCATTGCACTAAAGCACTTCGCAACGGCGGTTATCCCCGTCCCTTTCACGCTCAAAACATTCCTTACATTTCCCAATACAATAAAGAGAGATAACTACATTTCGCCGGCTACGTTCAACATTCGAATATCGTTCGGAAAGCATCTAACATAAGTTGAGCTGTCATTAAGAACATTCATTCAACAAAATGAGGCCTATTGCAATGGTTTATTGTCTATTTTAACTTGATCCGTTCTACGGAGTATCTAATAGGTTTCCACGGTTCTACTTATACTGAATGGAACCAGTATAAATTGATCTGAGCTTTAGAAGTATTAAGGCGAAGTAAGAGGTCTATTGCTATGGTTTTTAAGTTAAGACAGATTGTCTCTGGTTTTACACTGTCGTTTAGTTTCGATCTTAAGTATCGGCCATCACAAAATCCTTGTCTATGGGTTTCTTAAGAGGCCATGTTAGATTTTATCCGGTGGATAGATAGAATTTAACTGGTGGTTAGAATATCACCAACTCGAGCAAATCACCTGTTCGATGGATGCGAGAATTTAATCGAGAGTTTTGATGGTGAAAGGATAGGTCCTATATTTAGCAGTGGACGTATTATCGACCTCTAGGTATTGAATTGAGGATTAGGCAGAGCTGCACTTAGATTGTAACTTAAGTAAGGTTCGAAGTAATAGGGGGCGAGCCAATTGCCGTCTATCATGGAAAACGGGCTTCTACTGAGAAGTTCGAAATGAAAAGACGCAAAAAAAAATTTGCCCGACTTGGGAATCAAACCTAAGATCTCATGCTCTGCAGTTATAGCGCTTGTGATTGTGACTACTTCACAGGCGGGGCAACTAGAATGATTTTAATAATGAGCTATTTGACAATATTTAGTTGTCAGTCCCTCATCTAGATTACAAGAAAATATTCGACACGTATTTTTTCTTTTATCACGTAATTAAAAAATAACGGCGATACATCGAGTCAAAATGTCGCATGACGTCACTAGCCAGTACAGTTTATGCTAGCTAATGAAGTTACAAGCCCCTTCTCCTCAACTTTAATGCGCTTAATCTAAGCAGTTTTCCATCAATTTGAAAAAGAAAAAATGTGTCGAATATTTTCTTGTTATCTACATAGATGAGGGACTAAAAACTAAAGTACTGTCAAATATTCATATATTCATAGCCCATAATAATAGCCCATTGATATAACTCTTTCAAAAGTTCCTTTTATTGGTGTAATTGAGATACTAAGAGTCTTGAAGCAACCCATGGCAATAGGCTATTGCGCCTTATTACATGATGGGACTTAACCATAACTGTCGAAGTGTGGGTGTACTTTAGGTACGGGGTGTACCTAAAGTACGCCCACACTTCGACAGCTATTTTTTATTAGTTGCCTAACCCTTCGGGAATTACAACGGCCTAACTCAACCGACCCAAAGTTCACAAATTTTTCATATCAGTAAAATTGTATGGCTTCGACATTTCGCTACCCGTAATATTCTGTGGCCCTAGTGAAAAGGGGTATAAGTCCAATTTTGTCGAAAATGAGTTAAGTGTACCAAAGTGCCATCATCAGCCATAGGAAGTCCACTGCTGGACATAGGCCTCCCCTCTAGATCTCCAATAAGACCGGTCGGAAGCGGCTCGCATCCAGCGCGTTCCCGCGGCCTTAATGAGGTCGTCTGTCCACCTTGTGGGTGGACGTCCTACGCTGCGCTTGCCGATACGTGGTCTCCACTCGAGAACCTTTCGACCCCATCGGTCATCAGTCCTCCGTGCTATGTGCCCTGCCCACTGCCACTTCAACCTGCTAATCCGCTGGGCTATGTCGGTAACCTTGGTTCTTCTACGGATCTCCTCATTTCTGATTCGATCTCGTAGAGAGACTCCGAGCGTAGCCCTCTCCATAGCTCGTTGGGCTACTTTGAGCTTACTCATAAGTCTGATATTGAAAGAAAGAATTTATTTATGCTCAAGTCGTAAAAGAAAAATATTAAGACTTTTATGTCTGTAGACACAGTACTTATTGTGTGGTCCACACAACAATATAATAATATATTAAATATTCTTTACTTGATCGCTTATATAAATATTCAATTATATCTACCAACCTCTGTGTACGAATATTTTATCGCCGTTAACTTTACAGACGCCAGCACATCAAGTTAGCCCAATGTGTCAAATTTCTTTGATTGTCAAACAGAATAAGGTTCATATTCAATTGGAAAAATTTGACTCATTGGGGTAACTTGATGTGCTAGCTAGCGTCTGTACTAAGAGTGGTAATTACTTAGCAAAAAAAACTTCTAACTCTATCGATCTATCGATAATATTATAAAAAAAGTAGGTATCTATGTTTGTTTGTCGGCTTTTCGCGACTAAATAGCAGAACGGATCGTTATGAAATTTCGCAAGGAGATAGATCATATCCTGGACGGACATAGACTATTATTTTGTCTATTAAAAGCAATGGTAATTCACGAATAAAAAATAATATATGTAGATTTTTTTTTTATTACTGATAGGCACGCGTTTGACCACTATCTCACCTGATGGTAAGCGATGATGTGGTCGACGATGAAGCACGCTTGCCTAGAAGCAACCTGTTCACTCTTGACTTGAAGACCCCTAGGTTGTAGCTATCAGGAAACACCGACACCGGCAGGGAATTCCACTCTTTGGCTGTTCGCACAATGAATGTGTTTCCATAGCGTAGCGTATTCGTATGGTTGGGATACCTACCATGTACCGGTATTCGTTTTCTAAACCATTTTTCAAATACAGCGCCATCTTTGCTAATATGACAGCCAGATGACAAATGTAGCTGAATACCAGTGTTTTACATGGAGTAACTCAGTTACTGAGTAACACAGTAGCTGGTAAGAGTATGCTGTAATATAATTATTATGTGCCTACCAAATCACCACAATTATAGTTTGATTGGGCTGTTGGTCTAGTAGTTAGTGACCCTGAATGCCGGAGGTCGTGGGCTCGATTCCTACCCAGGACAAATGTTTGTGTGATGAGCATGATCATTTGTTCTGTGTCTGGGTGTAATTTATGTATAATAAGTATGTATTTAAGAAATATATAAGTATGTTTATCAGCTGTTTAGTACCCATAACACAAGCTCTCAAGCTTAACTTGGGACTAAATGGCTTTGTGTGAAAAGTTGTGGAATATTTATTTATTTATAGTACCACTGCCCACTATCCATGCAGCCCTTCAGCCACGTCAGACAAAGTTAAAGAAATTAAGAAAATAATTCTAGTGATACCTCTTTGGCCTAGTGGTTGCAAGCGCTAAGTCTGCTGAGCATGAGGTTTCGGTTTCGATCTCCGTGTCGGGCAAAGTGTTATTGAGTATTTTAACTAGGAACTTCTTAGAAGCAGCCCGGAGACTGGACTTGAGCCCGATTGATGGCAATCGGCTCGCCCCCTATTACATGGGACTTTAATATATCTGGCGGAATTTGGGTGTACTATTACGGGTATAGGAATGTCTAACCCTTAGGGGTAAACAGGCGTGATGTTATGTTATGATTCTAGTTGAACATCCCAAAAGGTAGTTTTGTATGGAGAAGAATGGGAAAGAACTTCCATACTTACTCTTTTAAATAGGTTCTTGTGGTCAACTTCCAGTCTAACCAGACGTTAGACTGGGAGCCGACCACAAATATTCCAGATTAAAATACCAGTGATAAGACCGCTTTTTGTCCTTAATTTGACAGCTGGCCTTAATAAAAAATGCGAATGTATGCAAAATATATGTGGGAAAATTTACAAATAATAATTATTTATTTAGACGTGTAGTATCAATGTGGGGAATTTTTGTGAATGTGCTGCGCAAGCGCCAATCAACATTCAGGGGTGGCACGCAGGAGAAATATCTGAGTAAGTATACTAATATATTAAACTTGAAGACCTTGATTGAATAGAATAAATCCGATGAAATTAAATAAATAAATAAATATTCCAAACTTCTACACAACGCTATCTAGTCCCATAAGCTAAGCAGAGCTTGTGTTATGGGTACAAAACAACTGATAAAATAACTTCTAAACATATACATATTATATATAACAGATAAATTACATCACACAAACCATTGTCCTGGGTGGGAATCGAACCCACGACCTCCGGCATAGCAGTCCACTAACAGTAGAATAGAACAGTGGAATAGAAAAGTATTCTAATATAGAATACATAGTTTTTTATTTGAATTGAGATCAGGTACCTACATAACAGACACAGTGATTGGTTGGTAGGTAGGTATGTATTTAGAAATATATACTTCGTATGTTTTTCAGCTTTCTAGTACCTAGTAGTTTTTATTTATTTATTGCTTGTGCAAAATAGGAAATCAATAATTTCATTTAGTAACTTTCTGTAACTGCTTCATTATTTGCATACAATAAGTAAGAACACAATTCACAAAACTAATTCACAATTCCCAGCACACCCGCCAACCCTATTCCCTCAACCAATCAGCGTCGCCGGCGCCGATCTATCACCGCGGCCGGCGCGAGCGCAACCAAAATAAAAACAAACAGCGCGCGATCTGGGTGGCCCACAGGTTATATATCAATTTACAATATTCACTTTTAATCAGTTTAACTTGAGTTAGCAAGCAAGCGAGTCAGTTAAAATAACTTTTTGCGGTGTTCATGCGATTAAGTGTGCGAAGTTGACTTTGGGGATTATTGGCAGAACTGGAGGCTAACTGATGACATCATTCAAAAGTTAAGCTACGCTTCCCGAGGTCGCTCTGTGCATGGGTCTACTTCAACTCTTCTTTATGGCGTTTGTAGAAGAGGGACACCACAATTTTGCCAATACTTAACACGTAGGTAAATATGATAGACCATCAAACGCTGGAAATTAAATAAATAATTATTGTTGATTTAGGAAGTAAAATTAGTAGATTGTTTATCTAGGGAGCAAACAACTACCTATTTAAAGGCGAGAGTGTTTTTTTTTAATTCAGAGCGGAGCGAAGGATTCTAGAGTAGAATCCCGAGCGGAGCGATGGATTCTTAACTAGAATCCTGAGCGCAGCAAGGGATTTAAAGTATGTAACTCGAGCTTAAAATAGTGTTGCTCCCGAGGTGGACACTCTACTTTTTATCACCCTCTATGAGAAAATAAGTAAGTGCAACATAAGAACAAGAATTTATCTAGGTACGTACAATTCAGAACCATAAGACATAAAATATAAATAATTAGAGGCTGTTGTTTATATTTGAACAATTATGGAAGTGTATCGTAACAAGCAGAATGCATTTAATTTCGCGCGTTGTTTATTTTTAATCAACTTTTTTTAAATTTGGCGCGCTCGCAGTTTGTCAGCCAGTCACATATTCAATACATTGTTCCCGCATGGTTTGTGATTCACCTCTTTGCTGATTGAAACATTTACTAACAATATCCACATTCCAAATTCAAATCAATTTTGGTCCCTAGGGATTAATGAGCTATTTTGGTCCCTGTTTACGAGGAATAAACTAGCTCTTTTTGAATAGATGTGATAAAAAGATAATTTATAATATTAACCAAAAAAAAAACAAATAAAACCTTATTCTGCACAGACATTTCAGTGTTGTGTGTATGGGTCTACTTAAGCCTTTATTCCCGACTGTCATATTTTGACAGTCATTACCATTATCCAGATGTTTCTTTGAATGGTGTTATCTTGAACCGTGTTTCTCAGTTTAAATATTAGGGACATATTGTGACTGATGATCTAAGGGACAATCTAGATGTTGAGAGGGAACGAAGAGCACTGGCGGTGAGGTGTAACATGTTGGCTCGAAGGTTTTCACGCTGTTCAGGTGCAGTCAAAGTGACACTATTTGAAGCCTTTGCTCATTTTTTTTACACGTGTAGCCTTTTGTCAAGTTATACTCCAAAATCAGTCAGTGCTCTTCGTGTCCAGTACAACAATGCATTCAGGATGCTGTTGGTGCTGCCACGCTTCTGTAGCGCGTCAGGTATGTTTGCTGACGCGCATACGGATGGCTTCGCTGCGATCAGACGCAAGCGTGCAGCGTCATTGCTGTTCAGAGTGCGTGCCAGCTCTAACAGTCTCCTGCGTGTCATTGCTGGTAAACTTGATTGTCCATTTGTGCACTTTTTGGGATAACTACACGTGGTTGGCTCAAAAAACAACCATTTACTAACATAGTTTTTAAGTAGGGCTACTTACTAACATTTTATTGTAAATACTTTTACTGAGTGATATGGATTGTTGTCTGGATTAAATAATAATAAGTTTATTTCAAGCAAGCTATCTTAGTTTCTAGGATACAAGCACTTTGAGATACAGCTTATGAACAAATACAATTATGTGAACATCTGTGTCTGAACTAGATAACTTAATATCTGTATTTCAGCCAGCAGCGCTCCTCCCTTAAAAGATACATTTCACTGTATACAAAACAAATCAATAAGGTGAAAAAAAATAATTAATAAATAATTTAAGGTTATAAAGTGTAAAAAAGGCCTCCTTGTGTGTGGTGTGACAGTGTGTGTATGTGAGTATTAAATTTACCCAGGTACGACAAGTAATTTTTCAGTTTCATCATAGTTAAGTTTGTGTATGTATTCAAATAGTTTCTTTTTGAGCTCTCTAATATTTAAACTTCGTACATCGATGGATTGGCTGATTTTATTATATAAATATGGACCTAAGAAGGGAAAATATTTGTTCGCGAATCGGTGTTTAAATTTTGGTCTAATGGGGAACGTTATGTCTCTACGGCGCTTTGAAGTTTTGGCGATTTTATCAAAAATGAAACTTGAGTGTTGTTTCATAACTGTACCTACTCAGGGTAGGGAACAAGTAGGGACGAAAAGTGCTGACTTTAAGAATAGCACGTTGAGCTATTTCAAGCGATTTCATAGACGTTTTGGGTGCACCGCCCCATACAGTAATGCAGTATCCCACTATAGACTGTCCAAGAGCCAGGTAGATCTGTTTGAGTAATTTAGGATTTGTCACATTCCTTAGATTTTTAAAAACGTATATCAGTTTTCTCAGCCTCGCAGTGATTAAATTGATATGTGATTGGAAAGAAAGATTTTTATCTAACAGGATACCAAGATATTTGACTTCATTGGTGAGATTCAGCGAAGGACAATTGCACACATCAACATTGCAACAATCATGGGCAAACAAAGAAAATGAATTATTATTATATATTTTTTTATTATTACGAGTAGGTAGCCTAAGGCTGGAAAGTTTGACAATAAGCCAAGAGCAAGACGTCTCGGAAAGCACGTGAAGCCGTTGGTTCGGCTGTCATTTGTAAATAGCTATGACAGTCGTTACAGATAGTCAGAAGCCCGAAAATCTGGCAACCAGAGTAACCAAGGGGTATCGTGTTACCCAGTTACTGGGTTGTGGAGGTCCAACAGGCAGTCGCTCCATGTAAACTTCCAGACTAACTTACTCAGTAAGTTAGTCTGGAAGAAAATAGGACACTAGGAAGTAAGTGAAAAATTGGCTTTTTACCCGACTGCCAAGAAGGGTGCTCTTAAAAACTAAAAAGAAAAAAACAAGTTCAATCAAGGACATATTGACTGTAACAGTCGGGACCCATGAAATAATCTAGACTACAATCATTCCATGCAAATGGGTCCCAAAAGTTAGTCAATATGTTCTTTCTTCTTGATTGAACTAGTTTTTTTCTTTTTAGTTTTTTAAGTATTTTTTTAAGGACTGTCTTGTGTAATGTTAACGTTTAAAAAGTGCTGATTCTCAGCCTAATAATAATCAATTTTAGGTAATTTAAGTAATAGTTATTTGTTATACAAGAGTGCAAAGTTGCTTTTTAACCGCGTGTTCAATTTTGATGACCGAGCAAGCGAAGGATTCTAAAATTGAATCAAACAAATTAAAAAAAAGTTGTAAGTATGATATATTCGGCACCATAGAGGTAGCAGTAAATAGGTTAAATGTTTTTTTTAATTCACAAACTTAAGTGCACACGATGTTCTAAATTCAATTTACTTTATCCTCTAGAGAATAAAAACGGCTTTTCCACTCAGATATTGAAGATTAAAAATACTCTTTCCGAGATGGTGGGATGAAAATTAATTTAATTGTTCGGTAAACGTGTTCTGGAGTGGGGAGACCGCGACTTTGCAAACGTAATGTAGGACGCCCTCCAGCTAGCTGGGATGACGAACTGCCGAAGACTGCTGGTAGTTGCTGGATGCTGCAAGCTGAAGACAGGACGCTGTGACGCGCATTAGGGGAGGCCTAAGTCCAGCAATAGACTACTGTAGGCTGATGATGATGATGATGATGTAGATACGAGTAGGTAGATGTCTGATAATCAGTTTAATAAAAAGCAAGGGATATCGTGTTAAGACACTGGGTTGTGGAGTAACCAAGTAGGTACTTAAAATAATAATATTGTTAATGTAGGTAAGAACTATTTATTTATTTATTTATAAAGGCTTACCAACTAAGACACATACAGACAATATCTTAGAAATAATACAGTTAATGTATAATTATGATGATTTTTGATGATGATGGATTTTTGTTTTAAATTTTATTTTAAATTAGTTTTTTGACAGCTGAAAGTTCTTTATAGGTACGGGCTACTAAAATGTTCTCTTTTTGTCATTGTTCGTTGACACACTAATCTGCATGGTTTTGACTAAAATAGAGTCAAATATTTAAAAGAGACTGCTACCTCTTAACCTAGTGTCAGAGTTTTAATGCCGTCCATGGACCTCTGACTTGGCTTCACATGCCCTCGAGAAATATCAATAATCACCGTTTGTAAAGTAAATGATAATTATACTATATAATACGCATATGAATCAGAAAACTCAGAAGCTTTGGGTTCGAAATCGAGACCTTTGATTTGGCAATCACCCAGTTCCGCCAATTAGCTATCACTGCTGATTCGAACTGGTAACGTCATGTATGAGAGACCAGACCTTACCCACTATGCTATCATGATATATAGAATACAAAGAGCTAATTCAAGCTCCATTTATGTATTACTTTATATTTTATATACCGTGACTGTTAGAAGTACGATTTCTGCTGACCAAGTATACTAAAGTCGGTGTCACACTTAAAGCTGAGCTGTTCTACCAAATATATTATTGCTTATTAGTATAATACAAAATCAAAATTCATTTATTCAAATAAGAACGTCGAAATTACATAAGCAAGTCCCCCAAAAAGCCTGCCCTTCACCGCTTCCTAGTGTTTTTGCTTTGAAAGAAAAGAAGAAGTGGCGGAACAAACTTCACAGCAACACATCTGTCTTATAAGTTGAAAGAACTTGAATGTACACACTTGAATGAACATGTAGGTATGTGTGAATACATTATAATTACAAGACTTAGTTGGCAATAAAATAATTTTTACTTGTAATGCGTTTGATACTTACCAAAAATTAGGACAAAGCTGATGAAAAAGTTCTGCCCTAACGAGGGCACAAAGTTTATTGTTTTTTTTTTGTGAGAAAAGTTCCCGATTGAGCTTCTATTTTTAGGGCACCTAAGCGGCTGTGCATTGAGTACCAAAGGTATTAAGTATACTGTAACATACATATTGAATTGTATTATAATTGTAACGAAGTAATTGTATTGCAATGAATTGTAAATGTAGTGAATTGTTATAATTTCAAATTGACTATTTTATAATTGATTGGTTTGTAATTACTTAGTAATTGACTTTACATTAATTTAAATAAATATATTTTTTCGTACGTGACAGATTAACGAAACAAACAAACTTACCATCCTACATGTCTATAGGTAAATATGTACCTACACTCATGTTTGCACAAATAAAAATATCTCATAATATCTTACTCAATGCCTATGCGATACCAAAAATAGGTGTTCAAACGGGAATACTTACTTTCTTTTTAAGCTATAGTATCCATGTTTTAATAAATAAAGACACACATAGGTCTTTTTACTCTCTGTAAGTATATCTATCCCTTTCCCACTTAATAAGATGGAAAAGGATGGAAATAGTCTTAATTAAGTATAGCTTGTATACAGCATAATCGTCAGCATCGCCTAGCTCCCACTACCCACGATCCCAAGATCTTATCTTACCTTCAGATCAATTAGATCGATAGCACGCCTTTGACAACCACCATATTTGACATGTTTGACAGTTTTGACAGTTCTGACATTCTTTGACAAGTGTCGTGACAAGCGCGTGCTAGCATGTGAGCAATTAGTGTAACATGTTCCGTGTGTTTTATGACTTTATGACGGCAAGCAACGTGCGGGTGGAAGGCTTGGAATTTGATGGGTGCCCCGTTTCGTTTCTACAAGGGGTCTTCTTCTTTAGTAATTTAGTATTAAGTGACTTACCTGAGTTTTGTGTTGCCTATGTGGGCCCCCGATTTGTCTTCATAATTATGTCGTCGAGTAATATCGCTTAGGTACCTATGCCAGTTTCAATACCCAATACTCAATATTTGTTGCGTTCCACAATGTACATAAATGTACATGTAATGTACCTACAGAATATAAAGGTAAGTACAGAATCATTATGGACCCTGTCGGGCACAGCAAAAGCTTAGAAGAGAGGAAGAGGGCTAATGCAGCAGTAACTCACGATGTTAATGATACAAAGGGTTTATGGATGTTACTACCTCGTTAGTTTAGTGGTCGCTTTCCCTACTGCTGAGCTGGAGTTCCTGGGTTTGATCCCCGGGTCGAGCAAAGTTTTTTCACCTGGAATTTATAAGTAAACAGCTGATAAACATACTTACTATATTTCTAAATACATACATATATTATAGATAAATTACACCTAGACACAGAACAAATGATCGTGCTCATCACAAAAACATTTGTCCAGGGTGGGAATCGAACCCACGACCTCCGGCATAGCAGTCAGAGTCACTAACTGCTAGACCAACAGGCCAGTCAAACCACCACACACACCACACCACACAACATAACTACCACATACACCTTTGCTTAACCTTACAGCGATTAAATGCGTTATGTCTTGGGTTCATTTAACATAGTCCCGGTAGCAGCTTCAAAACCAGAATTTGAACTTGCTTTATGGAATTAGCAAAATCTTTTTTTCTAGTCGTGCGGTTAGGGACTGGTGTCAAAATATATGCCACCTCTGACTTGGTTTCACAAATGCTTTTAAGAAATGTCTCTCAGGCATTTGTGAGTAAGCAAAATGCCTGAGTAAAATCAATAGCCATCTCTCTACCTACCCCTTTAGCGATAAACAGGAATAATTGAAAAATCACCACAAAAATACAACAAAATGTATGTACCTAGCCAATGATATTATAAGTAAAAAGGTGTAGATATAGGTTACCTAAACAACATTCGATCTTTAAAAACGGCACACTAACGTCCAAGTGTGGTCCGTCCGGTGTCCGGTCAAGTGTGGCTAGTTAGCCACATTTTAACGTGTCGCTTGCTGAGCGCTTAGAACCTATCTACACCTTTTTACTTATAACTAGCTTCTGCCCGCGACTTCGTACGCGGATCCTGTTGCTTATGCCAGCGACAACGGGGTCGTCAAAATTGAAGATCTGAAACGTCTGATGTCGAATTCTAAAAGCCCGGGGACGGGAAAACAATGAGATGCGCGAGACGATTCAAGACGTTCCAGTTTTTTTATTTTTGTTGGTCAACAGGAAATGCCATCAGACTTAACAACTTTTGCTAAGACGCCCTTTATATTATGTAAGTATATGTTATATTGTCGCTGGGCTTTGGAGTTCCACTGTTCCGGTGCTCCAGATCTTCAAATTTAGTCTCACAGCAGAAAACACTCTTCACGTGGAATGGTTTTTGCAATGGCAACATTTTTATATCTCTTTTACTTTAGGTGTTCCATTTTCCAAAATAAATTATACCCTATATATGTTGCGTGACGTTCACGATCAGCGGTCAGTCGCGCATCTCCTTCCCCCACTTATCTATAGAGTCGATGCGTATATACGCTGAAAACTCAAGCGTCATGCTTTTTCCGTGAACGTCTCCAACTCGCGAGACAGTGCATGATGTTCACGATCAGCGGTCAGTCGCGCACATATTCTGCACTGGTGTCTAGAGACCTTGATGTAGATGCGTAAATACGCTGAGAATGCAGGCGTGCTTCGCGATCCCAAGAAGTTTCCACGGAGCAAGTTGCAGTCTCATGTTCTCGAACAGCATCAAGTCTCTCCTAACGCTCTTCGGTAGATTGTTGGGATCTTATGATCTTTAATCATCAATTACCTTTGGAACGTTGGGAAAGATTTGACTTCTTTCTAGGCATGGTTATAGTTTTATTGTGATGATACCTGATCAATTAAAATCTAAGTGGCTGCTCCCCTGCGTTACCGGGTAGGCTACCTTGTAACGAAGATAAATGGAAAAGGAAATTAAACACTCAAATAACATAAGCCCGAAGGCAAATTTATGCGATAAAAAAAATGGGAGTTTTGGCCAGTAGAGTCTAATTTTCAATGATATACCATCGTCATCGAAAATCAGTCCTGAACTGTTCCCGCCTTCACCGCGTGGAGGTACTTAAGTAATTTTATAATTATGCAATGAAATTAGTGATAGCTTTAATTTCTATATCAAATGTTGCTGATCTTCGATTTTTATAAGTCAACAGGAAATGCCTATCAGACTGAACAACTTTTGCTAAGACGACATTCCTTTGTGAGTTATGGTGTAGCTGGGCTCTTGGAGTTCCACAACAGGTGTTCCAGATCTTCGATTTTTATACGTCAACAGCGAGTGCTCATAAGGCTGATTAACTCTTGCTAAGACGTCATTCCTATATATGTTATAGTGTAGCTGGGCTCTTGAAGTTCCACATCAGGTATTCCGGATCTTCAAATTTATTCTCTCAGCAGAAAATGCTCACCACGTGGAACAATTTTTGCTATGGTACCATTTTTGTATCTCCAATAGTTTAGCTGGTCTGTTGCGGTTCTGCATCAGGTGTTCCGGATCTTCAAATTTATTCTCTTAGCAGAAAATGCTCATCACGTGGACCAATTTTTGCTATGGTACCATTTTTGTATCTCCTATAGTTTAGCTGGTCTGTTGCGGTTCTGCATCAGGTGTTCCGGATCTTCAAATTTATTCTCTCAACAGAAAATGCTCATCACGTGGAACAATTTTTGCTATGGGACCATTTTTGTATCGCCTATAGTTTAGCTGGTCTATTGCGGTTCTGCATCAGGTGTTCCAGTTTCCAAGATAAATTATAGCCTATGTGTTGCCCAAACTTAATATCTATACAACAAAAAAAAAATCATTCAAATCCGTCCAGTAGTTCCGAAGATTAGCGTGTGCAAACAAACAGACAAACAGACAAACAGACAAACAGACAAACAGATAAACAGACAAACAGACAAACAGACAGACTTTTTTTTTTGGATTCGTGCTCTATTACTGTTTCTAAACCCCCCTCAATTATTATTTTTTAAATATATTCAATGTACAGACACGGTTTTTTTACAGTCTTATTATATGTATAGATATCATACCTTATCTCACTGAATCCCATAGACCTAATTTCACACGAAAAGTCATTTCAAACTTGGAACACTACAGTGCGAGTGAAACAACAACAACTTTCCTCGCGATTAGAAAGAGAGGGAACACGAAGAGGTCATAGGTGGGCGCACGAAATGGCGATATTACAAATCGTGTGCGTGCGAAAGAGATAGATATTGCGAAAAGGATAATATCAAGTGAAAAGCATAGATTATGCTGCGACAGAAGTGTTTTCACAACTTTTTCACGAAGCGACATCTAGTCCCAAGCTAAGCTTGAGAGCTTATGTTACTAAACAGCTGATAAACATACTTATATATTTCTAAATACATACATATTATAAATAAATTACACCCAGACACAGAACAAAAGATCGTGCTCATCACACAAACATTTGTGCTGGGGCTCGAGTCTGATATCGCAATCGTGTCTCAATGACCGGTCAATGATTGATTTTCGACGTATAACGTCAAACTTATGACACATTTCCCATACAAAAAACTGTCAAAGTTGTCAAATATTCGATCAATGACCGGTCATTGAGACACGATTGCAATAGCATACTCGAGCCCCTGGGTGGGAATCGAACCCACGACCTCCGGCATAGCACTCAGAGTCACTAACTACTAGACCAACAGGCCAGTCAATATAACCATACGTTTCGTCTTTTGTGCTTACCGAGGTCGGTCCGTAGACGGGTGTCCATAAATTACCTAATCAAGGCCACTTCACGACTTAAAAAGCACGTTAAGCCGTTGGTCCCGGCTGTCATTTGTAGATCTTTGACAGTCGTTACTTGTAGTAGTTGTAGTTAAAAGAGTGTATCGTGTTAACCCAGTAACTGGGCTGTGGAGGTAAAACAAGCAGTTGCTCCATGCTAAACAGTACTGGTACTTAGGCTAGACGACAAGAGTTGTCAGACTACAATACTTACTACCCCATATGACAGCCGTGTTGCTAGGGAGCTTGTTCCGCCACTTCTTCTTCTCAGTAAAAACACTAGGAAGTGGCGAAGGGCGGGATTCTTGGGGGACTGTCTGGTATGTAATGTTGACGTTCAAGAACTTTGACTGGCCTGTTGGTCTAGTAGTTAGTGTCCCTGACTGCTATGCCGGAGGTCGTGGGTTCGATTCCCACCTAGGACAAATGTTTGTGTGATGAGCACGATCATTTGTTCTGTGTCTGGGTGTAATTTATCTATAATAATGTATGTATTTAGAAATATATAAGTATGTTTATCAGTTGTTTAGTACCCATAACACAAGCTCTTAGCTTAGCTTGGGACTAGATGGCGTTGTGTGAAAAAGTTGTGAAATATTTATATTTATATTAATAGGTCATTTATTAAAATTACCTTAAGGATCAGCCTTAAGGTATTTTAATAAATGACTTTAGATTTAGATTTTTGATTGATTAGACTAAAACAAACTTAAATGGCAAAAGTTCGGGTTAGTTACTATTAATACACGTCTGTCTTACCCTTTAAAAATGCAGGCGTGATGGTATAATACTATATTATATTAGTCTAAATAACAACAAACAAACATAAAAAGCCACCCCCGTTCCTTAATACGTATACGGCACGTGCCGAACTAGTGCGGTCCCTAAATCCGTTCGCTACCGTTACCGTCTCTAGGAACGCCCCAAATTACGGTTTGAGGCCCATTCGGTGATTTGTTATTGACATCGCAACATGGTTCGTTTATATTGGGTGTATTTAAATCAGTAAGTATCTAGTTAAAAAAAAAAAAAAAAAAAATTGCCTTCTTGGCTTTATCGTCGAAAGCACCATAGGTAGGTACTGCTTTGTTCAATTCCCGGATTGGGCAAATTGGATTTATTTATTTGGTTTTTTTTTTCAATTATAATTTAATACAGGCCATAGATAAAACGTAAACCAAAATTCATTTATTCAAATTAGCTGAGAAACGGCACTTTTTGAACGTCTAAATTACATTAGACAGTGTCCTAAGAAATTGCCACTTTATAGTGTTTGTAATTTTTTTTTTTTTTTGTGTAATTTATCTATAATATGTATGTATTTAGAAATATATAAGTATGTTTATCAGCTGTTTAGTACCCATAACACAAGCTCTTAGCTTAGCTTGGGACTAGATGGCGTTGTGTGAAAAAGTTGTGGAATATTTATTTATTGTTATGTTATATTTTTATTTTCTATTTGTAAGGGACCTAAACGTAAGCGTAACTTATATACCCACAGGTAGGTACTCTGGCCTTAGGTACCTACTCTTCAGAATAAACAAGCGTGATGGTATGCTAAAACAGTTTATTTTAAATATTTTATACAAGTAAATTTTCTGTACTTACTTTTAATATTATATATTGATTTTTTTTTATACAATCAAACTAATTTAAAATAAATTAAATATGTACACTTAAACTAACTAGAAATAGAATAGTAAAAAAACAAAATTGTAATCTCTACTTAGTAATTTCTTACAAAAAAAAAAGAGTTCTAAATTTATTAACCAACTAGAATCTAATTGAAGACAACGCAAGCTCCATATGTCTAATAAAAACTCAACCAGTACCTACAAACGCCTTTTGTATACATAACTCCTTTTACTACTAAAACGTACTTAAAAGATGAAGAAAACTTAAAAAAAAACAACTGGAATTCAACACTCAAAACCAATCGAAGTACTTCAAAAGTATGATAGTACAAATTAAGCAAATCTTCAACAATCTACACTTAATCTTTGACAGCCAAACTTTGCGGGAAAAAGAGACAGGTATACTCCAGAATGCTTGTGTTAGAACGGGACGGCACTTCCCGTTTAGACCACCCAAGTCGCCGGTTGGCATCCGACAAACTATTCGACTCCGCCATTATAATCTTGATAGTTGTTTTTTAATTATATTTTTTTTCGTTGTTTATTTAATAAGCGAATTTTGATGTGCAATCAAAAGTCACAATTGGCGATGATGAGGTCCGGGTTTGATTCCGGTTGTTGATTTGTTAGTTTTCGGTGGTAATTACTCGGCTTGATTGAGATGTTTTTGAATTTTTTTGTCGTAATTATTGTGTGTTTAGACATTAATCATGGACTCTTTAATTGTCGCTACTAATGTGATTTTCAATGTCATCGTGTGTACGAATACCTTTAGAAATATTTTCTTAGGTAAATAATGACATATTAACTTATGAATTATGAATAACATAGGCGGGCTTTGTCCTAGTTAAAGTTTAAAAAAAATTTGCAAGTTAAATATCTAAGTACCACAACGCCATGTTTATCTTTTGTATCCATGTACAATATTCCTTCTGGCTAATATTAAAGTTGTACTTCTTCCCTTTTCAAAAATAAAATAGTCTTACTCATCCGATCAGCCCGATAATTGCCTAAGGGCTAAGGGTACCTTTTTTTAAATGAATCCAAATCAATTAGGTATATCTAAAAAGTGAATATTAAATGGTAGTAGTGTAAGTAATTACTGTAATCAGTCGTTAAAAGCAAATAAATTAATACTATTTTACTATTAGCAGCCTTAACTCCTTGCATATCCTACATAACTACGTTTAACGTAGGTATAAACTTAAATGAACTAATCATGTTAACTTTTATTATTTTTTGCTATTGAGTATACTTTATAGTTGCATAAATAATATTTATATTTATGTTTTTTTACAGATCATGCCGAGTGAAGAACAATCGATTAAACAAATGAATGATATCGATTAGCCATTTAATTTAAAGTAAGTATCAATCAAGTAGGTCGCAGTAACACGGTTGTAATAGTCTAGAGGTTTGCACCAATACATTTTTTGATCTCAGCCAAGGATTGTACTTGTACTGAACGATTTAGTTTGAAAACATAAGGGTGAGAATTGTGTGCAGGTGCGCAGTGCAATCATGAATAAAAGTGAACGTGAAAATTAATGTTGTCGTGTAAAATATCTTCCTGTAGGTACAGAGAAGGCATGAACAAATTGAGCATTAATCACCAAGTTTGCTCAAGGCAGATTGGAGATTTTAGACTTATATTTACTTTACTTGGGAGTAAATAGTAAACTGAGCCACTAGCTTTTTCACGCATTATAATAGGTAACTCTATTAATTTTAATATAGTATAATGAATCGATTTGAACCTTCTATGGAGTAAAAGGCTATTAAATAACCTTTTTGACCTTATAAGGTTTAAATTGATAAATTCCGTAAAAAGAAAGTGGTCGATTTATTTGCTCCCAAGTACCTATATGTATAAAGTCCAGGTTTCCTCGCGATGTTTTCCTTCACCAATGTCAACGGTGTTTAACATAAAATTAAAGACTACCTACATAGGCGGAGGACCGGAGGGGTTTGTCTGATTCTTACTCACTAAAAACCACCTGGTGTTCCGTTTCACACTTGCGCCGGGAGTCACGGGAACAGAAAATACTTCCGCAACATTAGAGGTAAAAACGCCTTAACCTAGCAACTTATTAAAACAATATTAAGAACACATAGCCAGTCATCGACAAGGTCTCAATCACCAAAAGTGTTTCTAAAACAAACGCGTCTTGCCCGCTCCAAGTATGCTCCCGTATATATCCACCATCAAATGTTTGCTTAGCGCCTCTTTAGTACCTACATTTTTAATCCGAAGCATATTATTGATTACCGATTGATGTGGGATGCGGAGTGGTCCATCAGATCTTTAATGGTTTACATCCGCTACATATATAAATGTTTGTGGTTATTAAGTAGTCTCTCGTTAATGGTAAATAGTTATAAGCGACAATAGCCCAATAACTAAGACGTCGGCTTCCGATCGAGAGGTCGTTACTTCGCCTCTCATTGCACTATTTAATTCAATTCATTTTGTTTGTTTACTTACATAAGTAAAGTGATAAAAATTATAAAATGATTTGACAAATTGTTTTATTTCAAATTTTGACGAATTAAAGTGAAACAAAGGACGTGTCTAAGTATTATTCATTAAGTATACTTATTTGAAGTTTTTATCTTTGACACTACAATTTTCAACTAAAATGAAATAATGTTAGTAAATGAAAATCCACATCATTTCTTAAAATTAATTTGTTGAAATGGTTACAACTACGTGTGACAACTGCAGTAAAAATAGATTACATTCTTATAATAATTTCGGCGTCTATCGTAATTGTAACACATGCTTAATAAATTGTACTTTTGTCGCAAAGTGTGCATTTAAAATAACCTTTTTTAACTTCTCGTCTTCTTTAATGAAATATAGGTAGGTACCTAAAACAGCTCTTTATCGTGCGTATTATTTAAAAATATTTTCACGTTTTACGTTAACAAAGTTGTTGGTTTAATTTATTTATTTATTAAAGGTAAACCAACAGCTTCTGTGTACAGACATACATTAGAATAATGGTAAAAAGTATCAGACTTATACAGTCGCCAATAATAGGTCGACCAACATTCCAGTGAGTTAAAAAACATTTAATTATTATTCGCTCACTAATTATTAAAATGACAAATAATCAAATTAAAGTTATAAAGAAAACATAATGCAATTACAAGTACATACACAATGAGAGCCAATGAGATCAAAATGACAGCAAATTTAAAATTAAAATTAAAATAGAAACAAAACAAAATAAAATATTTACACCTAACAGAAAATAATGACGTAAAAATTTCAAGAATGTATAATTGTATAATCAAATTATAATATATGTATTGAGTATTATGAATTAAAAATTAATTATTCAGTTGCGTTCTCTAAAGTAGCTTTATCAACACAATATCGTGGTCCTAATTTTCTCCTTCGCATCAAAATATTATCATACCCTCTCCTTAGTACATTTTCTACTACTAAACAGTTATTGATAAACTTTGATTGATGTGGTGTACAGTAAGTAACCGCTAATGGGAGCTTAAACATCCGTTTAAATGCTTAGTGGCTTCTTAAACGAGAGTTAACCTATTAATAATATGACGCATGGTTTAGTGATCGCAAGTTTGACTGTCGGTTACTGGAGGGATTTGATTCCTAGGATATTTTTTTGGGAGATTGGGTTTTTTGTCATTATCCTTATGTTTTTCTTAGTTTCAGATTGATTACCAGTTCCTAATATTATGTAATATTAATTAGAACTTGTATGGTTTTTGCAGCGCTTGCCAATATATCTCGCCAATGGCAATTTACCAGATTTATTTAACTTTGAATTTTTTCCGCTAGTTCACACAATTTCTTTATAAACTACTAGCAGATGTCACGCGGTTTTACTCGCGTAGTTCCCGTTCCCGTGGGAATGCAGGGATAAATACAGCTTTATGTTACTCAGGGTGAATGTAGCTGTCGAATGGTAGAATTTTTGAAATCGGCAAAGTAGGATTTGAGTTTCTTATTTATTACAAACATACACACACAATTTTTTTTTCTTTATAATATTAGTATACATAGATGTAGACTTGTTATTATGTGTAGGTACAAACTACTTCACTTTTCAGTTTCATTAAAATCTACTCTGTAGTTTTAGCGTTAAAGAGTGACAAACAAACACACTCAATATAATTTACAACATTGTCAAATATATATTGTCATATACTTACATTGTCCTGACGAACTTTGACAGTTTACATTGGTTTGACAATAAGATTTTATTGGATAATAAGTGTGGTAAAAAATCTATAGTTATTTAGTTAGTTTGAAATTACACATACATACATACATACATACATAAACTCACGCCTTTTTTCAACGGGGGTAGGCAGAAACTACAGAGCGCCATATGCTACGATTCTTACATACTTCTTTTGCTTCGTTTACATTCATACATGTTGTCATACACACACGCCGGTTGCGAGTACTACGCACCTGACCTTTCTGAAGAACCTCACCAATAAGGTCTATGTATGTCCTTCTAGGGCGTCCCCTCCCGGCGTTCCCACTTACATCTGCCTTGTAAATACCTTTCGTTAGTCGCCTTTCATCCATCCTTTCAACGTGACCAAACCATCTAAGCATACTCTTTTCAATTTTTGTTACTACATCTTCTTTTAAACCACAACGTTGCTTTATATCATCATTCCTCAATTTGTCATTAATTGTTACACCACACATACTTCGTAATTACACATCAATCATAATTACACATCTTCTAGCTTATTTAATGTATTACATTTTTTATAACGATAACGCACTGTTCTATTATTTATTTGTGTGTTAGTTGTTCTTGCGTATGGCACTCGTGAGTCGTGGGTTGCAGCTGAAAGTCAGCGTCAGAGAGTACTCCCTGATGTGTTCTCATCTGACATTATGCTGAGCTGAGGCACTTTTGGCATTAAAATCCCTGTATTTTATAGTTTTAAGGTGTGTTTCTGTTGTGATGCCAGATGCCAATAAACGCATACATTTTATTGTAAGACACGAGTGTACAGCAAAGAATTATGTGTAGGTAAGGTCTCTCAGGAACTCTGAGGTCTATCTCTCTCTCTCTCTCTCTCTCTCTCTCTCTCTCTCTCTCTCCCTCTCCCTCTCTCTCTCTCTCTTTCTAGGAGTAACTCTGTTTGTTTGTGTATAGGCATTCAATAGTTTGTCAGAATATGTACTGTATGTTTGTTACTCTTAACGTTTACACAGCAGCCTGCGTAGCATGAACACATTGAACACCGAAGAAACGGCCTTTGTCTACAGACGAATCGGCAAAGTGACAGATTATATAGACAGGAACCTCAATCTGTCAAATTTCTTTCAATACGTAGCCTGCGTAGCATGAACACTTAATTTCTTTTCTTCCGAGACACGACAAAGACCGTTTCTTCGGTGATCATGCTACGCGTGCAGGAGACAGATTTAGATAGAATTTGTCGTACACATTTTGCAATAATAAAAATAACTTGTTTGCAACCTTGCTTACCGTGTTAAAAACGATAATAGATATAAGCAAAACCCTTCATTTCAACCAATCACAAGATCAAATCATCGCCGATCACATTCCCATCTCATCACTAATCACCAGTCCACATTAATCCCCGAAGTAAAGTGTGCGTGTGCGATTGGTTGTCGACTCTGTCGCTATATAAAGTTTATTATTGTTATTAATACTGGTCGTTTATTGCTTCTGGTCGATTACTGTGCTGGCGATGCGAGGGAATAGTGTGGATAAGACGGGTTGAATTTGGTAAATTAAATAAAAATAGTGACTGGCCTGTTGGTCTAGTAGTTATTGGCCCTGAATGCTTTGCCGGAGGCCGTGGGTTTCATTACCATCTAGGACAAATGTTTGTGTGATGAGCACGATCATTTGTTCTGTGTCTGGGTGTAATTTATCTATAATTTGTATCAGTCGTTTAGTACCCATAACGTAAGCTCTGCTTACTTTGGGACTAGATGGCGAAAACTATCTCTTGACCTCAACAGAGCCACACACACCATCAGCCAGTCGATACAGTACAACTTGAGTGAAGTAAACTGTTAATGTTAGAATGGCAGCTGAATTCACGTTTACTTCACCAATTTTTTTACTTCGACCAGAGAATCAGCATTGCCATTCAATGTGGCAATACCGCCTGACTTTTATGCACTTTTCCCGTTGAAAGCAAAGTCGAATTTTCTTTTGACGCCCTCTCATTCTTTAACTTTTCCTACTTAATAGTTATAAATATTAGGTAATAATTATTTGTATAAAAAGTGAACAGTACAATTTATTTCTGTAGTACACCACATTCCAATAAGATTCCAATACAAATATTCACCGTCAGGTCCACTCTATTTTGACGCTGCGCAAGCGCACGCGGCGGCCACGTCGTGTGTGGTCCAGTGAAACGACTCGCAGTATGCTCTACATACATTTTACTTTACTTTTCACAGGAATTTCTATATTTGGGAAAATGTTGTATTTCTCATACGATTATGAATCTTGTTAGAATGTTTTAGTACAATCAATGATATTTTAACGAAAAAGGTGTAGATAGGTTATAAGCACTCAGCAAGCGACACGTTAAAATGTGGCTAACTAGCCACACTTGACCTTAGTGTCGCGTCGCGCCGTCAACGGACGCGTGCGTGCGTTAGTGTGCCGTTTTTGAAGATCGAATGTTGTTTAGGTAACCTATAATCTACCTACGCCTTTTTACTTATAATATCATTGAGTTCTGCAATGTTATTAGAAGAGGGTAGGTCTAAAATAGTGGGTAATAAAAGATTGGGTTAATATGCAGATCACATATATGACTGCCTCATTGGTCTAGTGGTCGCAAGCGCCACTACTGAGCCATGAGGTCTCGGGTTCGATCTCCGGGTCAGGCAAAGTGTTAAAATATAGTTTTTCTATCTGGAATTTCTCAGTAGCAGCCCGGAGTCTGGATTTATGCCCGATTGATGGCAATAGGCTCGCCCCCTATTACATGGGACTTAAACATAACTGGGGAAATGTAGGTGTACTACCAGGTACACCTCTGCCTAGCCCTTCGGGGAAGACAGGTGTGACGTTATGTTATGTTATGCAGATCATTCTTATCAAATCTGTTGTCTATCTTAATATTATAAAGCAGAAATATTTGTATTTATTAATTCTTTTATAAATATCGTTTGGTTAGTGTCTGCCCGTCTCAGAGTTTCCGTTTTTTTTTTCTTTTTCAATTCGATGGAATACTGCTTAGAGGGGGCTTGTAGCGCCATTACCTATCTAGTATAAACTGTACTGGCTAGTGACGACATTCGACTTTTTGACTCGATGTATCGCCGTTATTTTTTGATTACTTACGTAAAAAAAATACCTCCGTGTGGAATATTTTCTTGTCTAGTCTAGATGAGGGACTTAAAACTAAAGTTTTGTCAAATTACCCATTAAATTAGGCACCAATCATTATTAATATTATTAAGCCACTTTTAAACGTCAGACTTAAGTTGAATTATTCATGATTCTAGTTGCCTCTTCGAAGTGCTAGGAACCTGTAGTGTTAAGATACAATCTTAAATTATTTTTCTTTTTTTCAGATCTTCTTAGTGTGCAGCAACACCATGCAGATAATGGTCTGAAATGGTCTTTTGAGGAAAGAACCACACAAATAGGTACCTATGACAGGATCAGCCTGCGTAGCATGAACACATTGAACACCGAAGAAACAGCCTTTGTCTACAGACGAATCGGCAAAGTGACAGATTATATAGACAGGAACCTCAATCTGTCAAATTTCTTTCAATACACCTGCCTGCGTAGCATGAACACTTAATTTATTTTCTTCCGAGACACGACAAAGACCGTTTCTTCGGTGTTCATGCTACGCAGGCTGATCAGTCAGTGCCAGTATGAGCGAGCTGGATGATGAGATTTTGAGCTAAGTAACAGAAATACAAAGAGTCGCTTTAGCCTGCCATTTAGTAAGTAGGTATCATGTTAGGTATATTTGCACAAAAAATAATAATAGGTTCGGCATGATAACCGTCTTAACGATGATTGAAAATATGTAATTTGCAAACTAATCACCGTCATTTTGGTATCATTAAAGTTTTGATAAATCAATATTATGTCAGACATTATTTTTATCTAACTTTGTCTGTCAAAACTGAATCATTGGTTTAGTAGATGAGTGCGCTGATGCTGAAGATAGATCCCAGGGGTTTGATTACAAGGTCGTGCAAAATAAAACAGTGTCTTAGAATTCGCTCGTGACTTCACATTTCACCTTAACTTCCTCTTCGTTATGAAAATAAAATATGACCTACGACACTCATAAAAGCTCCATTAGGCAAAAGTATTTTTAACTGTTATTTTAGTCAAAAGTATTATTGACTAAAGCATACGGTCCAAAGTACTTTTGACTGATTTTGCTAGACAATAGTACTTTTGACTTGCTAAGAAATTTGACTGCCACATAGCTACTAAGTAGTGCTTAGGTACCTACTAATATTAATTTCTCTAAAGTTGGTTATTAATTTTGTTTGAAATAAATACTTACTTAACTTTTTACACTAGAAATGAAATAGCTGTCCCCCGTTCTGGACTAAAAACGCAAGGGCAATAATGTTAACATGACTCAAATCTAGCCATTTTAAACCCCTTTCCTTCAAATTTCTAATTGTAATAATTCAAAAACAACCACCACTGCTACAGTTTTCAAATTATCACCAATTTACAGTTATTTGCTATTAGAAGCCGATGTTTGCCGAACGCTCCCGATGTTTACCGAGCACGTCCGATGTTTGCCGATCATGATCGACTTAAGGAACACCATCAATATTTACATTTTCCATGTTGTACTACAACAAAGTTACGCTTGCGGTTTCACCTCTAACAACTTGATGTTAACTTAGAACTTTCAGAACCGCAAATGCAATTTGGTATTTCCGTATGACGGTTACTAATTTGAATTTGCTGTTCGATGTGGAGATAGCTAGAGGTAAGTGTATGCGTTTTGTAGTTTCACAGCTGCATAATTAAGTTTGTTTAGTGTCAATATTAGGTTTAGTTATGACGGTGCATTGTAATGGTGATTATGACTCTTAAAAGAGGTGAAAACGTGTACTAATATTTATGTGCGGTATTAAATGTAGTTCACGATGTATTTTTAGAAAGTTTTTGGGAAAAAAGGGTAGACGCCGTGTAAATATTATAGCGTCTGCCAAGCATACTATTGAGTTTCTGTATTTTGACGAGAGTGGCTCGTGGCTGCTTGAAAAAGCCACACCAAACATTTTACGAGATTTAGAATAACCACGAAGTAACATAGGTTTCTTTTTTCGAAACTATGAGTGGAGGGGATGATAATGATCAAAAGAAAAAGTATGAAATTTACGACGAAGTCAAAGTCAAATCATTTATTTCAATTGGGCCATAATAAGGCACTTTTTTAGACTTATACCTAGTTCTGTTTATATTACTTTGAAATCGCTAATCCGTCTTGAGCGTGGTGATTAAATCTCGTGCCTTCTCTGTATGAGAAGAGGCCTTTGCCCTGCAGTGGCACCTGTGGCACAGTTACAGGCTGGTATTATTAGTATTATTAAGATTCGCTTTTATTTCTCGGAACCCTTGGATTCCAGACTTTTGGAAGGCGTGCGAGGGGCCCAAGCCAACTCGCAGAGGCCCATTGTCGTCTTTACTGAAATGAGGCACCAACCGCAGATTTTCCCTGTATGCACTTATAGAAAAGTGCACCCAAGAAAACCCTGCGACTGGTGTAAGACTATTGCAGACTATGAAAATAAAAGTACTGGACTATAGGTTAGGGTGGCTAAAATGGACTGGATACCTAAAACTATGAAGGACATTGACTTTGGACTTTACTTACTTTGACTTTATTATTATTATTTTTATTTGGGGTCCGGACCCTTGGAAAGCATACGAGGGGCATAAACCAAAGTTACAGAAGCCCATTATCGTCTTTATTACGGTATTTGACAGAATACGAACATCAAAATATAATAAGTCAATCAGTTAGATTATAAAAAATAATACACTTGACAAGTATTATTACCCGACTGCGCCAAAATGGGTCCTGACTGACTGCTACAATTGATCTTGTATTTAAGGTACAATGACTTTCTTGTTATAGGGCTTTTTCATGATTACTTTGCAGAAATACAGTCGGGTTTTTTAGTTTTTTTTAATTACCGTTTTTTTTTTAATTTATGGAATACTGCTTAAATTAAGCGCATTAAAGTTGAGAAGAGGGGGTTTGTAAGGACATTATCTAGTAAAAAACTGTACTAGTGACGTCATTCGACATTTTGACTCGATGTATCGGCGTTATTTTTTGATTACGTGAAAAAATAAAAAATATGTGTCGAATATTTTCTACTAGTCTAGATGAGAGACTGAAAACTAAAATTTTATCACATAACCCATTAGGCACTAATTATTATTAATATTATTAAGGCACTTTCTTTGATATAGGTTTTCAAATTCTTAAAATGATAAGGCACATGTTCAATTGGGAAAATTTGACACATTCGGGTAACTTGATGTGCTGGCGTCTGTACTTACAATTTTATAAAATTTTAATTTCAATAATTGTAAAAATGAAATGAGTTTTAAATTAAAAAGTGTGTATATGACAACACGTATGAATGTAAACGAAGCAAAAGAAGTATGTAAGAATCGTAGCGTATGGCGCTCTGTAGTTTCTGCCTACCCCCATGGGAAAAAGGCGTGAGTTTATGTATGTATGTATGTAATCTAACCTCGTTTGACGGTACTCACCACTATTAGGACGAGATGCCCACCTTTCATCAAAACCCTCTCAATATCATCTAAGTAGACTCAGTAAGTTGCAGTCATGCATGCGCGTGCGCACAGTGACTCACATTAATATCTTAGCGTCTACGGTGTATGACGGATGGGGTTGGATGACAGATTTACTTTCGTGCTACATCATCGATGGGTTTTATTGTTTGTATACTATTTGGGGCGTGTGGGTTTGCTTGGGCAATATTTATTAAAATAAATTTAAACATATAACGTGAGACTTAAAGCGTTCCTGTTAAATAAATGTGTATACTTTATATCTCAATTGGTGACAAATTATAGTACATTTTTGTGCCTACAATTCTACTTGTCACATTATATTATGCATGACATTGTTAGTTTTTTTTTTTGTAATTTAGAATAGAATTGACTTAAACTTATTTGACACTAACTTCAACATTAAGTAATTTCGGTGCCAATATTAAAAATAATATGTTTTTTTCTGTTTTATTTACCTACCCTTATTTACCTATTCTTGGCTTTTGTCATTTTTTGATTTTTTTCTTTCTGTTAACTTTAGAACTACCCACATTTGTATGTCTTACCGCAGACAAGACATAGCGCACTGTATTTACTTTTAAGATCTGTATTTTTCTGTTACCTATGTTTTTCAAATAATCAATTATTGATTCATTGATTGCCGCGGCAAACATTGTTCAACCTTAGAATCAATTTATGTAGTGTTTGTGTTACCTTCATAGTTTTAGCTTAAGACTTGTCAAATGTCAAATTGTCACCTGAAAATGAAAGAACTGGGAAGACATTTGTCACCTGTCATGTCATCAAAAACGACGCTGCATTTAAAAATGTTCAATTATCTTGAAGTTTTCTTAAATTTTCTAATGTTCCGCTCAAGTTTCCTATTTTTTTCTTTCATTAGAACCATCTCCTGACAATAACAAACACAACAAAAGAAGAATTAGCGAGATTGGTCAAGCCGTTCACGCGTGATGCCATAATAAAACCAACCAACAGAAGAGAAGATGACCGGTCGCGGTAAGGGAGGAAAGGGTTTGGGAAAAGGGGGAACCAAGCGTCACAGGAAGGTGACCAAGGAAAATAGGGATTCATTTTTATATAATTTAATAGATAATACTAACCTATTTTTATATTTAACCTTTTTTTTTTTTATTTATCATTGCTAGCGTCACTTTCTAACACAATAAGGTAAGACCAAGGTGGTTTCAAGGTTCATTGGAAGACCAGCGTCAGACAGCATCACCTGTCTGGCATGAACGCTGAAATGGACCTTTTTGGCGCAGCCGTGAGGCACACAGCACATAATGTGTACCTACCTAATAAGTACTGTATATTTTTTACGTTTCATAAATTATTGTGTGTATGTGTGTTAATGACTGATGTCAAATAAATATTTTTCTTTCTTTTCTTTCTTTATATTTAGTATCTACTTAATTCGATCATAATATTACCATTAACAATTGATTGACCGTTATATTTACCTACTATACGTTTTCAGTACACTTCACAGACAGACAAACCCTCACCGTATTTATTAGTTATTTAAGTAACACCAAAATGTATTTATAATAGAATGTTTTAGTTCGTTTATTGACAGAATCTTTCTCACGAACTATTAGTTGTCAGTTATGAGCAGTAAGTTTATTCTTGGCTTTAGAATTTTTAAATATGTTGAGAGGAGAATTATGAGAGGGTAGGTTGATTTACTAACATCTATTTAATATTGTCGACGTTAAAATAATGTATAAGTTGCAATCAAAACTCTTATCCAGTCAAAAGTAGACTAGCAAAATCAGTCAAAAGTAGTTTTAGTCGATCAGGTTGGTCAAAAGTGGTTTTGACTGAAAATTATTGGTTATTAATACTTTTGACTGCAAATTTGTAGTTAAAAGTACTTTTGACTGACGCTCGCGTCGTCAAAAGTAGTTTTAACTGCATTAAAGCATCAGTCAAAAGCACTAAGGGATCTGGCTAATGGTCGCTAATGGTCATGATTCTAACCTAACCTAACCCACATGATTCGCCAACCATAGACGGTTTTACTAGACTTTTAACCAGCTCCATTAGGCAAAAGTACTTTTAACTGTTATTTTAGTCAAAAGTATTATTGACTAAAGCATACGGTCAAAAGTACTTTTGACTGATTTTGCCAGTCAATAGTTCTTTTGACTTGTTAAGATATTTGACTGCAACATATACAGTCTCAAAATTATTTGTTTGTACACCATATCATCTGCCTAGCCTTTTCCCAACTATGTTGGGGTCGGCTTCCAGCTTAACCAGACGCAGCTGAATACCAGTGTTTTACATGGAGCGACTGCCTGTCTGACCTCCACAGCCCAGTTACTGGGAATCACGGTACCCCTTGGTTAAGCTGCTTGTCAGATTTTCGGGCTTCTGACTACCTATCTGTAACGACTGTCATTAATCCACAAAGGAGAGCCGAGACGACGTGCTTTACGTGGCACGGAGGAGTCTTAACAATAAAATTATGACCTCGTTGTGTTAGAAATAGAGTTGAATATTAATGAATTTAATTTTTTCTTATTTGACTGCTATAGCATGATTTGCACACCGTAATTAAAGGCAGAATAAGAGGTGTGTAATTATTTATAAGTACTTTCTGCACCTATCTTATATTATTTCTGCAAATAAAAGATTTTGATTTGATTAGGATCTTTTAATGCTCTCGCGGTTTATTTTCAACTTTTTAAGCTTTTTCTGTAATATTATAAACTAGTGATTGACTGCAATCTCACCTAATGGTAAGCAGTGATGCAATCAATGATGGTGAAACGCACTAGTTTATTAAGAGCTTATTCACGCTAGCCTTGAAGACACCTAAATTATACTCGGAAGGGAAGACCGCAGCAGGCAAGTTCCAGTCCAGATGTAACGGTGATAATCATCTAGCAAAGAAAAACGCAAGTTACTGCGCTTCGCCAGGTCCAAGCTGGCACTTAGAGTTGCTACTGAGAAAATCAGAAGACAAAAACCCAACATCATTACCACTCATAAGTCACACGTAAACTTCACAGACAATTTCTATCCTCAAAATTTATTAAGCAAAAACTCCAATTAGCATCAGAGTTTCAAATAAACCGACCCCATCTATTTCAGTACAAAGTATTTGACGGCACATTCGCGGGAACGCTAAACAGTCATGATGGATAGCCAAATACCATCCTAATTGGTCCCTAATTTCGTCCGTCATAGCTCTTGAATTATGACCGTTAGTAATGCGTGTAGTTGGGATGATTAAAGATATATTTTTTAAAGGATTTTTTGCGTTTGGGTTGATTTTATGATGTTGGCATAATGTGAAGAGAGTTCGTTTTCTTTTTTCAAATGTAGCGCCATCTTTAATGTCATGACGGACGGTGACAAATGATTTGACATTTGATAAGTCAAAGCAAAAAAAAAGCATTAGCAAAAAATAAGTTTGCTGGGACATCTAGATTATAATACTTAATTAATTTGTACACCGTTAACGGTAGGACATAGAGATCGTAATTTTATTATAACCTATAGACACAAATAAAATGAATAAAATTGAAAGTTTTGTTTCATTTCACATTATTTGACGATACCTATAATCGATACCTACAATCAATTATATTATAAGTATAGAGGTGTAGATAGGTTATCAAGCGACACGTTAAAATGTGGCTAAGTAGCCACACTTGACCTGTGTCGCGAAGCGCAGTCAACGGACGCGTGCGTGCGTTAGTGTGCCGTTTTTGAAGATTGAATGTTGTTTAGGTAACCTCAAAGAGATTTATAATACTATATACTATGCGGGCATGTCAAGGAAATGTCATAGAAAAACTTTGATCCCATGTCTCAGTAACGCCATCTAAAATAATATATGAATAATGGAGCGGCAGCGGAGCGTACTTCAAAAAACTCATAGACTTGTATCCAGCAGGACACACTTTTTCGGACGAAAATTTTGTTCGTGATGTCCGGTCTATAGGTATTGAAAGTCTTTGGGTAACCTACACCTTTTTTTACTTATAATAAGTAATATCATTATTTACAATAGCATTAGATAGAGGTTAAAACAAAGTTGTTTTTAATGCACCCTTTGTAACGAAAGTACAATTTCACTATGCATGTTACAAATTACGAGAGACGCCGAAATTATTATAATCTATTTTTACTGCAGATGTCACTCTTAGTTGTAACCATTTTAACAATTTATTTGAAGAACATGATGTGGATTTCATTTTGTAATATTATTTCATAACAGTTGAAAGTTGCAGTGTCAATGATAAAAACCTAAAAGAAGCAAAGCTGAACAATACACGGAACGTTCTTCGTTTCTATTATATTTTATTATTCTAAATTTAAAATAAAACAATTTAGATTAAATTTGTTTTAACTTATTTTTAAAATAATATGTTCTGCTCTTTGTTAATGGAGCATAGTTTTGTGCAATACATGTATTCCTGCATTTACACCAACGGCATAGAATCTTCATTTTAGCATAATATGATACGTCATGATAAAAATATTTGACTGTTTAACCCCTACAACCTAGTTACTAAAAACAACACTTTGGTTCCCGGCCGTCAAGAGTACTTTTTAATTTTCGTCCTACCAAATCTAGGCCGAAAGCCGAAAGTCAAACTTCTTCCTACGCACATCACTATTCCCGAACCTTACATCACACCACTTCAAAACGTACCATAACTTCAAAGGGCACCAAAGGCTCAGTAGTTAACAATTATCGCGACATCCGCAGTTCGATTCCCGGTACGGTACATTTAAATCATGCGGGTCTCTGTATGTGTAGTTGGTTTTGATTTATTGCGTTTTATTGTACATTCTTTGGTTCGTTGTAAATCAAAATGGTTGTGTTAAAATAATGGGTGTTCTGTATCACTAGTCTAGTGGTTGAAAGCACTACTACTAAGTATAAGGTACCGAGTTCGATTACTAGCTAAGGCAATGTGATATTGAGTGTTTTTAACGGACTTCAAAAAAAAGAGCAGGTTCTCAATTCGGCTGTATATTTTTTTACAGTTTTTTACTTAATTACTCCTTCATTTATGGATTATTAAAATTCTTTTTTTGGTTGATTGGGTAACATAACATTACGCCTGCCTACTTTAAAAGGCGTAAGGCCCGGCAGAGATGTAGGTACAGATTAATGTTTAGAAAGAACTACTTTAGCAATTTTTAACCGATTTCAATGATTCTTTCAAGTATTGAAAGACTATCTTTACATAGGAAGAAACTAAAAATTGTATAATTCAAAACATTTTTCAAAAAAAAACTACCAACTTCCTAAAAAAACACAAACAGGTGAAAAAAACTCCAGTTTTGAGCGCTCACGCCCACGAGACGGTTTTGCGCCGGAGCTAAGCCCGGCGTCAAACCGGATCTACGGGCGGTCGTCAGTCGTGTATGAAACTCTATGAAGCTAACCACACGACGCCGGCGCTAGAGCCGGCTCGCCGTGCAACCAGGCACGGTGCTCGCCGCGTATACGCCCGGCGCGCAGTGGAGTATGGCAGTGTATGAGCGCATGCACACAAGACCGGACCTACGAGCGGCGCGTGCACAGGGCTACCAACGCAATCTTCAAACCGGGTCGTGTACAAACCGTCTAGTGTGCACGGTCGGACGGTTTCTACACGGCGCCGGCAAAAAACCGGGCCGTGTTAAAACCGTCTCGTGGGCATGAGGCCTTAGGAAAAAAGTTTTTTCATCTGGAATGTATCAGGCATTCAGCTTTGGGGCTGTACAAAACGAACGAACGTTGAAATCATTCAAAGATTCCAAAATAAGGTGCTTCGGAGTATAGTGAACGCTCCCTGGTACGTTAGAAATGTTGACATCCACCGAGACCTAGGAGTGTATCTTGTTAGTGAAGTTATAAAAAAACACGCCGAAGCCCATGAACAAAGGCTTCTCCATCATGTGAACGTCGAGGCTATCAAGCTCCTTGACACCACAGACATAGTAAGAAGACTAAAAAGAACCAAACCATTTGAGTTAGTTTAGTGAAGATAGTGTTAAGTAGTGCAGTGAGTGCTATTCTTAATGAACACAAGAACAAAGTGTCGTTTTATTATAAAATAGAGACAATAAGAAAAGTGCCAATGGACACATTCTTAACTTTGTGAGTTTTTAGCAAATTAAGTTGGACTTAAATTACTTATTAGTCCATAGGTCTAGATTGTAATTTTTATGAGTAACCGTTTAATACAGTTACTCATAATGAAAAAAAAAAAAAAAAAAACTGGAATGTATCAGTAGCAGCATGAAATCTGGAATCCGGTTGATGATTCCGAATCTGCCCCTCATCACCCATCACCTATGGGACGGGCGTCCCTTTTATTCATACTATACAACACTTTGTGATGAATGTTTATGTATATTTTTAGCGAGTAAATCGCTGTGTCAATTTATTAAAAATATTTTTTTTTTTTTATATATATAATGGGTCTACTCTTGACCTCAATCTTGTCCTGAGGTCAGAGATGAGGTCGACGATGGAACGAGCTTACCCATAAGAAGCCTATTAACTCGCAACTTAAACAGATTGGGGTCATATGAACTCGGGAACACTGATGCAGGCAGGGAATTCCACTCCTTGGCTGTGCGCATAATGAAGGAACAGGCAAAGCGCTTCGTGCGAATGTGTGGAACATCTACAAGGAATGGGTGATAACCTGCAGTACGTCTGGATTCCCGATGGAAGAAAGGAGATGGTGGAATGAGCTCGTGGAGCTCTAGAGCACACTCACCGAAATACAGTCTGTAAAAAACCGACAGACATGCAACTTTGCGGCGGTGGGCCAGGGTATGAAGCTTGGTACCCACCAGCTTTTCGTCACCAATGAGCCTCTTGGCTCTGCGCTCTAAATAAATAAATTTCGTCTTAACAATTTCTGTGTTTCATTTTAAGATCACACCATGGGTTTTTCTTCAACCGAATGGGGTCCCGTTATTTTGATATCAAAATATCAGGACCACTTCTTTTGGACCTATAATTGAATTTGATTTTATTTTATATAATTATTATCCAAATTAAGTAATTAATCTTTTAACATTATGATCGAATCGTTTGTGTTAATTCTGATAATTTATGTGTTATTTCTGATAATATTTATGTGCTTGTATTTGTATTTCTATTTTTGTTTTATATGGGTCCCGGACCTGAAATAAACGATTTTTTTTTTATTATTTTGTTTTGCTTTGTGCAATATTGCCTATGTCGCTCCATAATGGTCAAATTTTGTATTTTTAGTGTTCCGTACCTCTCAAGGAGAAACGGAACCCTTATAAGATCACTTTGTTGTCCCGTCTGTCTGTCTGTCTGTCTGTCTGTCTGTCATGACCCTTTATTTCGGGAATACGTTGAGGTATCAAGTTGAAATTTAAACTGTATACTCAAGTCTACAGTACCATGAAGTTGTGCAAAAAACAGTTTTCTAAGTTTACGTTAAAAGAAGATACGTTCATTTATTCACAAAAAAACGCATATTTGACCCTCTCTAGTGATTTAAAATTCTTAGGGTACTTCCCGTTGACCTAAAACTATGAAAATTTTAAGTTTATTATTAGTTTTTTTAGACTAAGATAACAATATATGAGTATTTCTTTGATTGGGATTTGTTATGTAATGTGTAGGTATATTGTTATTTGTTATGTTTTGTGAAGTTAGCTTTTAATTACTGATCTATTTTTATTTTTCATCATTTTAATGATTTTTATTGCAATTAACATTTTAGAATCGGAATCAGAATCAAAATCAGAATAATATATTTGTAAACATAGGTTCGGTTACAACAGAGTGCGAGGTCTTAAAGTTTGGAAGATCCTCTATATTTTGTTTTTTTTTTTTTGTTTAGATATACTAACATAGTTGTAGGCAAATATTGTTACTAACACATATAAGTGCAAACTTGAAATAAAATAACTATTCTCTTTATTTCTATTGTTTTCTACATATAAATTATATTTTTTAATATTTAATACTTGAACAAAAAAAAATTAAAAAAAATATTAACAAAAAAAAATTAAAAAAGTAGCAGCAGTTTCGATGAAGAAAGGCATAATATAAATGTTTTGACAATGTGACTTTAGGGTTAGGGTCCGGGGACGTCTCGTGTGTCTCGAAGTCCCGGGACATTTCATAATTATTTTAGTGGTCACAAGTTGTTGCCTCGTTGGTCTAGTGGTCGCAAGCGCTACTGCTGAGCATGAGGTCCCGGGTGCGATCCCCGGGTCGGACAAAGTGTGTTGAGTTTTTCCATCTGGGATTTCTCAGTAGCAGCCCGGAGTCTGGATTTGTGCCCGATTGATGGCAATAGGCTCGCCCCCTATTACATGGGACTTAAACAAAACTGGCGAAATGGGTGTACTACCAGGTACACCTCTGCCTAGCCCTTCGGGGATTACAGGCGTGACGTTATGTTATGTTTTGTTATGTTATGTCACAAGTTCCGGGACTTTCGGGTCGCAACTCGAGATGAGACAAGTTTGTCGAAGAAAAGAAGTCAAATTAATGTTATTTGATTACTTACAACTTAGCCTCGTGTAGTGTAAAACTAACCCGTAAGTCAAAATCAAGGTCAAGATCAACTAAAGATCATCCACAAAATAGAGTACCTACACTGCTCCCCGGGGGGTGTTGTACAAGGGGGATCCCAAAATTTCACTATTTTTCACCTAGGACGTCCCGTTTCAGAGATATACGCTGAAAAGCCGGGCTTGTCGACTACGCTCTTAATAAATTTATGCTTTAGAATAAATTATGCTTAATCATTATTATGGTTAGAGAAATTTTATTATGCTTAAAAAAATTATGCGTAAACTGTTATGCGTAATTATGTTATGCGAAAATATAATTATGGCAAACAAAATTATGCTAAGTTATATTAGGTCTCAAAATTTTATGCAAATGGATAGGGAACCGGTTCACACATGACTCGACCAACATAAACATAATGCCTGAACTTCAAAAGAAACTTGGCCTAGTGTTGTGTAATAGTACCTATCCCTTATTTCAAAATCAAGGTCATGGTCAACCAAAGGTATCCTCCTTGTATGACAACCCCACGGGAAGTAATGTTCCCTATTTTGTGGATGACCTTTTGTTGACCCTGACCTTGATTTTGTCTTTTTTTAACAATTTTATTCGAGTTCATTTCTGGTGAAACGTATTAAACAAAAGTCAACTTCAGTGCATATCTTTGAAACGGGACGTTAGGGGTAAAAACTAATGAAATTTTGGTGTCCCCCTCGAGTGAGAACCCTCCGGGAAGCAAAGTTCCCTATTTTGTGGATGACCCTCAGTTGACCCTGACCTTGATTTTGACTTTTTTGAAGAATTTCATTCGAGTTCATTTCTGGTGAAAAGTATTAAACAAAGGTCAATTTCAGTGTATATCTCTGAAACGGGACCTCCTAGGTAAAAAATAATGAAATTTTGGTATCCCCCTTGAGTGACAACCCCCCGGGAAGTACTGTTCCCTATTTTGTGGATGACCTTTTGTTGACCCTGACCTTGATTTTCACTTTTTGGAAGAATTTTATTCAAGTTCATTTCTGGTGAAACGTATTAAACAAAAGTTAATTTCAGTGTATATCTCTGAAACGGGACGTCCTAGGTAAAAAATAATAAAATTTTGGTATCCCCCTTGACTGGCAGCCCCCCGGGAAGTAATGTTCCGTATTTTGTGGATGACCTTTTGTTGACCCTGACCTTGATTTTCACTTTTTGGAAGAATTTTATTCGAGTTCATTTCTGGTGAAACGTATTAAACAATAGTCAACTTTAGTGCATATCTTTGAAACGGGACGTCCTAGGTAAAAACTAATGATATTTTGGTGTCCCCCTTGGGTGACAACCCTCCGGGAAGCAAAGTTCCCTATTTTGTAGATGACCCTTTGTTGACCCTGACCTTGATTTTCACTTTTTTGAAGAATTTCATTCGAGTTCATTTCTGGTGAAACGTATTAAACAAAAGTCAACTTCAGTGCATATCTTTGAAACGGGACGTTATGGGTAAAAACTAATGAAATTTTGGTGTCCCCCTTGAGTGACAACCCCCCGGGAAGCAAAGTTCCCTATTTTGTGGATGACCCTTTGTTGATCCTGACCTTGATTTTGACTTTTTTGAAGAATTTTATTCGAGTTCATTTCTGGTGAAACGTATTAAACAAAAGTCAATTTCAGTGTATATCTCTGAAACGGGACGTCCTAGGTAAAAAATAATGAAATTTTGGTATCCCCCTTGAGTGACAACCCCCCGGGAAGTAATGTTCCCTATTTTGTGGATGACCTTTTGTTGACTCTGACCTTGATTTTGACTTTTTTGAAGAATTTTACTCGAGTTCATTTCTGGTGAAACGTATTAAACAAAAGTCAACTTCAGTGCATATCTCTGAAACGGGACGTCCTAGGTAGTGAATAGTCCCGGGAAATCCCGGAACCGAAAGTACCGGGAAATCCCGGAAATATGTGTCGTGTTAGGAACCGGAATTTCCAAAACTAAATCCCGGTTCTTTCGGTACTTTCGGGAAAAGATACTTCGCGTTTAGATTTTTTATAATTTTATTGCCTAAAAAATCCGACCACTGCACTGTTACTATAATACCTACTTCCTAGCTACCACCGTTGCTACCTAGTAATACAAGAGCATGATGCGCGAGAGTGCGGAGGTGCGGGAGGGGCAGGTGGCGGCAATCTTGTATGGCATAATTGCCTTAGATCTAAAGACAAAAATAAAATGCGCGAAATGCATACGTGTAAAAGAATTTTGAAGTGTATAATGTAAAATGCTTTTGGAGACCACTCGTACTACCTCCAGGGTAGTACGAGTGGTCTCCAAGAGCATTTGGAAAATGTGCATGAGATAAGCATGAACACAGCACATAGTCAAGTTCATCAAAGTGTCGAATCTCCTTCAATATCGACAAATACTGAAATAATACCAAAGAAAAAAGCGAAATTAACAGATTACTACGAATCTGACGCAAATCCTTCCATGGAACTTATGGTTTCCCGAATATCAGCTATGGATGGATATTTTTTTCGAATATTTGTGGTGTCTGAAGATCTGCGAATGCCGTTTCGAAAATCCGGATATAAATTGCCGAAGGCTGCATATTCAATTCAAAACATTGTAATAAAACAACAAAAGAAAACAACAACTGATCGAAATCCAGAAACTATTAGGAAGTTTTAAGAAGAAGGAACTATTAAGAAGAAGCCTGAATCTGCACTCACAGGGTTGACCCGAAAATTTCAAAAATCTATGACCAATAAGAGTGCACGGTTCATTATCAGCAAAAAGATGCATCGAAGAAATAAAGTTGAAATTAACAGAGTTTGGAAAAATTAGAGTCAAGTTGATTTAAAGAATTTGTCGATTAGTAATAGTTTGGAACAACTTCTTCCAAACTATTGTTGCAGAATAATTATGTAAGATTAAAATTTAAAAAAAAAAACTGTTTGTTAAGATTATCTAATCAATAAATATTGAGACTGATTAATGCTACGCTAAAACTCCATAGTTCCTTTTTTTGTAGATGTTACGTTCATAAGTTTTAAATTATAATTTGGTTACGCAGAATTGCATTAACAGTCATGTTTTGTTCTGTCATAATTTGTTTGGTAAAGTGAAGATTTTTGATAAATGTAGCGGGCATAATATGCGTAATTTACAGTAAAATATACTAAATAAGACTGATTTTGTGTTTATAAAACAAGAAATAAAACGTTTTATTTGATTTGATTTAAATGTTTTTACTTTGCCGTGTCATTTTGTCTTTTTTTTACTTTCTCCGTTTCAACACTTACAAAGACTTATTATAGTATCAAAAGTATCGATAGTACCGGGAATCCCGGTTCTTAAGCTTGAAGGTCCCGAAAATCCCGGTTCTTTAAAACATCACCGGTTCTGCATTCCCTAGTCCTAGGTAAAAAATAATGAAATTTTGGTATCCCCCTTGAGTGACAACCCCCCGGGAAGTAATGTTCCCTATTTTGTGGATGACCCTTTGTTGACCCTGACCTTGATTTTGACTTTTTTGAAGAAATTCATTCGAGTTCACTTCCGGTGAAACGTATTGAACAAAAGTCAATTTCAGTGTATATCTCAGAAACGGGACGTCCTAGGTAAAAAATAATGAAATTTTGGTATCCCCCTTGAGTTACAACCCCCCGGGAAGTAATGTTCCCTATTTTGTGGATGACCTTTTGTTGACCCTGACCTTGATTTTCACTTTTTGGAAGAATTTTATTCAAGTTCATTTCTGGTGAAACGTATTAAACATAAGTCAATTTCAGTGTATATCTCTGAAACGGGACGTCCTAGGTAAAAAATAATTAAATTTTGGTATCCCCCCCGAATGACTTCCCCCGGGAAGTAATGTTCCCTATTTTGTGGATGACCTTTTACTGACCCTGACCTTCGTTTTCACTTTAATAAAAATTTCATTCGAATTCATTTCTGGTGAAACGTATTAAACAAAAGTCAATTTCAGTGTATATCTCTGAAACGGGACGTCCTAGGTAAAAAATAATGAAATTTTGGTATCCCCCTTGAGTGATAACCCCCCGGGAAGTAATGTTCCCCATTTTGTGGATGACCCTTTGTTTACCCTGACCTTGATTTTGACTTTTTTGAAGAATTTCATTCGAGTTCATTTCTGGTGAAACGTATTAAACAAAAGTCAATTTCAGTGTATATCTCTGAAACGGGACGTCCTAGGTAAATAATAATGAAATTTTGGTATCCCCCTTGAGTGACAACCCCCCGGGAAGTAATGTTCCCTATTTTGTGGATGACCTTTTGTTGACCCTGACCTTGATTTTCACTTTTTGGAAGAACTTTATTCAAGTTCATTTCTGGTGAAACGTATTAAGCAAAAGTCAATTTCAGTGTATATCTCTGAAACGGGACGTCCTAGGTAAAAAATAATGAAATTTTGGTGTCCCCCTTGAGTGACAACCCCCCGGGAAGCAAAGTTCCCTATTTTGTGGATGACCTTTTGTTGACCCTAACCTTGATTTCCACTTTTTGGAAGAATTTTATTCAAGTTCATTTCTGGTGAAACGTATTAAACAAAAGTCAATTTCAGTGTACATCTCTGAAACGGGACGTCCTAGGTAAAAAATAATGAAATTTTGGTATCCCCCTTGAGTGACAACCCCCCAGGAAGTAATGTTCCCTATTTTGTAGATGACCTTTTGTTGACTCTGAGCTTGATTTTGACTTTTTTGAAGAATTTTACTCGAGTTCATTTCTGGTGAAACGTATTAAACAAAAGTCAACTTCAGTGCATATCTCTGAAACGGGACGTCCTAGGTAAAAACTAATGAAATTTTGGTGTCCCCCTTGAGTGAGAACCCCCCGGGAAGCAAAGTTCCCTATTTTGTAGATGACCTTTTGTTGACTCTGAGCTTGATTTTGACTTTTTTGAAGAATTTTACTCGAGTTCATTTCTGGTGAAACGTATTAAACAAAAGTCAACTTCAGTGCATATCTCTGAAACGGGACGTCCTAGGTAAAAACTAATGAAATTTTGGTGTCCCCCTTGAGTGAGAACCCCCCGGGAAGCAAAGTTCCCTATTTTGTGGATGACCCTTTGTTGACCCTGACCTTGATTTTGACTTTTTTGAAGAATTTCATTCGAGTTCATTTCTGGTGAAACGTATTAAACAAAGGTCAATTTCAGTGTATATCTCTGAAACGGGACGTCCTAGGTAAAAAATAATGAAATTTTGGTATCCCCCTTGAGTGACAACCCCCCGGGAAGTAATGTTCCCTATTTTGTGGATGACCTTTTGTTGACTCTGACCTTGATTTTGACTTTTTTGAAGAATTTTACTCGAGTTCATTTCTGGTGAAACGTATTAAGCAAAAGTCAATTTCAGTGTATATCTCTGAAACGGGACGTCCTAGGTAAAAAATAATGAAATTTTGGTGTCCCCGTTGAGTGACAACCCCCCGGGAAGCAAAGTTCCCTATTTTGTGGATGACCTTTTGTTGACCCTGACCTTGATTTTCACTTTTTGGAAGAATTTTATTCAAGTTCATTTCTGGTGAAACGTATTAAGCAAAAGTCAATTTCAGTGTATATCTCTGAAACGGGACGTCCTAGGTAAAAAATAATTAAATTTTGGTATCCCCCCCGAGTGACTTCCCCCCGGGAAGTAATGTTCCCTATTTTGTGGATGACCTTTTATTGACCCTGACCTTCGTTTTCACTTTAATAAAAATTTCATTCGAATTCATTTCTGGTGAAACGTATTAAACAAAGGTCAATTTCAGTGTATATCACTGAAACGGGACGTCCTAGGTAAAAAATAATGAAATTTTGGTATCCCCCTTGAGTGACAACCCCCCGGGAAGTAATGTTCCCTATTTTGTGGATGACCCTTTGTTTACCCTGACCTTGATTTTGACTTTTTTGAAGAATTTCATTCGAGTTCATTTCTGGTGAAACGTATTAAACAAAAGTCAATTTCAGTGTATATCTCTGAAACGGGACGTCCTAGGTAAAAAATAATGAAATTTTGGTATCCCCCTTGAGTGACAACCCCCCGGGAAGTAATGTTCCCTATTTTGTGGATGACCTTTTGTTGACCCTGACCTTGATTTTCACTTTTTGGAAGAACTTTATTCAAGTTCATTTCTGGTGAAACGTATTAAGCAAAAGTCAATTTCAGTGTATATCTCTGAAACGGGACGTCCTAGGTAAAAAATAATGAAATTTTGGTGTCCCCCTTGAGTGACAACCCCCGGGAAGCAAAGTTCCCTATTTTGTGGATGACCTTTTGTTGACCCTAACCTTGATTTCCACTTTTTGGAAGAATTTTATTCAAGTTCATTTCTGGTGAAACGTATTAAACAAAAGTCAATTTCAGTGTACATCTCTGAAACGGGACGTCCTAGGTAAAAAATAATGAAATTTTGGTATCCCCCTTGAGTGACAACCCCCCAGGAAGTAATGTTCCCTATTTTGTAGATGACCTTTTGTTGACTCTGAGCTTGATTTTGACTTTTTTGAAGAATTTTACTCGAGTTCATTTCTGGTGAAACGTATTAAACAAAAGTCAACTTCAGTGCATATCTCTGAAACGGGACGTCCTAGGTAAAAACTAATGAAATTTTGGTGTCCCCCTTGAGTGAGAACCCCCCGGGAAGCAAAGTTCCCGATTTTGTGGATGACCCTTTGTTGACCCTGACCTTGATTTTGACTTTTTTGAAGAATTTCATTCGAGTTCATTTCTGGTGAAACGTATTAAACAAAGGTCAATTTCAGTGTATATCTCTGAAACAGGACGTCCTAGGTAAAAAATAATGAAATTTTGGTATCCCCCTTGAGTGACAACCCCCCGGGAAGTAATGTTCCCTATTTTGTGGATGACCTTTTGTTGACCCTGACCTTGATTTTGACTTTTTTGAAGAATTTCATTCGAGTTTTAAACAAAGGTCAATTTCAGTGTATATCTCTGAAACGGGACGTCCTAGGTAAAAAATAATGAAATTTTGGTATCCCCCTTGAGTGACAACCACCCGGGAAGCAAAGTTCCCTATTTTGTGGATGACCTTTTGTTGACCCTGACCTTGATTTTCACTTTTTGGAAGAATTTTATTCAAGTTCATTTCTGGTGAAACGTATTAAGCAAAAGTCAATTTCAGTGTATATCTCTGAAACGGGACGTCCTAGGTAAAAAATAATGAAATTTTGGTATCCCCCTTGAGTGACAACCCCCCGGGAAGTAATGTTCCCTATTTTGTGGATGACCTTTTATTGACCCTGACCTTCGTTTTCACTTTTTTGAAAAATTTCATTCGAATCCATTTCTGGTGAAACGTATTAAACAAAGGTCAATTTCAGTATATATCTCTGAAACGGGACGTGCTAGGTAAAAAATAATGAAATTTTGGTATCCCCCATAAGTGACAACCCCCCGGGAAGCAAAGTTCCCTATTTTGTGGATGACCTTTTGTTGACTCTGAGCTTGATTTTGACTTTTTTGAAGAATTTTACTCGAGTTCATTTCTGGTGAAACGTATTAAACAAAAGTCAACTTCAGTGCATATCTCTGAAACGGGACGTCCTAGGTAAAAACTAATGAAATTTTGGTGTCCCCCTTGAGTGACAACCCCCCGGGAAGCAAAGTTCCCTATTTTGTGGATGACCCTTTGTTGACCCTGACCTTGATTTTGACTTTTTTGAAGAATTTCATTAGAGTTCATTTCTGGTGAAACGTATTAAACAAAGGTCAATTTCAGTGTATATCTCTGAAACGGGACGTCCTAGGTAAAAAATAATGAAATTTTGGTATCCCCGTTGAGTGGCAACCCCCCGGGAAGTAATGTTCCCTATTTTGTGGATGACCTTTTGTTGACCCTGACCTTGATTTTGACTTTTTTGAAGAATTTCATTCGAGTTCATTTCTGGTGAAACGTATTAAACAATAGTCAACTTTAGTGCATATCTTTGAAACGGGACGTCCTAGGTAAAAACTAATGAAATTTTGGTGTCCCCCTTGGGTGACAACCCTCCGGGAAGCAAAGTTCCCTATTTTGTAGATGACCCTTTGTTGACCCTGACCTTGATTTTCACTTTTTTGAAGAATTTCATTCGAGTTCATTTCTGGTGAAACGTATTAAACAAAAGTCAACTTCAGTGCATATCTTTGAAACGGGACGTTATGGGTAAAAACTAATGAAATTTTGGTGTCCCCCTTGAGTGACAACCCCCCGGGAAGCAAAGTTCCCTATTTTGTGGATGACCCTTTGTTGATCCTGACCTTGATTTTGACTTTTTTGAAGAATTTTATTCGAGTTCATTTCTGGTGAAACGTATTAAACAAAAGTCAATTTCAGTGTATATCTCTGAAACGGGACGTCCTAGGTAAAAAATAATGAAATTTTGGTATCCCCCTTGAGTGACAACCCCCCGGGAAGTAATGTTCCCTATTTTGTGGATGACCTTTTGTTGACTCTGACCTTGATTTTGACTTTTTTGAAGAATTTTACTCGAGTTCATTTCTGGTGAAACGTATTAAACAAAAGTCAACTTCAGTGCATATCTCTGAAACGGGACGTCCTAGGTAGTGAATAGTCCCGGGAAATCCCGGAACCGAAAGTACCGGGAAATCCCGGAAATATGTGTCGTGTTAGGAACCGGAATTTCCAAAACTAAATCCCGGTTCTTTCGGTACTTTCGGGAAAAGATACTTCGCGTTTAGATTTTTTATAATTTTATTGCCTAAAAAATCCGACCACTGCACTGTTACTATAATACCTACTTCCTAGCTACCACCGTTGCTACCTAGTAATACAAGAGCATGATGCGCGAGAGTGCGGAGGTGCGGGAGGGGCAGGTGGCGGCAATCTTGTATGGCATAATTGCCTTAGATCTAAAGACAAAAAAAAAATGCGCGAAATGCATACGTGTAAAAGAATTTTGAAGTGTATAATGTAAAATGCTTTTGGAGACCACTCGTACTACCTCCAGGGTAGTACGAGTGGTCTCCAAGAGCATTTGGAAAATGTGCATGAGATAAGCATGAACACAGCACATAGTCAAGTTCATCAAAGTGTCGAATCTCCTTCAATATCGACAAATACTGAAATAATACCAAAGAAAAAAGCGAAATTAACAGATTACTACGAATCTGACGCAAATCCTTCCATGGAACTTATGGTTTCCCGAATATCAGCTATGGATGGATATTTTTTTCGAATATTTGTGGTGTCTGAAGATCTGCGAATGCCGTTTCGAAAATCCGGATATAAATTGCCGAAGGCTGCATATTCAATTCAAAACATTGTAATAAAACAACAAAAGAAAACAACAACTGATCGAAATCCAGAAACTATTAGGAAGTTTTAAGAAGAAGGAACTATTAAGAAGAAGCCTGAATCTGCACTCACAGGGTTGACCCGAAAATTTCAAAAATCTATGACCAATAAGAGTGCACGGTTCATTATCAGCAAAAAGATGCATCGAAGAAATAAAGTTGAAATTAACAGAGTTTGGAAAAATTAGAGTCAAGTTGATTTAAAGAATTTGTCGATTAGTAATAGTTTGGAACAACTTCTTCCAAACTATTGTTGCAGAATAATTATGTAAGATTAAAATTTAAAAAAAAAAACTGTTTGTTAAGATTATCTAATCAATAAATATTGAGACTGATTAATGCTACGCTAAAACTCCATAGTTCCTTTTTTTGTAGATGTTACGTTCATAAGTTTTAAATTATAATTTGGTTACGCAGAATTGCATTAACAGTCATGTTTTGTTCTGTCATAATTTGTTTGGTAAAGTGAAGATTTTTGATAAATGTAGCGGGCATAATATGCGTAATTTACAGTAAAATATACTAAATAAGACTGATTTTGTGTTTATAAAACAAGAAATAAAACGTTTTATTTGATTTGATTTAAATGTTTTTACTTTGCCGTGTCATTTTGTCTTTTTTTTACTTTCTCCGTTTCAACACTTACAAAGACTTATTATAGTATCAAAAGTATCGATAGTACCGGGAATCCCGGTTCTTAAGCTTGAAGGTCCCGAAAATCCCGGTTCTTTAAAACATCACCGGTTCTGCATTCCCTAGTCCTAGGTAAAAAATAATGAAATTTTGGTATCCCCCTTGAGTGACAACCCCCCGGGAAGTAATGTTCCCTATTTTGTGGATGACCCTTTGTTGACCCTGACCTTGATTTTGACTTTTTTGAAGAAATTCATTCGAGTTCACTTCCGGTGAAACGTATTGAACAAAAGTCAATTTCAGTGTATATCTCAGAAACGGGACGTCCTAGGTAAAAAATAATGAAATTTTGGTATCCCCCTTGAGTTACAACCCCCCGGGAAGTAATGTTCCCTATTTTGTGGATGACCTTTTGTTGACCCTGACCTTGATTTTCACTTTTTGGAAGAATTTTATTCAAGTTCATTTCTGGTGAAACGTATTAAACATAAGTCAATTTCAGTGTATATCTCTGAAACGGGACGTCCTAGGTAAAAAATAATTAAATTTTGGTATCCCCCCCGAATGACTTCCCCCGGGAAGTAATGTTCCCTATTTTGTGGATGACCTTTTACTGACCCTGACCTTCGTTTTCACTTTAATAAAAATTTCATTCGAATTCATTTCTGGTGAAACGTATTAAACAAAAGTCAATTTCAGTGTATATCTCTGAAACGGGACGTCCTAGGTAAAAAATAATGAAATTTTGGTATCCCCCTTGAGTGATAACCCCCCGGGAAGTAATGTTCCCCATTTTGTGGATGACCCTTTGTTTACCCTGACCTTGATTTTGACTTTTTTGAAGAATTTCATTCGAGTTCATTTCTGGTGAAACGTATTAAACAAAAGTCAATTTCAGTGTATATCTCTGAAACGGGACGTCCTAGGTAAATAATAATGAAATTTTGGTATCCCCCTTGAGTGACAACCCCCCGGGAAGTAATGTTCCCTATTTTGTGGATGACCTTTTGTTGACCCTGACCTTGATTTTCACTTTTTGGAAGAACTTTATTCAAGTTCATTTCTGGTGAAACGTATTAAGCAAAAGTCAATTTCAGTGTATATCTCTGAAACGGGACGTCCTAGGTAAAAAATAATGAAATTTTGGTGTCCCCCTTGAGTGACAACCCCCCGGGAAGCAAAGTTCCCTATTTTGTGGATGACCTTTTGTTGACCCTAACCTTGATTTCCACTTTTTGGAAGAATTTTATTCAAGTTCATTTCTGGTGAAACGTATTAAACAAAAGTCAATTTCAGTGTACATCTCTGAAACGGGACGTCCTAGGTAAAAAATAATGAAATTTTGGTATCCCCCTTGAGTGACAACCCCCCAGGAAGTAATGTTCCCTATTTTGTAGATGACCTTTTGTTGACTCTGAGCTTGATTTTGACTTTTTTGAAGAATTTTACTCGAGTTCATTTCTGGTGAAACGTATTAAACAAAAGTCAACTTCAGTGCATATCTCTGAAACGGGACGTCCTAGGTAAAAACTAATGAAATTTTGGTGTCCCCCTTGAGTGAGAACTCCCCGGGAAGCAAAGTTCCCTATTTTGTAGATGACCTTTTGTTGACTCTGAGCTTGATTTTGACTTTTTTGAAGAATTTTACTCGAGTTCATTTCTGGTGAAACGTATTAAACAAAAGTCAACTTCAGTGCATATCTCTGAAACGGGACGTCCTAGGTAAAAACTAATGAAATTTTGGTGTCCCCCTTGAGTGAGAACCCCCCGGGAAGCAAAGTTCCCTATTTTGTGGATGACCCTTTGTTGACCCTGACCTTGATTTTGACTTTTTTGAAGAATTTCATTCGAGTTCATTTCTGGTGAAACGTATTAAACAAAGGTCAATTTCAGTGTATATCTCTGAAACGGGACGTCCTAGGTAAAAAATAATGAAATTTTGGTATCCCCCTTGAGTGACAACCCCCCGGGAAGTAATGTTCCCTATTTTGTGGATGACCTTTTGTTGACCCTGACCTTGATTTTCACTTTTTGGAAGAATTTTATTCAAGTTCATTTCTGGTGAAACGTATTAAACATAAGTCAATTTCAGTGTATATCTCTGAAACGGGACGTCCTAGGTAAAAAATAATGAAATTTTGGTATCCCCCTTGAGTGATAACCCCCCGGGAAGTAATGTTCCCTATTTTGTGGATGACCTTTTGTTGACCCTGACCTTGATTTTCACTTTTTGGAAGAATTTTATTCAAGTTCATTTCTGGTGAAACGTATTAAGCAAAAGTCAATTTCAGTGTATATCTCTGAAACGGGACGTCATGGTAAAAAATAATGAAATTTTGGTATCCCCCTTGAGTGACAACCCCCCGGGAAGTAATGTTCCCTATTTTGTGGATGACCTTTTGTTGACCCTGACCTTGATTTTGACTTTTTTGAAGAATTTCATTCGAGTTTTAAACAAAGGTCAATTTCAGTGTATATCTCTGAAACGGGACGTCCTAGGTAAAAAATAATGAAATTTTGGTATCCCCTTGAGTGACAACCACCCGGGAAGCAAAGTTCCCTATTTTGTGGATGACCTTTTGTTGACCCTGACCTTGATTTTCACTTTTTGGAAGAATTTTATTCAAGTTCATTTCTGGTGAAACGTATTAAGCAAAAGTCAATTTCAGTGTATATCTCTGAAACGGGACGTCCTAGGTAAAAAATAATGAAATTTTGGTATCCCCCTTGAGTGACAACCCCCCGGGAAGTAATGTTCCCTATTTTGTGGATGACCTTTTATTGACCCTGACCTTCGTTTTCACTTTTTTGAAAAATTTCATTCGAATTCATTTCTGGTGAAACGTATTAAACAAAGGTCAATTTCAGTATATATCTCTGAAACGGGACGTGCTAGGTAAAAAATAATGAAATTTTGGTATCCCCCATAAGTGACAACCCCCCGGGAAGTAATGTTCCCTATTTTGTGGATGACCTTTTGTTGACTCTGAGCTTGATTTTGACTTTTTTGAAGAATTTTACTCGAGTTCATTTCTGGTGAAACGTATTAAACAAAAGTCAACTTCAGTGCATATCTCTGAAACGGGACGTCCTAGGTAAAAACTAATGAAATTTTGGTGTCCCCCTTGAGTGACAACCCCCCGGGAAGCAAAGTTCCCTATTTTGTGGATGACCCTTTGTTGACCCTGACCTTGATTTTGACTTTTTTGAAGAATTTCATTAGAGTTCATTTCTGGTGAAACGTATTAAACAAAGGTCAATTTCAGTGTATATCTCTGAAACGGGACGTCCTAGGTAAAAAATAATGAAATTTTGGTATCCCCGTTGAGTGGCAACCCCCCGGGAAGTAATGTTCCCTATTTTGTGGATGACCTTTTGTTGACCCTGACCTTGATTTTGACTTTTTTGAAGAATTTCATTCGAGTTCATTTCTGGTGAAACGTATTAAACAAAGGTCAATTTCAGTGTATATCTCTGAAACGGGACGTCCTAGGTAAAAAATAATGAAATTTTGGTATCCCCCGTGAGTGACAACCCCCCGGGAAGTAATGTTCCCTATTTTGTGGATGACCCTTTGTTGACCCTGACCTTGATTTTGAATTTTTTGAAGAATTTTAGTCGAGTTCATTTCTGGTGAAACGTATTAAACAAAAGTCAACTTCAGTGCATATCTTTGAAACGGGACGTTAGGGGTAAAAACTAATGAAATTTTGGTGTCCCCCTTGAGTGAGAACCCCCCGGGAAGCAAACTCCCTATTTTGTGGATGACCCTTTGTTGACCCTGACCTTGATTTTGACTTTTTTGAAGAATTTCATTCGAGTTCATTTCTGGTGAAACGTTTTAAACAAAGGTCAATTTCAGTATATATCTCTGAAACGGGACGTCCTAGGTAAAAAATAATGAAATTTTGGTATCCCCCTTGAGTGACAACCCCTCGGGAAGTAATGTTCCCTATTTTGTGGATGACCTTTTGTTGACCCTGACCTTGATTTTGACTTTTTTGAAGAATTTCATTCGAGTTCATTTCTGGTGAAACGTATTAAACAAAGGTCAATTTCAGTGTATATCTCTGAAACGGGACGTCCTAGGTAAAAAATAATGACATTTTGGTATCCCCCGTGAGTGACAACCCCCCGGGAAGTAATGTTCCCTATTTTGTGGATGACCCTTTGTTGACCCTGACCTTGATTTTGAATTTTTTGAAGAATTTTAGTCGAGTTCATTTCTGGTGAAACGTATTAAACAAAAGTCAACTTCAGTGCATATCTTTGAAACGGGACGTTAGGGGTAAAAACTAATGAAATTTTGGTGTCCCCCTTGAGTGAGAACCCCCCGGGAAGCAAACTCCCTATTTTGTGGATGACCCTTTGTTGACCCTGACCTTGATTTTGACTTTTTTGAAGAATTTCATTCGAGTTCATTTCTGGTGAAACGTATTAAACAAAGGTCAATTTCAGTATATATCTCTGAAACGGGACGTCCTAGGTAAAAAATAATGAAATTTTGGTATCCCCCTTGAGTGACAACCCCCCGGGAAGTAATGTTCCCTATTTTGTGGATGACCTTTTGTTGACCCTGACCTTGATTTTGACTTTTTTGAAGAATTTCATTCGAGTTCATTTCTGGTGAAACGTATTAAACAAAGGTCAATTTCAGTGTATATCTCTGAAACGGGACGTCCTAGGTAAAAAATAATGAAATTTTGGTATCCCCCTTGAGTGACAACCCCCCGGGAAGTAATGTTCCCTATTTTGTGGATGACCTTTTGTTGACCCTGACCTTGATTTTCACTTTTTGGAAGAATTTTATTCAAGTTCATTTCTGGTGAAACGTATTAAACAAAAGTCAATTTCAGTGTATAACTCTGAAACGGGACGTCCTAGGTAAAAAATAATGAAATTTTGGTATCCCCCTTGAGTGATAACCCCCCGGGAAGTAATGTTCCTATTTTGTGGATGACCTTTTATTGACCCTGACCTTCGTTTTCACTTTTTTGAAGAATTTTATTCAAGTTCATTTCTGGTGAAACGTTTTAAACAAAAAAACTTTTTTACCAAAAATACAACCGTTTCAGAAACTAATATACTGACTATTTTTACGAACAATAAATGACTTACTACTATGGTGTATTTTGTTCTTTTTGGATTAGTGTTAATGATGTTATGTATAAATAACAATAGCAGATCCTTTTTTGTTCATTCTGTATTTTTTTTTGTTAATCGCTGCTTCAATTCTACTTCTTAATACTCTTGATAGTAGGTAGTGGGGAATTGGGGTCTGGAATAAAACATGAAAATAATTTTATAACGTAATATAATTTATTTATTAATTTCTATACATTTACAAACTAGCACAGTCACATTAACTACCCGGATAACAATATTTTAATAAATATTTACATGTAAAAGAAAAAAAAAATGGAAGAATTGAAATGACTAAAGGACAGCACTTTCTAGAAATTAATATAGAAACACCGTTTTATTTACAGAACACACATAAAATATTTATTAAGTCTAAAAACACTATTTTTACATTGTAATACAAAAAATTGAAGTTATTGTGCCAAAAAAAAAGACTACGGGATAGAAGGGACTTGAACACAAAACCCGAGTTCAACACCCTGTTATAGGGGGTCTAGAACCATTTTTATAGACCCCACACCGTGTTAATTTAGTAAATTATTCGTCGGTTTTTTTCATACATAAGTACTTTTGAATTGAAAACAAATCCTACTTTCTAATCCAAAGAGATTTTCAATGAAATAATTAAAACGATTAATGCGTATATTATTTAAAATTTTATTGGGTTAGAAAGAATTGAGGATGCTTCATATTTAATTACAGACTACTTAGAATGATTTTTAAACAGTTTTTAGTAAAAAGAACATAACAAGTTAAACGAAGACGTATAAAAAAGTCGATGAATAATTCCACGCTGGAGGGTTCAGAATCATGTAATAAACTCATGGTATCAGAATGTGCGTCGTTATCCCTTCCACTCAATTCTCATACAACATGAAGTATTTTCCTCATGAGAAAATACAGGGTTGCGGGCTGGTGGCTAATAACTAATAATAACAGCCACTTTGATAGGTCCGTCAACCGGACGCGCGAATTATCTGGGCTGCAAATAACGGAAATCCAGATGGAAAATCCTAAAAACATTTTTCCCGACCTGGGTATAGAATCACAAGACCACCAGACCAATGGGACAGTTATTACATAACATTATTGTTTAAATTAATTATAGCTAGAACACTTACAATCTATTTGGTTATTAAATCGCATCATATTTATCAGTACTTTTTAGTTTTTAGCTATTTAGAGATTCTAGTTATAGACAAGGATGAGATGTGGAAGATGTTCACAAGCTTGGTCAGTGTTAAAATAATTAAAACTTCCGATTTCCGACAAGTTATTAATATGAAAATTACATTAACTCACGCTTTTTCCCATTAGGGTAGGCAGACCGGACAGACCTGCTACGATCCTAGCATAGTCATTTTGCAGATCAGTAATAAGCCAGTAAAAGCTAGCAATTTTTAAAGTATTAATTGATATTAGAACAGTTAAGTTATTATATTCTATGTTAACATCTATTTTACAATTCCTAATTTAACTACGCTTTACTCAATAGGAATAAATACGTTAATATCTAATTATTTACACTACCAGGAACATATTCTTTATTTTGCAAAGTACCATAAAAAGGAGTGGAAGCGACATCGATGCACAACCAGACGCCATGACCTCATGATCCTGGAGCCCCTGGACCCCACAGCGTTCCCCTTATGGTATCAGATTGTTCATTGATGTCGTATTCACCCTATACACCACGCTATCTTTTAACTATAAATATATCATGTAATACGTAGTCTCAAAATGGCCTTTTATTTCATTTGAACATATTCTCAAGTAACTGGACGCATTTTTTAGGCAAATCGTTAACAATTATTTCTCATATAGGAGCTGATTTAATTGAAAAGTCTTATTATTGCTATTAAGTCACTTTTGTAACCGAAAACATTTTACAGCATTGATCACCACGCTAGCTCAAGGCGGATTAGTGATTTCAGACAAAATTGTAAGTCCGATGTGTTTCTTCACCAATGTCGATTTTTTAAAGATTACCTTATATTTTAATGTTCAGTATGATTGGGAAAGCCACATTCAGAATATATTGAGTCACCAAATAAAATACTTAATGTCTGAATTTCAAAAGAAACCCAATGCTTCGGCAGCTTCACCTAAAAAGACCTGATTTCCTAACTATTATTGCTTTGATACAAATATTAATTACTTAGGATAAATATACCAAGATACATGGGATTTTTGCCTGTCTTAAAAACTATCAAACTCTGCTTGCAGTTAAATGACGATACAGTTTTTTTTATTTCAGTAAATCGGTTTTACTTCATCAACCCAAATTTTGATCCTTTAAGAAGAAACACTAAAAACACACTCATAGGTTACAGTCTGTTTTAAACTCCAAACAATGTCTTAGTCAGATCATTTGAAATAAGGTTAAAAATTGAAACAAACATGTTACAATCCGATCAACCAATTCTAGCTATAAGAATGACATAAGAAAAAATGCAGATACAATACCAATTGTTTACTACAACTGCCATTTGTCATGCCACCAACGTAATAGAAGTCAAAATCGCTTGAACTGACTGTAAAAAAAAGGTTTATTTAATTGCCTAATCTTATTTCAAATGGGGTATCTTAGAATAATAACTCATAGAAACCGTATTTAGTACAAAACACGGGTGAAGTCGTGTGTCAACTTTTTTATTTTAGTCTGCGAGAGCTGAATGTGTGAACTTTAGTACCTACAGACACGGCTCGCCGAGCAAAAAAGCCGATTTTGGCTGAGTTTTAGCTGCCTCACTTTTTAAACCCATACTACGTTTCTATGCATTATTATTCTAACTGGGGTAGGTCTGTCTCTAACTCCCCCATGCGTGCACTATCCTACTACATGCGAAAATTTGTATGGATGTTTGTTACTCTTTCACGCCAAAACGACTGAACGGATTTTAATGAAACTTTACAATAATATAGGTAGCTTATACATCAGAATAACACACAGGCTATAATTTATGAAGATATTATATGAATTTGTCCAAAATATAACGATAAGTGTCAAACTAAGTAGGCTAAAGTTCTGCCATCTGCGAGCTATTATGGCGTGCAAATCCTGCGTAGACAAAGTAGGAAGGACCCTTAGGGCGAGACTCCACCATAGCGGTGACGAGAAAAGATGTGTTTTACTATCAATCAGCTTGCGTCATTTTGACCGCTCAGTGCTTACCTTCAGCACAATACAATATCCTATTAGTTAATTACAAGACAATCTCCTCTTGTCTCCGCTTTGGTGGAGTCTCGTCCTTATTCTTGAAAAAGGTTTGAAATTGTTGCTTCTCATGTTAATAAATAGACTACTAATACAATTTTCTTTCGCAAATTACGTCATAACTTCTTATGTGACGTTGATTTCTTCCTCCTCATCACTCTCTGTCACAGTGCTGTGGTTGTACAACCCTTGTGCCATCAGCTGCAACGCGAGCGGGTTCCTCTGCCCCGAAGCCTTCTTGATCTTGGCTCGCTTGTTCTGGAACCAGATCTTGATCTGGGCTTCCGCTAGACCCAGTTCTGCTGCCAGGCTTTGGCGTCTTCGTTCTGTTAGGTAGCGGTTCTCGGCGAACTCGTGCTGTTGGAGAAAAGTGGATGTTAGTCAATTGAAGTAGACTGAAGACTTGAGGGAGGTGAATTGTTAGTTGGTTTTGAGAGGATACCTACACTCCATTTATAAAATCATTACAAAAAGGGGCTCGGAGAAGCAGGAACGCAGAACTTTTTATTTTAAAGATAAGTGAAAACAATTTCAATTCAAATTATTTTATTTTAAACTAGCTTCTGCCCGCGACTTCGTTCGCGTGAAGTTTGTGCTATATATACTCTTCAAGCCCTCCAACCTCTTCTTCCTTTCTTTTTTCTGTGGCCCTAGTGAAAATGAGTTAAGTGTACCAAAGTGATCAGAAAAAAATGCCCTATCGTTTGGTGAAGATAGATCTAAGCTATCTCTAAAAATAATAAAGTTACTTTGTGTAAAAGGGTCCAACTGACACCAAAAAAAAAACAGTAAAAGTCGGTTTTTTTCGACAAAATTGGAATTATACCCCTTTTCACTAGGGCCACAGTTTTCTTCTTCCTTTTCCAACTTGATAAACTTAAATTGTGATAGCTCGGCTAATATGCATGGTAGATATAAATATAATGTATGCTATAAGCAATGAATGGAACTAAAAATGTCACGGGAACAGAATAATTCCCTGCTTCTTCAATAAAAGTAAAAGTTGCTTTAAATCATGAGAACTTTTACCCCTAAAAGGTGGCGCTGTGATTGATACCCACAGTACTTAATGAAATATAGAGTTCCGTAGTCGAATAGACAGAACCCTTTAAATTTCATCTTGTCGCGGATAACTGGCAAGGTGTGGGTGTTCTACCTATAGGTACACCTCTGCTTAACCCTTAGCGAAATATAGTCGTAATGTTGATGCTAAAGAGAAAAACTATTCACCTTTAATCTAGCGAGTTGAGCAGCACTGAAGGCAGTTCGAGGTCTCTTTTCTTCTGGAGCTGATGCTGCAGTCTTCTTCATTCTTCTACTTCTTGGACCTGTGGGCAAAGAAAACAGAAGATTAGTTTAAAAACTTTCTTTTCTTTGTCGTGTGGTTAATTAAATATATGGTGAGTAGAGTGACTGGTAATTAACTAGTGACCGATACTTAAACACGTTATTTTATTCATGATTTCAAACAACTTTCCCAAATAAACTTTTTTTTATACTCATTTAATTTATTTTATCACAATAACACAAAAGCTGTTTTAAATTCGCGCGCGCGCCTTGGTCAATCAGCTGGAAGCGTGTGACGCTACTACTACCAGTACATTTTGCCCTTCCCGAGGTCACTATTTACCAGTTACCCTATATATTTTTTAGAAAAAAACACAATGTTAGGTAAGTATACTCGTAAGTATCGGAAATCGATGTGCAAAAAATTAACGAATCAAAACCACCAAAGCCACAGACTTCCGAAACTGTGAATGTTTTTCAGTTTTTGCGACATTAAAACAAAAGTAGCTAAACCGATATCAATGGAATTCAAAAGACACGAGATTTACACCCTCTCAAACATAAAAAGATTTTTTCGAATCGAACCATAAATAACGGAGTTATGAGGTAACATGCACAAGAAAAAGAAAAACATAAAACTGCATTGAGAACCTCCTTCTTTTTTGTAAGTCGGTTAAAAAAGGTGGGTGACTAATAAAAAAGAAAAATTCACTCTTTACCGTAGTTAATATATACCATTCCAGCCGATCCCTAACCGACTTCCGATGTTCCAAATATCCCCCTTCTCAAAACCATTTAAATTATCTATTGAAGACACGACCACGAACTATTACACAACATAACCATTATAAAATTTTCTTAGCCAATCCTATCCTAACAAAATCATAAATACAATGAACTGGGGGCGTGGCCACGGAACCCTTTTGTCGTTATTGTCCTTAATAGATAATTTAATGAACCCTAATAATAGTGTTGTGCCTATAAATGTTCTTTAGTTGAATACTGTCGGTTAAATATTGTAATTGAAGGATGGGTTTTTTATAGGGGAGGTAGGGGCTGCAAGTGCCGATTTTCCAATAACATCGAATTTCATTATGAAAATGATAGGATGAATTTTTGGTATGTGGCAATATCAAAGAGTTGTCTATCGGTTTTTGTATTATTATAGTAATTTGGGCCAATATCTCAGTAGTTATTTTTTTACAGTTTTTTTTTTGTCAAATTTCGGAGAGGAACTTTCAGCCCCGCTTTGGGGTGAGTTGTTCCACCCGTGAGGCAAATTGTTCCCCTTAGATTATGTATATATAATGTGAGAATAAAATGGGTTTTTGTAAATTAAACAATCATTATATAGGTTTAAAATATGTTTCATATCATAATTTCTCTCAGATGCATATCTGAACTTTAAAAATAACAAAAAAACGCGGAAACCTCCAAATAACCGTTTCTTTTAAATTTTAAGTCATATTTGCCACTCATCAAGTCAGAAATCTTATAAGATACAAAACTAATTAAAAAAAAAATACTTAATTGGTAATATGCAGATATTTTTTTTATCATATTAACTAACAATTGAGATCTATCAACTTACAAATAGGTATAATCGACTTATGAAGATCAATCATCAGTCTTCTATTCTTATTGGTTTTTAATCAGTCATTGGTAATAATTATAATTAAAATGTAGTCCACTAGCGGTTTCTCCTGTTCCACAGTAAATACTGTCCTGCATTTATATCCTGGAAAGGATCTTTACCGGCTTTCAATTTATTAATAAATCGACGTAGCGTCATGTGTCAAATTTCCAGTTCTCTGGCAACTATTTTACTTTTTTCCCCACATGTCAGCATTTGCAGCTTGACGCAGATATGTTTCGGAGGTTTTCCCTCTATCTGACTTCCGTTTGTAGGTACGCATCCTAAAAAAAAATAAGTCTTAAAAATTATAGGTAACACTGAAGGTTCGTTAGGGTAAGTTGTTCCGCGGAACAAGCAGCCCCTCCGGGAGGGAACATCCAACCCCAAATTTCATTTTTTACAAATACTGCCAAACCACCAATTCAATAGAATAAATTCATAAAAACATTTGAATTACAAGACATCTTACTAATGTCACTACAAAATAGGAAAATTACATGTAAATCGAGCCATAATTGACAAAAATAGACCAAAAAGTTTAAATACCAAAATATTTACTCACATGGTGTTTTACGAGCACCGTGCACACCGCCACTCAGCCGCCGGCGCTGGAATAACTAAGATAGCCGCCGGCGCAGCGCGTCACCTGATGCTCAAATGGCACACTTCACACATATTGCTATCTCTTTTCTTTAGAAAGTTATTGCCATCGGAACAACTTACCCCGGGAACTTGCAGCCCCGTCCTCCCCTAGTGATTTTTTTGAGTAATTATTAGGCTTGGGGTTATTTTAAAGAATAAAGTATTGTAGAGACATTAATTATGGTTTTAAAAAATAATTAAAAATGCTTTTTTGTTGCCATGACATACTTCTATGCCCGAAGTAGGTACCTACAGACGCCAGCACATCAAGTTACCCCAATGTGTCAAATTTTCCCAATTGAATATGAACCTTATTCTGTTTGACATAAAGTTGAAATACGATGAAAGAAATTTGACACATTGGGGTAACTTGATGTGCTGGCGTCTGTACATACATAAAGGCCTTTTCTCGGCGGGGTAATAAAAAAACCAAAATTAAAAGTCATTTGTTTACCAAATTAGGCTGAGGATCAGCACTATTTGAACTTCAACATACCTAACATAAGACCCAATGAGCGTAAGGCGTAATGTTACGTTTGCATACTTAGGTACTAACAAACTATAAAAACAACAATTTCCCGAAAAACAATTATGAAGTGTCAAATCCAATATGGCGTCCACAATCGCGGTCCGAAGTGTTAACGTGAATATTTTACTGGCACTTGCGTGATGGCATGCCACACTATGATTTATTATGCCATTCGAGTGCCAGAACTTAATTGTTAGAGGAATAGCCGTTTTAATTGGGAATTTTCGACTTCAAAGTGTAAATGACAATATTTTATACAGGTTATTGATGTTTTATTAAGATAAATTTCGTGTTTAATCAGTAGATAGGTTAGGAAAAAGGATAAAAATACACAAGTACTTCGCTCGCGAGTTCATCTGCATGCATTTTTTCTTAGTTTTGAAAATAAAATAATGCATATGACACTTACAATTAATGTGGCTTTCTATTGGTAAAGGAATGTTCAATAACGGTTCCACGATTAACTGACAAACGGCAAGTTTCGTATTGGCTATCATCAGTGTGTATCTAGGATGACGTCATGCGCACTCGCAGAGATGTGACTAAGCGCTTAGTACCCAGTCTGATAGTCACCGTAACTTGAAGTCCACTTAAAGTACAGTTGAGGTACCAATTTTTGGTAAATTCTCAGTAGTCACTGGCAATGAAGATAGCCGATAGCCCTACTGGTTAGTCACTATTCAAAATACAGAGTGCAGAAATGTAAAATGGCCGCGAGACTTCCATTGGCTCTAATTAATTACCTACTTAGAATAAGTTAATACTAAAACACCAAGCAAAGATAGTGCAGATTGATATCCAACACAACGATCACGCAAAAGAATTTATACTCTTCCTGCCACAGACAATACAATCACATAACCTGACATTTCTAACTCCGCCATCTTGCAAAACGCCATTCCCACACTGTAGGCCGTACCTACACTAAATTCCTTTGTTGTAAAAAAAATAAACTAACTAGGCACAGGAAAACCAAGAACTGTTTACGGCTATAAGGCTATACGGCTATACGGCTACCGTCCGCGATAGTGTTAAAATGTAGTGAATTTATAGCCGTTTGCTAGATCTCCGTGATTGCGGCGGATTTTATTATTCGTTTTAAACTGTAATAGGGTGTTGATGGGTTCTGTTGGGTAGTGTGGGGGTTTATGGATGATGGTGGGGAATGAGTAGGGTTTTTGTTAGGAATTTGTGTTATTCTGATACAAGATATTACTAAAGGGTGCTCTAACTAATCTGTAACATTATTATTTATTGGGAAAACTATTAGAAAAATCGAAATGAAATATTCTTTAGTGTCCCGTTATACCCAAAGGGTGTCTATCGTACCCTATAGACTAAGCCTCGGCTGTCAAAGTCAAAGTCAAAGTCAAACCATTTATTTCAATTAGGCCCCTATAAGGCACTTTTGAACGTCGAACAAAAATTAACTTTAAAAAATGATTCTAGTTGCCCCTCAATCCGTCTACATCTTACACTTAACAATGGCTACCAATATTACTAATCTTAATAGTACCTACTGAACCCTTCCTCTGGGAGTCCAACGCGCACTTGGCCGAGTTCTTTTTTTTTAAATATATAACAAAATATTTTCTTAATATGATTATTATTTTTAATAAAAAAACAAAATACAAATGTATAACATAAATAATAGTAAAAAAAAAACTGTTCGCTTTTGAACTAAAATAAATAAATTAGAAACGTTAACATTTATTCGTGTTGGCAACACACCAATCTTGATCAAAGAAATAATAATTTAATCATGATTTTATTGGTTTTTAAAAGATGGACGCTATGTTTAAGGTGGATACGCCATGCTTTTCCGGGAATTTTAATTAAGTACGTTAATTATAGTATGATTTCCGACCGTACCTAACAAATATGGTTTCTCTGAATTCCTAAACCATTATAGGTAGGTTACTAATTGAATAGTTAAAAAAAATGGCGCTCACTTAGAGAGCCATACACATTGCAATCTACTTATTGCTTAAAACGTAAATTTACTAATATACGCAGAGGTATTGGTGACGGTAACGGTATCAGTGCCCATCGTTTTTCCCAATTTCAAAAATTTCTTAACACCCACAACAGAAGATTTGACTTAAACGAAACGAGACTTACCTACTTATATACCAACAAAATATTCTAACTCAATTATACGAGTGGAGTTAGAATATTTATAAGAGCAAGATCAAACACATTTCAAGAATAAAGCCCTTCAGTTTAACAATACTTAAAATTCTACTCATACACCAAGAAAACAGAGCGTGAAGATTACAAACGAATCTCCGAGAATCAAACGGAAAATCACTTTCAAATCGAAACAATAACGCCGCAATCAAAATTGTATTTTATCACCCTTAAAATAGAACAGGAAATCGTAAAACACTGGACTTCTGAAAAAGAATACCGTAACACCAACACTGAAAAATGCGTTTTATATCCAACAAAATACAGTTTATTTTTCTGGAGCAGTATAAAAGGCCATACATCAGGGTAATAAAGGAGGCGAGCTAAATTTTTATTCGCGTTTTTAATTAAGCAAGAGTTGAAAATGTTTCGGACATTTTCTGTTACGACAATGGAGCGAGAAAATTGCTGGTCACTTTAAAAAAAGAACGGCCGCCATGTTTCTTTTTTTTTCTCTAAAATTTACGCGACTGTGTATGTAGTGTTTGTAGTTCTTTAATTTGGCCTTTAGAATTTATCTAACGTTTAGCATTTGAAATTGGTTGTTTCTGAAATGGTTAAGTTTATTTATTTATATGATTTCAGATACCTACTTCTAGTGTTTAAATGCTTCCTTTAACTAACTGTAGTCAAATGTAGGCATCAGTCAGTCGTTTAGTTTTGACTATGACAAAAATCACTGCATTTTTTAACCGACTTCAAAAAAAGGAGGAGGTTCTCAATTCGACGGTATGCTTTTCAATACTAAACTGTCATCTAAAGACCTGTATTCCGTCAACGGATAGGCAGAATCAGTTCCATGTAGGGGTGGGTAATCACCCAGGTTAAAACCCAGTTTTGGGTTATAACCCAGTTATCACCCGTTTCATTCCACTCACTGGGTGGTTTAGCGGGGTGAAAACAAAATATTACTGATTCTTGAAAATATTTCTGGTTAAAACTGCATAAAACCCAAATCACCCAGTTTTAACTCGAATGGGAAGATTGGGTTTTAACCCACTACCCATCTGTAGTTCCATATACTACAGGGGCAATCACCACCAACCAGGTAAAAGTCCAGACCTAAGGCTTGCTACTAAGAATTTTCTGATTAACCAACTACTACTACTACTACTTTTTACTACTTTTGTCGACCTGCAGGGCCATCTTTTCATTGTCGGTGACCAAAGATATTTAAAATACTATAGAGCGGGCATGTCAAGGAAATGTCATAGAAAAACTTTGAGCCCATGTCTCAGTAACGCCATCTAGAATAATATGTTTATGAATATTGGAGCGGCAGCGGAGTGTACTATAAAAAACTCATAGACTTGTGTCCGGCAAGAGTGCGCATGACGTCACCCTAGATACACACTGATGATAGCCAATTACGAAACTAACTGTTTGACAGTTAAACACTTTTTGTACAGACGCCAGCACGACAAGTTGCCCCAATGTGTCAAATTTCTTTGATCGTTTTTCAACTTTATGACAAACATCATAAGGTTCTTAATGAATTGGGAAAATTTCACACATTGGGGTAACTTGATGTGCTGGCGTCTATGCTTACGTCTTGTCCCGTCGTAATATACAAATAACACAAAATACTATACTTAAAACCGTGGGGTCTCTAATACTTCATCTTCATAACTTCAAACCCTTTTATAATCCATCCTACCATACATTTGAAACTCAATTCATTAACTACTAAGTACGAAACAAAACAAATTAAGGGTCATAAAGCAGTTAAAAGACATAATTTGAATGCCCCTACCCCAAGTTGGGACCATTTAAATTCCTGGCAACCCCATCTGGACATTAACGGGACAAATGAGGTGATATATCTATACATGGTTAAGGAGATAAATTAATTATGGGTAATATTTTTTTCTTATTTAACCCTAAATTTTTGTGAAGGGTAATTTCAAAAATCGCCCTCTACAGAAAGGGGTAATGACGAAAATCATTAATAATAACATTAACAAAACCATTTATTTACGTTAAAATTGGTATAAAATGGTGTTAAACACAAAAGAAAAGCACAAATCTAAGTTACAACAAAGCATGCAAAAATTTTAGGGAATTTGTCTGTAGGTAAGGAGATTTCTGAATGCAAGAAGCAAATGCAATGCAAGGGGTAATAAAAAATGTCTCCTTCCTATTTCACAATTACCCATATATGCAAAAACCGTATCATTACGTAAATATTAACACATACAGCAGTTCCCGACAAAAATGGTGATAGACATACGAACAACCTCTCACTTCAAGTAAGTTGCGTTCCAATCAGAACCGGTTCAAACAAGTTTGATTCAACATTCAACTGTTAGCTTAGCAGATAATACCTTAATCAACTTGAACTTAAGTTTGTGAAGGTAGTTCTAACGTTTTAATTTAAGTTTAGAATCAATATTGGCCATCTTCTTTGTTTAGTCAGTAACTGTAGTAAGTAAGTAGTTCAATCAAAGCCATTCAATACTTACTATAATACACGGGACAACACTAGCAAAATTTTTATCCAAAACTTGTGTCTTGGACCCAAATCCTTGATTTTTTTTTAATACGCCCCGTTGCCGCTCCAATATTCACATATTATTCTAGATGGCGTTACTGAGACATGGGATGAAAGGTTTTCTATGACATTTCCTTGACATGCCCGTTCTATAGTATTTAAATCTCTTTGCTTAGATCTCTTTGGACATTTTCTTTGTTTATTGAGTAACTGTTATTGGTTCAAACCCCTAAAGTAGAATTCTTTATTTTTAATTTACTTTTACTTTACCTATATTACCTATATTACATATTATTTTCACTTCTATTTTCATATTTATAGCGAAATTAAATAATAATAAATATTACACAACTTTTCATACAATTCCATTTAGTCAGTCCCAAGTTAAGCTTGAGAGCTTGTGTTATGGATACTAAACAGCTGCTAAACATTCTTATATATTTCTAAATACATACATATTATAGATAAATTACACCCAGACACAGAACAAATGATCGTGCTCATTACACAAACATTTGTCCTGGGTGGGAATCGAGCCCACGACCTCCGGCATAGCAGTCAGGGTCACTAACTACAAGACCAACAAGCCAGTCAAGTCAAATTACCTACCACTGTTTGTCTTTTCATGACGTTTAGGTTGACTGGTAGAAAATGTCTATGGCATGTCCGCCGCTGTACATTTGTATTAAATAAATAAATAATTAATATTTCGTCAATCTTTTGCATGTTAAGTACCTATAGATACGACTTTTTGCAAAAAGGGTGAAAGAAAACATCGTGAGAAAACCGGCATGCCTGAGAGATATTCCTCGACGGCATGTGATGCCAAGTTAGAGGCCCATGGACGGCATTAACTCTGACACCAGGGGCTCGAGTCTGCTATTGCAATCGTGTCTCAATGACCGGTCATTGATCGAATATTTGACAACTTTGACAGTTTTTGTATTGGAAATGTGTCATAAGTTTGACGTTATACGTCAAAAATCGATCATTGACCGGTCATTGAGACACTATTGCAATAGCAGACTCGACCCCAAGGTTTATTACTAACTACACACTAAGAAGAAGACGCTTTGTACCTGCCTACCCACTTTATAAGTAGCGCAAGTCGTGAAGTAAAAACGTAATACGTGTAATTACTGACCGTAATAATACGATTACTGAGTAAACTGTTGGAATCGATTATCGGTAAGTGTCGGTAAAAAAATATGTAGGTAATGAATATATCTTTCGTCATACTTGTGGCAATTGTGGTCTGAGGTTATTATTCCATAGTAATTATGTTTTAAAATATGTATAGTAAGAAAGGATACCAGGCTGGTATCCGCAACTCCACATCAGGGCGCTTAGTTTGCGTATAGGCCATAATCTACCACGCGGGCCCAGTGTGAATTGGTAGATGTCACATGTCTTCGAGTTTTTACAGTATTACGAACAAGAAAATTTCTCTTCATTCCGCCTCTAATCCTTCTTAACAAAATGTATTTATAAAAATGTGGAAATCCGAGAAATACGGCGAGTTATAAGAATACGGGGAACTTACAGAAACGTTGTTCTATTCATTAACAGGGTTTTAAGACTCGGTGTAGGAAACCTTGCAATTAATTTCTTTTTAATAATTGATTTGGTCACGTTGATAGGATGAATGAAAGGCGACTAACGAAAGGTATTTAAAAGACAGATGTAAGTAAATGGAAACGCTAGTAGGGGCCGCTCTAAAAGGCCATACATAGACCTTATTGGTGAGGTTCTTCAGAAAGGTCAGCACGTGCGTAGTACTCTCAACCGCCGTGTGTGTATGTATGAACGTAAACGAAGCAAAAGAAGTACTTATGTAAGAATCGAATTTTATCATCTTATTGTACCTAAATACCTGCATTCCATGGACCTATTGCACTTTATGCGGACTTCAAGCTACGGTGACTATCAGACGGGGTACTGTGCGCTTCATCACATCTCTGCGAGTGCGCGTGACGTCATCCTAGATACACACTGATAATAGCCAATACGAAACTAGCTGTTTGACAGTGAATCGTTGAATACTTTTCCCAGTGATCATTAATATGAACTGTCATTTATTCAAATTAGCCTGAGGATCTGCACTCTTTGAACGTCGAAATTACATAAGACAGTCCCCCAAAAAGCCCACCCTTCGCCACTTCCTAGTGTTTTTGCTGGGAAGAAGAAGTGGTGGAACAAACTCTCCAGCAACACATCTGTCTGATAAGTTAGAAGAACTCGAATTTACACAGTACAAATAGTTATAATTACAAAATAATTAAAATAAGTTATATTCACTACATGTTAGCTAGCACACTCAATATACAGAATACCAGTAATATATAACTACCGACATTAAAACTAACTTAACTCAAGCAAAAGCAACTGACTAATAAGAAGCCTCCATGGGGTCGAGTCTGCTATTGCAATCGTGTCTCAATGACCGGTCAATGATCGATTTTTGACGTATAACGTCAAACTTTTGACACCTTTCCCATACAAAAACTGTCAAAGTTGTCAAATATTCGATCGATGACCGGTCATTGATACACGATTGCAATAGCAGACTCGAGCTCCAGGTATAAAGGGTCACTAGCAAAACCAAAGCCAGCAAGACGACCAGCAGCAGTAGGCTAGGCAGATGATGATGAGTTCCTTGATATATGCCTATGTATACTGCTTTCTTCAATCTGTCTTCCTAGCAGTGTATATGGCATACTGTTCAATATTGTAAGAAAGGAATAACATTTTGTTTTACACCACTTCGCTTTGTACTGAGATTGGTTTTTTCTTGACATAGATGTGTGGTAAACGGATGCGGTATAAACTTAACGCGATATGAACTTGTCCTGTTATTTGTAGGTACTAAAGACAAATTTTGTTGAATTGAAATCGGTTTATGAATAGGCTGAGATGTCGCGTGTCGGTTTTTATTAGACAATTTTTTTCACTCTTTCTTTTTGAAATCGGTTAAAAATAAGTAAAAGTGGTAGTAAACCGCAATTTTACCATGTATTTATTTAATTTCGAATTTAATAAAAACAATATTAGAGATAATATTATAAACCGCATTGCTCACCACGGCGGAGCTATACATATCTATAACCACAGTTTATCGGGGTCATAGGTTTTGCTAGTTTTTTAGGGTACCTACCTTTTTACAAAAAATCAGATTTTTTGGCTTTTTTCTTGATCTTAACAATCGCTGTAGTCTTATACAATGCTATGGAATTCTACATGTGATAGTTCAAATCGCACTAGGCCAATTTATGTTATATTTTTAATTACGTTTACGTATATCTAGATGAAAAACGGATTAAAGAAAGAAAAAAAACCACGTAAGTATTAATAAAAAATAATACAAAAATGGCATGTCTCATAGCGGCCAGTCGGCTACATCAAAATGTTAATTTCAGCGCTAATGCCAGACAGAGACCGAGTTTCAGCCTGTTTGAATTGCGAATATTTATCTGTTATCAGTATTTAATACACAGTTTTTTTAACTTCTAATATCCGCATATTGGCACATCATGTATGCCACATCCATTTTCAACATTATTTCACACATCCATGTCCCTTTTACATTATTCAGTACACGCGCACACAACCCAATTCTAGCCACATGGACTTTATTTCATCTGCCATAAAGACTACAATCGCTTGCACATTTTTTCTCACAAACTTATTGAGCGATTTTGAATCTTATATGGAGAAGATTAGAGTTGGTAATTTACTGTGTAACATGTGAAGTATTTTTTTCACATTTGAATAGATTTTCTCCTGCTTTGATTTTTAGAGGGCTTTTAAGGGTGGGTTCTATTAGGTACAAGGAAACGTTTTGTTTTTTTAAGGAAGAAAAGATTTTGTTGTTCAAAGAAAATTAAAAAATGAAACATAAAATTGCAAACGTTACATTAACATAACATCGCGGCTGTATACCCGAAGAGGTAGGCAGAGGCGTACGAGTAGGTATGTATAGCACACGTACAATATCGTCAGTTATGTTTAAGTCCCCTGTAATGGGGGGTAAGCCTATTGCCATCAACCAGACACAGATCCAGACTCCGGAAAAAACAGATGGAAAAACGCAACAAAACATTAGCCCAACCCAGGAATTAAACCCAGGATCTCAGGCAAAACAGGCAATTGGTGCTAACACATTTTACTTAAGACATCGTTAATATCGATAAAGGACAGCATCGTTAAGTAACTTAGAATTGTAAACATAGTGAGTGTGAAATGGCCTGATTAACCCTCGGGCTTTTTTTGTATAGGAGAAGAGGCCTTTACCATGCAGTGCAGTTGCACAGTAACATCATCTGCCTAGTCTTTCCCCAACTATGTTGGGGTCGGCTTCCAGTTTAACCGGATCCAGCTGAATACCAGTGTTTTACATGGAGCGACTGCCTGTCAGACCTTCACAACCCAGTTACTGGGTAACACGATACCCCTTGGTTAAACTGGTTATCAGACTTTTGGGCGTCTGACTATTCATAACTACTGTCAAAGATCTATAAATGATGGTTTATCGTACTTTCCGAGGCACGAGGAGTCTTGATTACCTATATTTAATTAATGGTCACCCATCGACGGACTAACATCTCAGGCTATTATTATTTAGCCGCGCTATTGGCTCGCATCAATTTCCAAAAAAAAAAAAATTAAGTCTCAAATAAATTAGTAGGTACAGCCGAGAATGGAACTCCCGACTATACAGGACCTACCACCGGCATAATATTACCGGCCATCAATAAAAATACCATCAGGTAATCGTAATAAAGTAGGTATGAAACATTTTTAAATTAACGACTTACAATTCTACCTACCCCTGTATCGAGAACAATCCGCGATAAACGGACCAAATCAAGTTATTAGGACATTCTTGTGATTAACAAAAACTCTTGCGCATGGTGGGCCGTTCTCAGTAGCTAGGGATGGGATGAGTCGATGATTTTATCGATGGTTTTATAAATAACTTATTTTTTGATACCTTGATCATTATTTGGCAAATTGCTAAAATACCCATAAGACTTATTTCAATTATGTTCTAATTATTGACGTCATTTAAATGAATATTGAATCCAATCCAGTCACATTGTTTATTTGTTTTTAAAGTAGGTACTTAGTTAAAAGGCATTAATTTGTAATATTTTACAATATAACTGGCGATTTTAATAATAGAAAACTTAGGAATATTGTAAATAATTATGTAGGTAGTCCATAAACGTATTTAATAAAAACTTGTACTTAATTCAAAGGAAGAAAAAAATACATGTTTACGCTAGTTCAACCATTTTGAGAAAACAGGGTTTAAATTACAAGATAAGAAAATAACTCAAAAAAAAAAACAAAATGAAATGACATGTCATTTTGTTTTAATATCTCAATCCCATGAGAACCGAATAGTCAATGACAGCCTGAAATATTCAATACATTACACTCCCAGGTATACATTTACAATTTATTAGGTAGTCTTAATTTATCGACATGCCTACCCAAATTAGTGCACAATGATAAACCTATTAAGCAGAAAAATCCGACCGAACCTGTAATATATAAACTAGTCTAAAAAGTTCCAATACACATTCGTCAGATTGGCATTTGTTATTGCCCTATACAATACCGTAAACGGTTGCCATTAAAAATAAAGACGTATTGTTGCCTAGGGATGGGACATTGATCGCTATCGATAAGCCGTTACCGATATTTTTAAATAATTATGAAAGTGAAGTCTGTACTTAAAATAAGCCTTATAACTGCATGTTTAACTTTAAATGCGGAGCTAATATTATTAAGAATATAGATGTGGTGCTTATAATTTTGCAATCACTTTGTTTAATTAACTTAATTGTGCAATAAATACTTGAATACTTTTACGGTGTCATATTTGACTAACTTGGTCAACAAATAAACTACCTATAAAATACAATGAGACGTTTTCAAATCCGTCTTGAAGATACAGAAATTAACGCATACAAACAACAAAATAAATAAACTTTACAGTATTAGTTTGTCTAGATTACCTATTAAAAACGTATCTTGCATTTAGCGGCCCACACAACAAACCATCGCAAATACTACTGCAAAAGACCATAAAACTAAGAAAATAAACTTATAAATGCCTCCGAGAATGACTTATTCAAGAAAACAAACATTCCCTCTATAGTCTATCATTAAGTTTTTAATATGGAAATCGTTAAAACAAACAGTTTTACTTATAATAACCACTTTGATAAGATACAGATAATAATTTCGTTGATTACTTGCTGACTTGTTGTCAGTCTCTAACAATTACATTATTAAGTAATTTGTTATTCAATAACGTGCTTAACTATGTCCAATACGGGCCTATTGGTCATAGTTAAGCACGGTATTGAAGTGGTTTACTTCCTGAAGTATTGGAAAATTATAATGGTAATCTGTAATTATGTAAAATGGAATAGTCTTTTGAAATACATTCAGTCTATGTTACCAATTTGCAAGTTAGTTAGGCATAGATATCCATACATTACCACATTATGCTCATTTTGTAAGTCCCATATAATGAGGGACACAAGGATGGCATAAGGATGCCATCAACTAAAAGAATCTCACTGGAATGTCCCATTAATACCATTCCTATTCCACAAATTGAAACTAAGCTCTCATGTTCAGTAGAAGTTCTGGCAACTATTAGACAAACAATTTATCAACACTAGTAATTGTTTAATTCAGTTATTAAAATCCAATTATTCCGTTAAATTCCATTTAACCATAGCTTTAATTAAGTCTTTGAAAAGTCGACATCAAATATAACGTTCGATTTTTCGCATATCGATACAATCGATTACTAACGCACATCCCTAGCTTTCCCTGTAATACCAATTGTCACAGTAGCGGGAAGGTCCTAATTAGTTGAGATGGGTGGCACTCATCAACGAGGTACAGGTATGGGGTGAAGTCTTAATTAAAAAGAAAATGTTAAAGAAAAAAAAAAATGACGATTTTTTTTCCTGAAGTTGGACAACTTTACTATGAGAGGGAGGGGGAGGCGAGGGAGAGAGAGAGAGAGAATTAAGACCGGGAGTTGTAACTTCTATGCCATTTTATGGTTCTCTGTCTGTCTCTCTCTCTCTCTTTCTCATAGAAAGCAAGCCAGTTATTTTCGTTTCGTCTTTCTATTTCGCATTGAACAATGTGGTGTCGCGACGATTATTTTTGTTGAGTGTATACAGGTTTTTTGTGCATATTAATAATGTAACTAACTATATAACTTCGTTCCATCCGGGTGTCCCTTGACACCTCTCAAGTTTTTTATTTATTAATTATTTATTTATTTTTTATTTATTAATTTAACTATATCATCACATAACAATACAATATTACCGTGCATATATTTACCTAACATTTATTTTTTCTGCCTATCTTTGGCGAAAAGCAGAAGTTTTGAAGTTCGAAAAATTGCTGATCCTCAGCTAAATTTGAATAATTTAATGATGTTTGACTTTTGATTTTGTAATGGACGATACTTACTTTTGCTCGTCATTGTACTTACATTTTTGGTATGCTGAACCAAAATTGAACTTGTACCGATCAAGCGATTTTGAATTTAATTTTTTACTAAGACATTTGTTACTGATCAGCAGGTGGGCGACACCTTGCTATGATTATGGTGTCATAATAAGAGCAGGTTAGGCCAAAGAGGTTTAAGATAGGTACCTACTATAGAGAAAACATGCATAGAAATGTAAGTAAAAGAAAAACTATGATCCCATGTCTTAGTAACGCCATCTAGAATAGTATACTCACGATATTTCCGTACCTCAGCATCACCATTTCAGCCATAGGAAGTCCACTGCTGGACATAGGCCTCCCCTATAGATCTCCAATAAGACCGGTTGGAAGAGGCTCGCATCCAGCGCGATCCCGCGGCCTTAATGAGGTCGTCTGTCCACCTTGTGAGTGGACGTCCTACGCTGCGCTTGCCGATACGTGGCCTCCACTCGAGAACCTTTCGACCCCATCGGTCATCAGTCCTCCGTGTTATGTGCCCTTGGTTCTTCTACGGATCTCCTCATTTCTGATTCGATCTCGCAGAGAGACTCCGAGCATAGCCCTCTCCATAGCTCGTTGGGCTACTTTCCGTACCTAACTAATCTAAATTAAAACAAAAGTAATTTATAACTCAAGTTAGGCTGAGGATCAGCACTTTTGGAACGTCAAAGTTCCCTAAGATTCTTTTGGCGCAGCCGGGAGACATTCCATTTCTGTCTCTTTTTTGCTGTTATTGTGTTTTGCTGTTGCCAATAAATGTATTTATCTTTTTGGAAACAGATATTGACGGAAAAATTGCACGTCTAAAGAATGCTCACCCATCATTTTCATGATCGCAACAAGTGTAGCTAATGTAAAATCATGCTTTCATAGTAAAAAAAGTATTAAACATTTTAGCTCATCTGTATGTCAGCCATTATAAAGGTTAATACGCATCGTGAAAATATTAAACCGTCTTCGATGACAATAGGAAACGCCTAATTAAATTCTTTAATAAAATCACGTAATTGAATTTTCAACGTTTGGCTGACCACCGAGAGTTGAAATTCCAACAGCGCCATGGAACAAAGGCATTCGTTTAGGTGTTTCCTAGTGTTAGTGGAAAATGGCACTAGAATGCTTTGGTGGAATGTGTGTATTTCCATTTTTGGGCATAAGCAGCGGTTATGGTTCAGTGGGTAATTAGTTTTTTTCGATTTTTAGGGATCCGTAACGAAAATTGTGGTGTAAAATCCATTACTTTTGGTTTCCTTGTGTTACCTACTTACCTACCAGAGTTTCTATACAACATTATGAACCCCCGTTTTTAGTATTATAATATAAACTAAACTCGAAAAGGGTTGTTGTACCTACTCATTATTATTTAAAACAACTTGTACTATGCGACATAATACAGAAAGAAAGAAGAAAGAAACTGATATTCTTTATCGATTTTAATGGATTTAAAAGACAACCTTTTAATTAAAATTGATTAAGTAGGCACCGTTAGACACAACACACACATTTTTTTTTAATTGTACGTTATTTATTTCTATTTTTTGTTAATATTGTAAGGAACCATATAGCAAAAGTCACGGTCGATTACACCTCGTTCTATTGCGAGGCATAGACAACTCTGACGATATACTCGTTTGTTTCATTAATTTCTCAGTAACGTAGTTACGGCTAAAAAGTACCGTGTTAATTGATTAATTGCTACTGTGCTTACCTACCTACGTCAGTGTATGAGTGTGTGTGCGAATAAACTTGTTATAGTTTATGGTTAGGGAATAAAGAAAGAATAATTATGTACAGACGCATAAGGTTCATAATCAATTGGGAAAATTTTACACATTGGGGTAACTTGACGTAACTGCTGTCTATACTTTCGACTTGGTCTTTAGCGAGCTTCGTTTGTTTGTCAATGGTGGTCTTAAGACAAAAGTGGATTGTACTGGTTTAAACTGTAGGTACCTACCTATATTAAATAACGTTTCGTGGTTCATCGGGGCATCCATAACATTAAAGTGCTTTTTAGTACTTACCTTATATCCTAAAAAAAAAAATCTCTTTGGTCGGTTTTTTTGGGCTTTTCTCAAAAACACCTCGACCAATTTTACCGGGGCTTTCACTATCAGAAAGCTTATATTAAAAGGAATAACGTAAGCTACTTTTATTTTAGGAACATTAGAGATCCGTGCAAAACAAAACCTACTTAGGTGTTAAATGTGACATGGACGAAGTCGCGTGTTCTAGTAATGCAGAGGCATTTAAAGTAGGTAGGTAGTTTGTGTTTTGTATAGCCTACAGTCCAATTTAAATTTTACGTAAAACACATCCCTATTTTATTTTCATCCCTGACTAATATTTTTTTCTGATTTAATGGTCAAAACCTGCTTATTATTATTACATAAAGACATTGTTAAAGCTAGATCACTGATTAACCTTTAAAAAAAAGGGTGTGCGAACTTTTAAAATTACGGACCCAATAAAAAACCACTTAAAACAGTTCTTATCGGAACCGAAAAATATTAAACGGTTTCAAAAGTTCAATGCATAATAAATAAATATAACTACACATTTCACACCTTAACTGCTTATAAGTAAAAAAACAATTTATACTGCAGGCAATATTTTATTTTAAAAATAATTAAGTATATTCCGCCACGGAATCTCACCTTAAATGCTACTGGGCGTTGCCAACATAACGCGAGTGAGGCAAAATGGCGGACGTTCGAAAAAAGAATAATTGCACAATATAATTGAGCTAAATTGTTTCATTACTTCACCTGTTAATTCTACAAACATACTCATGCTGCTCATTGAAAAAAAACAATCGATTTACTGTCTTATTACAATGGAAAAAAAGACGTAATTTATGGAAAACGTTTTGCTAACTGTAAATGTAATATTGCCAATGCGTATGGAAAAATAAAGGTAGTGTCAATGTGTTAAGGGTTTAACTACGATGTTGCGAAATTAAACTCTATATTTTGATGAATAGAGTTGAATACTGGTTGGAATTACTGTTTTTTAATCATTTCTGTGGTATAATTATGTTGTCAAGGCATTTTTTTAAATAATGAGCGCTTTTAACAGCGCTTGCGATGAAAGACTAAAACCTATTTTCTCTGTAGGCTTGACCGAGTGATTATGAAATTCTACTAGATTTTTTCGCATCCATTAAATGTATTTTTTTTGTAGAAATTGTCTTCGAATAACAAAATGGCGACCAAAGTAAGGGGTAACGCTCTCATTAAACACTTTTTCTTCGTTTTACTTCCGTACACTTCTCCGTACTTATACATTCTAAGTGAGTGTTTTATTAGAAAAATACATAAAAGAATCCAATGACTTTCAGATTGGCCCTAAACATTGAATAAAAACGCAAAGCAGCCGCGTCTAGTACAAAACACGGGCGAAATCGTGTGTCCACTTTATGTTGGGTGAGCCGTGTTCGACGGAACGTGACTTTGAGGACCTACTTACCTACTGAAGGCTCGCCGATCAAAGAAGGCTAATTTGGCTCAGTTTTAGTTGCCTTTACTTTTAGCACTCGTACGAGTGCTAAAAGTAAAGGCAAGGTGCGTTATTATTAACACATTTTATTATTTTTGGCAGATACCTAAAACATTCTGGTCACTCAAATTCACACAAGAATCTATCGGCCAGTATCTTTTTCTTAGCCGATTTTAATTCCCATGAGTACATTTTAATGTACTCATGGGAATTAAAATCGGCTAAGAGGATTAAAATCGGCTAAGAGGTTCATAGGTTTACCTATGAACGCGGTTTACACACTGTCAAGTGTGTAAGACTCTTAAAGGAAACAAAGAAAGTAACTAGGAAATGTGTTTCTTTCTTTCTTTGAAATGCGTATTGTAAGAGAGAGAGCGAAAAAATACCTAAGTATTAGTAGCTAGCTAGTTTTGAAAATAAAAGTGGCAAAAACAATATTTAAAAACATATTCATTACATGACCGGGATGTCAAAGGTCCATTTTCACAAGATCAAATTTTAATAAGTATTATAAAAACAAAACTTGTATACTTATAAAACAATAACACTATTAAATTAGCTACTTCCATTGTTTTCCCGAGAAAATCCATGTTTGAATTTGTTATTTCCGACAGTTTTCCCGCGTCATTCAAATGTGACAGCTGTCACGGCGCCATCTTGTTGACACGGAATGTCAACGATTCATTGTGTTGCCTTCCAGCTTTGAATTAGTGATGTTTTCCTTAGAATTTAAGCATGCAAAATAACGTCATGGTTTATTATTTTAAATATTAGTTTCAGTTAGAATTTTTATTTTGTCGCTTATAAGTGAAGTTACGTTCATCATCAGCAGCTACTGGTTGATTCTACTAAAATCAGCGCGTGAAAACTTGTGTGTAGTGAATTGTCAAGCTTAGAATGAGATGGCAGCTGAATTCGCATTCACTTCACTAATATTGAATAGCAATGCTGCTTAGGTCATTCCAGAATGTGTGGAGTCAGGTTCCAGTCAAGCTTGATGCAGCTGGACTCGAAATATTTGTTCATAGAGGGCTGACAAACACGATACACTTAGGTTAAACAGGTTGTCAAACAGTCTGGCAGCTGAATACCTACTCGTATCTAGCGACAGCCAAAGATCTACAAATGACTGCCGGGAACAACGCCATGGCTAAACGTGTTTTCGGAGACATATAGGGCTCTCGATCCTACCTAAGTACCTATAGCCTATATGTATATCGAGAGCCCCATATGTCATTCGTGGAAGGCCATGGCCTTCTATTAAAGCTGGTTTAATAGAAGGCCATGGCCTTCCACGGGTCGTCCTCGGGAATCACAGCTTATCCTTAGTTTACTTGTGCGGCGGTTGTTATTTTAAGTAGCCTAAAAGTAAGTACGTTGTAGGTAAATAGGTTCTTACTTTATTTACAACTAGAATACCTTCTTCTTCATCTTAGTTAGTAGCTAAACTGGTGTCAAAGTTTATTTATTAAAAGGAAAACCAACAGCTGTAACAGATGGTTAACAATTAAATAAGCAACAAAGTCAATTACAGGGGCTCGAGTCTGCTATTGAAATCGTGTCTCAATGACCGGTCAATGATCGATTTTTGACGTATAACGTCAAACTTATGACATATTTCCCATACAAAACTGTCAAAGTTGTCAAATATTCGATCAATGACCGGACATTGAGACACGATTGCAATAGCAGACTCGAGCCCCAGGCCGCCCATGGGTCAGAGGACTTGGCTTCAGGGCGCCGTCGAGAAGTATCTTTCAGGCACGCCGGTTTCAATAAGGAGTCTTGTTTATTTTATCAATGTTCACTCATCCATAGACCGACCTCGGCAAACGTAGCTTAACCTTGCGGCTGTTATTATTTGGGTAGCTTTATTAAATTGGTATTTTATAAAGAAATGCCTGGTTTATTGTCTATGTTCTACCACAGTATAAATATAAATACAGTAGGACGACGCCTTTGATCGCTGGAAAAATGCCGACAACGTCTACACGCGTTAGCCCTGAATCATCGCTTTGTTCGCAGTTCGGGAGCGGCTTTCCCGCGTCTCGCCCCTCACACCCCGCACGATTGCCCTGTCTAGACGGCTTCGTCGGACGACTGTAGGTTTTTAGACTGTGGTTCTACTATTATCTATGTTTTTAAACACTTAATTCCTTAGCCAGTGTTCTGCAATTTTAATTCCGTCCCTCATCTAATCAAAATTCACGATATTAACATACAATGCGAACAAAAAAACAATAATGTGTTAAACATGATGACAGACTTACATACAAACAATCAGTGTTTGAATATATTATTGACGCTCAATATTAATAGGTAAAATAAATATTTATTGAATGGTACTAAAAAGCCCGGTGTTTAAATAAATAAATAAAGATATTGTGCAACACAATCGCATTTTTTTTGTCAATTATTAACACGCTTGATCAGTATCCTGTTATTATTTTTAATTAATTTAATTATTGCCAATCGTATGAAAATGCAGGCCTTCTAGGTATATATCTACAAAATGATGTAAGAACCAACAAGAATCTTTCTTCACTGTTTTAATTCTATTTACAAGCTATTATTATTTACTTTAATTAAATCGTTAAAAAAAAATAAAGCAAAAGTGATTGTTATGGATTGTCTATGAACTGATAAGATTGTTAGAGATTGTCTATGGATTAATGGGCCGAATCAAAATCTAAGAATACGCATTAATATCTAAGTTTACCAAAACGTACTATTTTTTAAATACTATCTATCTTGTCTGTGCAACAAAAAAAGTAATATGTAAAACCCAAAAAATCTTACTAAACAATACCAAACTCAGCTAAGACAACACTAGTAAAACTCGCATATTAATAAATAATTCATAATCCATGCATCGTTCTGTCAAAAACCAACACCTAGAAACATAACCTCTTAAATTTTGACCCTAACACCGACACCGACACTGTTGATTTGTCAAAACACTTTCACTGGGTGAAAGCTGGTTTTTAAAATGTGACATTCCATCTAATGTCATTTTGACAGCGCCATTTGACAGGTCCAAGGTTTAACGACAACCTCGATGCTAGGTTTGTTTGTAGAGCAGGTTTATAATATTTTAGTTCCAGATTTCGGATAACATTTAGGTATTATATTAGTAACGTGGTCCAGAGAATTGAAAAAAAGCGGCGTAAATTTAGAAATTCTAATAAGACCCATAGTAGGTAGCGCCTTGTACGAAACTAATAAGTATGTATAATAATAAGTACCTAGGTTGTTTATGTAAGACTAGATACTATATCTAGTTGGGATAGGAGTGGGTAAATATTCTCATTTCTTTTTGCATGTAGAGAGACCTACATAGTTAGGTATACACCTAAAAAAAAAACGATGAAAAACTAAACTAATAGGTACCTAATTTAATAAACTTCTCTGTCACTAACACACGGCAAGGCAAAAGCCTCTTCTCATACAGAGAAGGCATGAGCACAAATCGCAAATTGCAAATCGTCAATCCGCCTTGAGCAACCCTTGGTGTTATCACCACGCTTGCTCAAGACGGATTGGTGATTTGGAACTTACGATGTTTTACTTCACCGATGCATGTCTAAGAAAAACTTAGAAACAAACGCAACATTAATTAAAAAAAAAACCATTCAATCTGGTCCAGGACTATCTAACTATAGACGTACTAAAACTAGAGTAGGTATTTTACACGTATTTTTTTTACTTACATTGAAAGATTTACGTTAAAAAGTGTCAATTTTAAATGTCTAATTAACATAAACTACTTATTTTATCTGTGACTTTGCAACGTTTGCAAAGACCGTCACTACAACAACAAAAAAACACTAAACGAAAAATTGCAAAAAGATAGAAAGAAAAAAATAAGTACTTACTTAAAACAAAGTAGAGCATATTACCTTACCGGCAGAGATCGTAAAGCGACGGGGTATCAATAAGCCTATACAGCGGTGCCCTAATTCTGATTCCTCTTTTTGTAATGTTGGCAAACAGTCCGACGGCCCACGTAATAGAGAGTTGCCACCGCCCATAGACATTTATTTATTTATTTACTAAAACTTTAAGCACAAGTATAAAAAACTGTTCAAAAGGGGATTTGTGAATTGCCAATTCAATTCACAATTCACAAATCTTTATTGTACCTATTCTATAATGTGTTAAAAGTTGGTGAGAAAAATAATAATAGATAGGTACAATTATTGACCCTGTCGGGAACAGTTACATTATAGATCAAGTAGGAGAGAGGAGGAAGAGCACTGGTGTGAATTTTATGGAAATAAATTGGTTTTAAGTTGCTTGTAATTTATCATTAAAGTATTCATTTAAACTATAGTAGGTAGCATTTGTTAATTAGAAAAACCTTCAATTTATTGATACAGATGTCATTTTTATTTATTTATTTTATTATTTCGGGTACTTTATTGTAGATTCTAATGGACATGGCATAGGTAGGTACTATTGGAGTGCATTTTAAGTGCCTTAGGCATTTTCTACCAGTCTACCATAAATGGTGGTGCAGAGAGGGAACAAGGTAGGTAGGTGCAACAATGTAAAAAAATAACGATAATTACCTATGTGACACATAAAAATAAATAAACAGATACACAAATACTTACTTAAACCTAAATACTACGTAGTCAAGAGAGATAAAAATAAGTTGGTAGATAGATAGGTAGGTACCTACTTAGTGAAAAAATAATCTGATTAACAATTAACTCATTAATCATCTTATTCTCATCATTCTTCTAAGGCTTGAAAGTCTAATAAGATTGAAAGTAAGAAGGTAGCAAGGGGTCAATTTTCTGAAAAGGGAAGCCAATTAAAAAGGCTTAACATTTGTACCACTTTTCGCTGTCTCTCATAAAGTCATCGGTTTACCTAACAGCCTGTATACCGTTGGTGTAAATACCTAATGTATATTTGTGCAATACTAAAGTCTAGCTACCATTATTCAATAGCGGCAGAATTGCTCTTCCGAACCTCCACAGGCAAGCCGATTAAAATGGAGTTGTATGGGCACTACGCCACAGATAAGTAGGAAATGTATGCCTGCTTGGCTTTTCCTAAAAGTCAATTCTTAAAGCCAGAATCAACAGTGGTGATCACCAGTAAAGCGTCTTCGCAATGCTCGTTGAGTCCAGCAGAAGCAATTTAACAGTCTTGAATCAATAAAAACTCACGATAACTAAGTAGGTAACAAATGCTTGCACTGACTGATCTGGTCCACTTATATCTGTGTGGTTCTTGCCTCAAAAGACCATTATCAGACACAAATCTGCATGGTTCTTACATAATCTGACCAAGATAATGTCTGGACTTTAGAAGAGACTGTGACCTCGGAGTTTCTTTCGGCGTTTCTTCTTAGAGTAGTCAGATAGGGAAATACCGACCTCTTCTCTTTAAAAAAATGAAATGTAAAAGTGTTTTTATGAAACCATTTACAGAAATAAATACCATTTATCATAAAATAAAAATTAATCAGAAAATAAAAGTAAAGCAGTTAAAAAATGGCCAGAGGCGTAGGTAGGTAGGTACTTATTAGTACCTTGAACCAGTTATATTTAAGTCCCATGTAATTACGGGGCGAAGCTATGGCTATCAACCGAGTACAGAATCCAGACGCCAAACTCCAGCCTGCTAGTGAGATATTCCAGTTTGAAAATACAATATTACTTTAAACCTACGACTTCATGCTCAACAGTAGCTCTTCCGACCACCAGACAAACAAGGCAATCCATAATAAAAACTAGGTATCAAAAGCCTTATACAGTCATAGGCCATTTTAAATTACAACCTACTAAACAAACAAACTTCGGTTTTAAATTTCAAATGCAATAAAGATGTCCTATCCATTAGAACTTCTATAAAGGACACCGCATTCAACCTAAAATTAATTCCGAATGAAAAAAAAAGAAAACAATGTTTCGAATAAATAAATACGAAAGTCATTACATCTGTAGTGATGTGTCAACAGACACAAAAATATACCAGCGTGTGTTACGGATCATTTGCTATAATATATTCTAATACATACAACTATACTTCGAAGTCTCATTGTCAAAATATTTATGTATGTTTTTGTCCGAATGGAATATTTTACTCGTTTAAAAGTTGTGTAATGTCGGTGTGGCACGAAGTTTCGTTTTTAAGTTCCCTGATAGAATGGGAAGTGATAAAAAAGGGTTAACAAAAAATGTGATGGTCTAATAAACGCGTCTAGATAAACTAAAAAAGGTTTTGTCCGGAAAAGTACAGCAGGTTGATTTAAATAAAAAAAGTACCGTCGTTTTAAATCCGCAACATAAAATACTACTTTTTACCTAATTAATAAGCTTATTAACACCCTAATAGGATCAAAATCATAAATCCATTACAGTTTGCAAGAACCTACTGTCTAAGTCAACCTTTTTATCGATCGATCAATAAAAAAAAACATCAACTTCGTAATGAAAAAACTAACGCTCCCGTTCCACGCAAAACTAAACAATTCCGTACAAAAAAAAAACGCAAAATGCCGCAACAATATCAACAGAAAAATAAAACACCTGACTTACGCAAAATAAATAACATGACCACAGGAAAAAAAGAATTAAATGTGTTGCCACTTACCGGAACTAGGTCTGTCACTGTATCTGGTGCAAAATACCCAAGCTGGCCATAACGACGCATTGCCTGACTGGCTGTTCGTATCAGTACTTCCACAGGTTGACAGAGCTCCACTGGATGTTGAGGATACAACTGAACTGGCTGAATCTGGCCTTTTCTGATTTTCTATCACTTTCGGCATTTCTCTTTCTTTAAGGACCTGCTCCCCAATTTGAGAAACCGTTTGCCTCAAGCCCCCAAGAGGTGGCAAAGAGCTGAATTCAGATTCCTTAGATTTCAAGTAATCGAAGCTGTATTTTTGGAAGTCATTCTGGGGTTTAGATAAATCGTAGGGCTTGTACAAAATGCTGTGGTTCGGCCCAACCGGTTTAGGACCCTCGATTTTGTTTGTTTTTCTTAACGCATTCGAACCGAATTCAGGGTGTAAGATATTGTTTATTGAGAAGGCAATCGGTAGCGACGGCTGTTGTCTTTGTGCTCGTAATTTATCATTCTCAAACCGCTGGTTTTCTGGCGTTATTTGAGGTTTAACGTCTGGAGTTTCTGGTCTATAGTAATTCTGGAAGCCATCCATCTCATTTTGGTTATCAGGGCTCGGTGGAGGAGAATGTGGCTGCACTTTGACTATAGTCATGTTTGGAGATGTTCGCTCATACCTTGAGTCAATTGTGGTGCAAGTGTACTGACTTGGGGGACAGTAGTTCATCGTGTTGTCCGCGTGTGGCGCAGGAACTCTTCCGGTGACTGGTCCAGGACTGTTGGCCTGGTTCGGACTGCAGCGATCTTCAAAAGCCATCTTCACACAATTTTTCAAACCGTTTACAAGTTTATTAGAGTCAGCAGTACATTATACAACACAGTCCACAATAATGTCAGTTAATTTGAATGAGACACAGTCTTCACATTAATATTTATCGGAATCGATTAGCATGATTTCTTAATTCTACCGCACTAGTTTTTTGATGCAAAGGGCGCGTGATGGACAGCCACGGCTGTCAGATTGAAATGTCAGTTGCGTGTGACACGGGCACTGGTCCCGGCGGCGGCTGCCGTGTGACTGCGCCCCTTGCCTCGTCAGGGGGACACGCCCCCGAACAAACAAGCTTTTTACCCTTCCCCATTCGTTTTGTAGGCGTTAACCGTTCGCTTTTCATTGCTCGACAACATATTTCACGTCTTTCATCCTTGTTTAACTTATGGCGTTTCTGTGGGGCAGAAAGAGATGGATGTACGACAATTGATTTAACCTGAGTGTGTATTTAGTGGGGCTTCGTCCAGATTTGTAATTCAGTTGTAAATTGCCTCTATGGCTCTTTCGCGCACTCATAATGTATCAATAATATTGCGGTGCGCTTTGTACAGAATTTAAATTAAACTTTGACAGAATTATTATATTGATAGACATGAGCCATGTTGAATTATTGATCGGATATCAACGTAGCAGGATTTTTTAAAGAAATTATAACATAATACTGTTGTAATTAAGTTGTGTTAGTTAATATTAAATTGTATGAACGCGATAAAATCTACAATTGTTGGAGTTTTATTGCTGAATTTAATTACTGTTTAGGGATCCGTAAAAATGTAGCGGATTGTACTTTTGACCTCATTTTCGAGTTGGTATTTTCTGCGCGTGCTTCTTAAATTAAAGTAACTATATGAAGTTATTGCACACATCCGGATACAATAAGTTCTTTCTATAATTCTGAACGTAAAGAATTTTTAATTGGTCTAATTTTTATGTCTGATGTTGAACAATGTAAGTACCTACTTAAAAAATCTTTCACTTCTTTAATTTAAAATCGTATTGGGTTTGATAGAAATTATGGTTTTATACAGTCTAAAGCAAAGAGAACATCAGAAAAGCCTTTAAAATTAGAAAAAGACGACCACAAAATTCGAAAATCAAGGGTTCATCATGGATTGAATTCATGATGTCCGGATGTGCGATCAATTCTCTTCCACCCTGCATAATCAGTAGGTAAACATTAATTCTAAGAAGCTTTATATGAACTAATAAAACCTCCGTCGGTTAAATCCCTTACGAACCTACTTACCTTAAACACCAAATTAAAAACAGCTACTGAATTTTGAGAATTTGTTACGCCAACTACTGATTTTAACATTATCTTTAAATCATAAATATTTACTATGATTATTTTTCTGAAATTAATCCCACATCACTTGTAAAAACTGTACCTACTGCATTGCTATTGCATTGACAGTTCACATGGTTCAAGTTTTCATGGGTTAAATTGACTGAATCGGCTGTACTGGATTTACCTATATTTAAGAGTTACCTATTTTCTAATCGATGACGGAAAACATCGTAAGAAAACTTGAAAATCCTCTTTAGGCCAGCGTGGTGATCAATGATCGTGATTTCTTTATTTTAGCAGAGTCATCTATCCTACAGTGGGATAGTAACTGGGCTGGTATTATTATTTTATTCTTAATTATTTATTTATTTTAAAAGTGAAGTGAGAAAACAGCAATTCGTTTTCAATATAAAAAAATACATACGGAACAACTTATTAATCAAGCCAGACTCGTCATTCACATGTTATACAATTTTCCACATTTATATTTTTATAGTTTCAATTACTTTTTTTAATGTGATTAGTTTCACACTTAAAAATCATTGTGTTCATAGTAGGTAATAGTAATTAAAAATAACTCGTTAATAATCTTAAAATGAGCGTGTCAATCAGAATGTATTAATTATTTCTTTAATTAACACGGTATCGAGAAATATTTTTTAATTAGAATTATTTATTGATTAGTGGGGAAGTGTCTATACAACTTGATTCCTATCTGCTTTCTATTGGAGGTTTGGAAGAGCAACTCTACCGCTATTAAATAATAGTAGCCAAACTCTAGTAGGTATTGTCAAATATACTACATAAAAGTATTTACACCAAAGGTATACAGGGTTATTTTTAAATGACCGGCCATATTTTCACAGGGTGCATGAATATGAGCAACTTTCCCTGTAGGACCAACTCTGAAATCACGAAAAAAAAAATCTGCTGTTTCATACAAAAGTTCAATCGACTAAAATGTATGAAACAGCTGATTTTTTTCCGTGATTTCAGAGTCGGTCCCATAGTAAAAAAAAAAAAAAAAATATAAATGATTATTATTATTATAGTGAAAGTTGTTCATATTCATGGGTAGAACACCTTGTGAAAGTTTGGCCGGTCATTGAAAAATAACCCTGTATAGGATAGTAGGTTGGCCGATAACTTCAATAGAGACCGCAGTGATACGTTCTAAGTTCTTTTTGGTCAACTTCCCTCTTAAAAAAATGACCCCGTGCCACTACGTAGGTAGGTACGTAACTTAAGGATCACTTTACTTAGTGATTTGGTTGGAATAAAATAGGTACATAAGTAGGTACTTAATTATAATATCAGCCTGTTACTGTCCCACCGTTGGGCAAAGGCCTCTTCTCATGCAGAGAAGGCACGAACATTTGAAATTTATAAGCCCAGGTTTCCTCGTGATGTTTTCCTTCACCGATGTCATTGATGTCTAAGATACACTTAGAAATTACGTCTCAATTGAAAAAATCACATTGGTACTTGAACCACTACCTCGTGCATGAGAGGTATACGTTTTAACCTCTGAGTCATCTTGATAGGCCATCAAAAAAGGTACCTACTTAGGATATTGAAAACAAATAACATTTTAATAGTAATCTAGATGTCAGAAAATGAGGATTGGTTATATTAAGTGTCATTAAACTTGTAAAATTGTCTATAAGAAATGTTTAAAGGTTATAAAAATGTTCCATCTTTCGAGTGTTTTACCATATTTGAGGTAAATAAACTATTTAAAAAAACTTATAATACATTATTATATCTAGTACTAATTATTTTTAACGTCATACATGACAACGGAATCCTCAACCAGTCCACTACATTATCACGACACAAACCGTATCGAATCGTATTACTTGATTCAACCAAACAATTTAATTGGTATCGAACACACTGACCGTAACGTGAATTCCAAAAGTTAACCAATTGTGACAGAGTGAGGTTAGGTAATGTAAAGTATTCAACCGGTAGATTGGAATGAACAATTGTATTATTGTATATACTGACTTAAATACTTAATTGTTAGGGCATGAAGCCTATTGCCGTTATTTGAATAGGGACGGCCGTTGGTCTATAGTGGTTGTAAAAACGAGTGAGGACTAGGTTCAATCCCCGTGTCGGGAAGTGTTATCAGATTTTTCTACTTGAAATTATTCAGCCCGATGTCTAGATTTATTTTTACCCATTTTTTAAAACGATGGCTTTGTCGTCGGTCGCAAGCAAGCTTATGGTTCCGGGTGTAAGAAGTAGCCCGGAGTCTGGATTTGTGCCCGATTGATGGCAATAGGCTCGCCCCCTATTACATGGGACTTAAACATAGGTAACTGGCGAAATGTGGGTGTACTACCAGGTACACCTCTGCCTAGCAATGTGTATAAACATTAGTGCTATTTATTGAGCATTTCATTGTATAGATTCTTTGTATACCTAGTTCTTCAAACGAATCAGACAGATGTGTTGCTGGGGAGTTTGTTCCGCCACTTCTTCTTCCCAGCAAAAACACTAGGAAGTGGCGAAGGGTGGGCCGTTTTTGGGGGACTGTCTTTTTTTTTTGACGTTCAAAAAGTGCTGATTTTCAAGCCTAGTTTGAATAAAGACTTTTGATTTTGATTTTGATTTTGACACACCCAGCAAATCTCATAAAAGTGGTGTAGTACGTACAATAACATAATATTTTAAAATCCTACTTAGGTATCCTACTATAATATTATACTTAAACGCGAACGTTTGTGAGTATGGATGGATGTTTGTTACTCTTTCACGTAAAAACTAAAAGAAAAAAAAGAAAGAAAAATATTAACTTCTGGATGGATTTCAATAAAAGGAAAACGCCCAAAAAATGCCTGAAATAGACAGAAACTACTAATAGTCCTTAATTCTATCAAGAATAAAATATATATAACGAAATGTATCTCAAGTTTGTTTACCTAGGGTGAAAATATAACGATAATTAAAATATTTATTTTGATATCCGTCATAGTCATTCTTAATTTATAATGGCGGTCAGTGTTTATTTGACATGGGTAATCGACATTCAGCCTAAACAATATCGTCAAATAATCCTTAACGAACTATTTTATGGAATTATTGCATAGTTATCATTCATTTAATATTATTCGACCTATTAATACCATAAATATAATTAAAATAGTTTAAGCGTATGAATATTTATCAAAATAAAAAAACTCGAATTATAAATCGTATCGTAGGCTGTATGCATCACATGTCCTTTGCCTTATTGACAATTTGACTTGAATTTGAATGCATTTTCATTTTTTCGATTCATGGTTTTGCGGACTTTTGCGTTTGTGGCTCGAGTAAATTCAGGATATTATATTATAACGACGACAGTGGCTATTTTTTAAGGATTTTGATTTTACTTCTGCACATGTTACCCATTTTTGAACACGACTTAGATTAGACCCGCCTAAACGTCAACTCGGCTTTTTGACGACGGACACGACTCTGCTGTTGTTTTGGACTTGTGCAGCGTGTACATTTAAAAGAATGGATAGAAACATACACTGTATTCATTGCTATCTCGATATTGCAACGTTGAGATGTAATCTCATATCAGTGCAAAATGATGAAGTACGTAGTATCCTTAACCTTGACTTAACCTATATTTTAGAAAAAATGTTTGGAACTGGCTTCTACCAATTTTTTTGATAATTATTGAAATTGTCATGGGTTCCCTACGATTTATAGTGCAATTTGGCGTATATTTCATTGTTGTTCATTTCAGGCATTTTTTTGTGTGGCCGATGGGCATTCCCCTTTGGTATGGAGTTAGCTGACACCCTGCACGCGTAGCATGATCACCGAAGAAACGGTCTTTGTCGTGTCTCGGAAGAAAAGAAATTAAGTGTTCATGCTACGCAGGCAGGTGTATTGAAAGAAATTTGACAGATTGAGGTTCCTGTCTATATAATCTGTCACTTTGCCGATTTGTCTGTAGACAAAGGCCGTTTCTTGGGTGTTCAATGTGTTCATGCTACGCATGCTGGATTAACACATATACTACTTTTTATCCCTGTATTCCCAAGGGAATGGGACATACGCGGGTGAAACAGCGGGACGTCCGCTAGTCTCTAATAATTCAACAGTTGACATTTTTGACCTTACATTGTCGGCAACCAAACGTTTCGGCAACTTCAATAGTTTGACACACTGACACTTACACTTATGCAGATTAGCCGACTTTGTAGATGAATACTAAAGGAGGTTCTGACCTTACGCGTAAACGTAGGAGTGACTGGCGCCATTGACGACATGTTTCATTCATTCGTTCATTCATAGCTAAGAAACAAACGTGTTACTGCTTTATTGTAGTACCTATAAGGTAGGCCTTATAGGTACTTATCTTAGTAGGTATATGTAGTTGTTTTTAACCCCCGACGCAAAAAGAGGGGTGTTATAAGTTTGACCGCTATGTGTGTGTGTCTGTCTGTGGCGCCGTAGCGCCTAAACAGGTGAACCGATTTAGATGCGGTTTTTTATTTGAAAGCAGGGTTTTTTGCGATGGTCCTTAGACATGATTCATCAAAATCGGTTCAGCCGTTCAAGGATGGAGGAGCTAAAGTTAATACCCATAGACGTCTAAAATGGCAACGGTATTGCCATTTTAGACGTCTATGGGTATTAACTTTACTTACAAACATTTGTGTGTCTTAAAATTTTAAACACCCATTTTTGTTATAATAATAAGCAAGATTATGGTACCTATATTAGCAGATATGTCGTGTTTGGATTCATTTTAACCAGTATTTGATTCTGCACACAATGCACTGATGGCAACAGGATGAGCTGATGCTGCAGCGTCTACCTACTGGTGTGCTGGATAGCCTTATCCAGCACACCAGTTGGTAGACGCTTGACAAAATTATAGCAGATATGTCGTGTTTGACTCTACATACAATGCACTGAAAAATTCTCATAACTGTAAACTCTATAAAACGAAATTAATGCGCTTAATTTTTTTTAAATAAAAGTTACACATACGTTCCTAGTACTCGTACCCCGACGTTACGTAAAATTTCATGGCTCAACGATAGGAAAGTGTTATTTTTAACTTTTTAAATGTTTTACTTTTTTGCGGTGTGAGTTTTTAAATTTTTTAATTTGACTTTTTAGTCAAGGTACAGAGGCCAGCACATCAAGCTATACTAATGTGTCAAATTTATTTGATAGATTTTCAACTTTTTCACAAATAGAATAAGGTTCACGTCCAATTTGACAGTTTGGGGTGGCTATATGTGCTGGCATCTGTACGTCGCGTCGTCTTTACACATAATAAGTATTATGTCTTCTCCTGATCGTGTGGTTAGTAACTAATCTGGTGTCAGAGTTTTACCGCCGCCCATGGGCCTCTGACTTGGCATCACATGTCCTCGAGAAATTTCTCTCAGGCATTTTAATTTACCCACGATATTTTCCTTCACCGCTTTTGAAGCAAGTGATAATTAGGTATACAATACGCATATGAATCCGAAAAGCCAGAGGTTCGAACTCGAGACTTATGATTTGGCAATCCGCTGGTCACATCACTAAGCTATACCTAACTGCTATTCTAGTGGTAGTATGATATTATGTTTGACTAGCAGACGTTCCGCGGTTTCACTGGTGGGAATATAGGAATAAAAAGTAGCCTATGTGTTAATCCAGGGTGTCAGCTAACTCCATACCAAATTTTATTAAAATCCATTCAGTAGTTTTTACGTGAAAGAGTAACAAACACATATCCATCCATCCATCCTCACAAACTTTCGCGTTTATATCATTAGTAGGATTAATGCATAAGTGGCGTCTGTACTATGAATAATTTTACCAGTTTGTTATAAATTGTCCTACTGCTAAACTTTAGGGCAAAGGCCACTCGCTACTGTTACAAAGTAATATATAAGTTGTATGCCCTATCTAAACACCTCAATATAGGTTGGGTATATGAGCATTAAAGCACAGGAGAACATAACACTGTTAAGAACCCAACAAACTCAAAGGTTACCCATCAGGAAACAAAATAGGATACCAAAATTTTAGTCTAACATGCGTAAAACAGAGGAACACCTTTCACTTCAATATGCTAATGAGTAAGAAGTACCTACTCATTATGTTTATGGCGCCAAAAACTCGTCAAATTAGCATGTAGGTATTAAAATTAACACTAGACTGTAAGCGCCGTCGGCTAGACAATGTGTAAACAAAAACAAAAGAAAAATAAACCAAGATGGCGTCGATAACGAGCGCGCTGTCACTTCCCGCCTAAATAGCTGTCAAATGTCAAGTGAGGCTGCGGTCATACAAGCAGAGGTTTTAAATAATATTATTTATTTTTATGTCAAACTGGTTTTTTAAAACAAAATTGTTTTAAGTATTCCTCTTGACATTTTTTCGTTATCAAGGTCTATCAAGCTAAAACATTTATAACGCTTTTTAATTCAATATCTATTAAAGAAACAGGAAGAAAAGCTGACTTGCACATTATTATATCCTGAGTATTCTAAACTCATCTGCTGTAGTAGTGGAGTAGGTCCCGAATAATAGAAAATGTGCCAATGACAATCTACTCAGCATACCTACTTGGTTTTATAGATATTTTCAGAGTTTCGGCGACTTCTAGTCTAACCTGATGCAGATACCAATGTTTACATGGAGCAACTGCTTATCTGACCTCCACAATCTAGTAACTGAGAAATACTTGGAAACAAACTTGTCAATCTATATATCTATTCTTACTTTGTGGATTTATAAGTTTGGGAGTTTAAGTGACGTTGTAGGTAGTAATCGCTAGATCGTCAGGACTTATTTTGAAAATTATTTTACCAATAGAAAGCCACTTTATTTGTGAGTGCCTATGTTTTATTTTAAAAAGTAAGAGGAGGTGGAGGAGAAGTTAAAGTACGAAATGCACGCGGGGGAGTTGCGAACGAAATGCCAGTTTATTAAATTAGTATATATTTCTGCATATATATTTTACTAGCTATAACCACAACGCCACCTTTAAACCATATTTATTTATCCTTTAAATAAAATTCTACCACCCCGCCTATAATTCCCGCTAACAATATGACCGAGTCCTTATGCATCTCAAAATGTCGGCCACCGGACAGTGTAGACGACTATTGTTTATTATAACAAATATCGATTTGTCTAATCGCACGTAGGAATATCGATTAATGTATTATCGATTATAATATGTAGGTTGATAATTTGTTGATTAATGTGTGGGATGGAGTTATACATGCTCGGAGTCTCTCTGCGAGATGGAATCAGAAATGAGGACATCCGTAGAAGAACCAAGGTTACCGACATAGCCCAGCGGATTAGCAGGTTGAAGTGGAGAGGGAGGACAGAGAGAGGGGGTGGAGAAGGAGGGGAGGGGAAGGGGAATGGGAAGGATGAGGTGAGAGGGGAGCGCAGAGGGGGAGCGGAAGAGGCAGGGAACAGGAGGGGAAGGGAGGGGGAAGGGAGGGGAAAGTGAGGGAGGGGTGAGGGAAGGGGAGGGAGCGGTCAGGGGAGGGGTGTGGGAAGTGTGGGGGAGGGGAGGAATGGGGAGGGGGAGAGGAGAGGAGTTGATAAAAAATGCTATGCAATAGCTTTACCGTGGCAGTCTCCGAGTGCCACACGTCATTTTATTTTTTTTATATTTACTTAATGTTCAACTTTTTTTTAGTTTGTAACTTACTGTTTGTGTGATGCCTGCTAGTTTATAATTTAGTATGGATTACAATCAATTTCCACTTATATAAGTAAGTAATTTTCTTTCCAGTGCCTACCCATAAATAGTTTTATCAACAAGCTCGCTAAAAACGAGCAGTACCTATAGAAAACCCCGCGCTCCCATTCTGCCGTGTGATCGAGTCTATTTACGAACGTCGTGTGTGGTCCGAGCGAGGCGTTTAAACTTGCGCCGGCGCCGTTAAGGGGGAGACTGGGCTCGCGGAAAGGGTAAAAGTTAATGATGAAAGGTTATTATTGTAAATTCAGAAATGCAGTTTAGTTTTCATTCATACACTACTAAGCATCTGGACAGAGGCTTTCGTCCGCGTGCAGTTCATAGATACAGACGCTATAGTAGGTAACATCAGGCTACCCTAAACTGTGAAATTTACCCAATTAAACATTAACCTTTTTTAATGTTATAAACTAGTGCTTGACTGCAATCCCACCTGATGGTAAGCAGTAATGCAATCAATGATGGTGAAGCGCACTAGTTTATTAAGAGCCTGTTCACTCTAGCCTTGAAGACACCTACATTTTAATCGGACGGCAAGACCGTAAGTAGCAGGCAAGTTGTTCCAGAGTCCTTTGATGTATAAACGCCGAACCGAAACGCTTTGTGCGGATCGCAGAGGTGCCAACGATGAAAGGCCGGAGACCCGCCGGGTTGTCCGATGGTGGAAAGGTGATGGCGTAAAAAAAATCATGTAATTCCCGTGCACTCTCCAAAATGTATCCTACCTTACTGAAGCGTGGCAGGGTACAGCTAGTATGTACATATATATATATAATGGGTCTACTCTCGACCTCAACCTTGTCCTACGGTCAGAGACGAGGTCAGCGAAGGAGCTTACCCAAAAGAAGCCTATTTAACTCGTGACTTAAACAGATTGGGGTTGAATTCAGGAACACTGATGCAGACAGGGAATTCCACTCCTTGGCTGTGCGCATAATGAAGGAACAGGCAAAGCGCTTCGTGTGGAACCTCTACAAGCAATGGGTGATAACCAGCTGTAGAACGTCTGGATTCCCGATGGAAGAAGGGAGATGGTGGAATGAGCTCGTGGAGCTCTAGCGCACATTCACCGAAATACAGTACAGACTGTATGTCGGTGAGTGTGCGAAGACCGGCAGACATGCAACTTTGCGGCGGTGGGCCAGGATATGAAGCATGGTACCCACCAGCTTTTCGTCACCAATGACCCTCTTGGATCTGCGCTCTACTGAGTCGAGTGGGGCTAGTTGGTATTTGGCTGAGCCATCCATGTGATGCCAAGTCAGAGGCCCATGGGCGGCATAACCTTTGAAACCAGCAGGCCTAGCAGTATTACAATTCTATTTCTATTATCGTAATCGATATGGCGACAACAGAAAGAACACTTGACAGTTGACAAACAGCTGATTCTATATACGCCATTTTCTTTCTAAAATATAATAGAAATAGAATAGACATAGAATTTGTAATAAGGCTATATATAGGCCTGCAGCAGGCCTAGCCATATTACAAATTCTATTTCCAATATCGTAATCGATAAGTCGACAATAGAAAGAAAATGGCGGATATGAAATCAGCTTATTGTCAACAGTCAAGTGTTAACAAGTAAAATTTGTAATATGGCTGAAAACGAAATACACTTGATAGTTGACAAACAGCTGATTCCATATACGCCATTTTCTTTCTAAAATAGGAATAGAATAGAAGTAGAATTTGTAATATGGCTAGGCCCTCAGGTTACTTTCTAACCACACGATAAGAAGAACGTATTTCACGTTTTTCTTGCAAATAAACATTTTTGATTTGATTTGATTAGAAGAATGTCAGAGTTCTGAGATAACAAACATAACAAAAACACAAAATAATTGAACATCTCATTCTTTTTTTGTAGTTGGATAAAGTAGAACACGTAATTCCATAATTTTCAGTGTCCGCGCCTTAACAGCCAGTGGCTTGCGCACGCGCATGCTCAAACAGTTGAAATCGTGTCCGCAGTTACTTATTATAACTTACTGATATACCTACGTCATATGTATGCTATGCTTGGACGATATTATTACTTATAGGCACTATAGCGAAGTTTTACACATTTAGACCTTACGAACTATGTTGCTTGGTAAATAAATAAATAAATATTCTGTTTGGGAAAGAAAAGAGAGGACGAAATTAAAAAACAAGGCATAACAAAAAATAAACAAAATTAAAAAGCGTGAAAAAGCATTTGGTTAAATTCAAATTCAAACTCTTTATTTCAGACAAGTGTCCATAGTGTTAGTAACAAAATAACTTAATGGCTAGGGTTAGTAATACGGCAAAAGGAAAAACACATAAAAAAGTCAGATGGAATGGATCCTTACCCAATGACGCAGCAGAGGGGAGTCGCACCGATCTGAGAACACGCTCAGAAGACCGTTGGTGGCGGTGCGTAGCCGACCCAACGTTGAGGCGGTCCTTGTTCTTATTATCGCATAAAAATCGTCTGTGTGCGCCTCCGCAAACATAGTGGACGCACTACAACGCCACGACAGCCCCAACAGTATTCTAAACACGTTATTATATTGGACACGCAGGTCGCTGTATGTCCTCTGCGTAAAACTGGTCCAAAGGCTGCACGTGTAGAATGACTGGCAGAAAGCTTTGAAAAGAGTCACCTTTACTTGATTTGTACAACGTGCAAACCTTCGAACCAGCATGTTACATCGAACAGCCAACGACCTGCGCTCCCTCTCAATGTCCATGTTGTCCCTTAGATCATCAGTGACCCAATGACCCAAGTACTTAAACTTAGTCACCCATGCTAAAGGAGTGCCACAGAGCGAGATACCGGGAACATCCGAGTAGTTTATGGCACTTGCTTTAAACATCATAAGTTCGCTCTTTTTACCATTGTACCTGAGCCCGTGGGACACTGCGTAGGACTCACAAATAGCAACCAGTTTCCTCAAAGCGCCTATCGATGGGCTTAGCAGCACCATGTCATCCGCATAACTAATATTATTTAAGCATACGCCGTCAATATGACATCCAACTTTGGTGCTGCTAAGCTCACCGACTAGCCGGTTAACGTACAAATTGAAGAGGCGTGGTGATTTGGTGAACTTAACCCCCCCTGCCTCACCCCACATTCCAACTCATACATCTCCGACTGTGCCTCCGCCCATCTAACACTATTGCTCTGGTTGTAATACCAGTAGCGAAACAAGGATGAGATTTCATTCGGTAGTGTTGTATTCACTCCGCAACTTATCCCAAAGTACCTCGTACGAGACTAGGTCGAACGCTTTTGACAGGTCCAAAAAACAAGCAAAAACTGGCGTTTTTCCTTGTTTTTTGGACCTAAGCAAGCCTGTCGGAGCTCCACAACCCAGTTACTGAGTAACACGATACTTCTTGGTTAAACTGGTTGTTAGATTTTCGGGCTTCTGAACGACTCGCAAATCTGTAACGACTGTCAAATATCTACAAATGACAGCCGGGACTAAAGATAAGATACTGGGCTGGTATCCGCAACTCCACGTCAAAGTGCGTAAGTATTTTGCGTATGGGCCATAATCTACCACGCGGGCCCAGTGCGAATTGGTAGATATCACATGTCTTCGAATTTTTGGTTCTAGGACATGCCTGTTTCCTCACGATGTTTTCCTTTACCGTTTTTGAGAGCAGTGGTGATGAAATAAATTAGACAAAGTAATGCAGCCGGGACTAACAGCTATAAGTACATACTTTCCGAGGCGCGGAGGAGTTTTGATATGCAATGAACTCATCGACGGACCAACCTCGACAAACGTAGCTTACCCTTCGGCCGACACGTGCGGCTGTTTGAACCACCACCAGGTTTGGCCACCAGCTCCTCAAATGATAAAATACACACATGAATACGAAAAGCCGGAGAAAAGCCTTGGGTTTAAACTACAGACCAATAACTTCACTGTCTGATGGTGACACTACAAGACTATCTGCTAGCCAAAGCTATTCCGAGTCCGTAACTGTCTGTCGGTTTTACTTACTTTTATGTGGGCTACGCCAATGACCGGTAAATAGCGTCGTGTGGTGGGTCGTCGAGCTCCCTGAAATAGGTTTAAGCTACACGATGACTGAAGCATGCATGCCGTCTGTCGGGATAGGTCAACTCAAGGCTGAATTGATTCTTTCTTCAAAAGGCTTTTCCAGACTTTGCCCTGCGTCGTTATACTCGCATAATAAATAAATACCAACTCATGTCTGGACTTTAAAAGAGACCCCTGAGTTTCATTCGGCATTCCTGCTCAGGTATCAGTCACTTTGGAAATGCCATTTAGATTTTAGTTTAAAAACAAAATGGCATGTAGGAAGATCTACATATACAGAAAAAAACCGGCCAAGAGCGTGTCGGGCCACGCTCAGTGTAGAGTTCCGTAGTTCCCCGTCCGTCACAATAAGTGTTCAAAATGTACGATTAAACTACAAACTTAGTCCAGAAATTATTTTGTACAACTTTTTATCTTTTTTGTACTAAAACTGTTTCCATCCAAGTTCAAAATAATTTTCCTAGAAAGTCCTTATAAAGTTCTACTTTTCAGAAATTTCCATATTTTCTAAACTTATGGTTCAAAAGTTAGAGAGGGGGAGGGACACATTGTTTTTTACTTTTGAATCGATTATTTCCGAAATTATTGACATTAGCAAAAAATGATTTTAGTAAACTCCTATTCATTTTTAAATACCTTTCCAACAATATAGCAAACTTTAGGGTTGAAATTAAAAAAAAATCACTTCCCACTTTACATATAGGAGGGCTACCCTATTAAAGCATTTTTTCCAATTTTTTATTTTACCTACCACTTTGTCGGCGTGATTGGTACCAAATTTCAGCTTTCTAGTGCTAACGGTCACAGAGATTAAGCGAGGACGGACGGACGGACGGACAGACAGACATGGCGAAACTATAAGGGTTCCTAGTTGACTACGGAACCCTAAAAATAACTTTTTATTTCATTTCAAGGACTAATACCAAGAAAAACTAGGGAGCCTAAACTATTATCTAAGCCAATTAGGAACTTCCACAGTAAAGCAAATTATGTAGATACAAGCAAAGTTTCAATATAAACAACATGTTATGAAATTGCAGTTAATTTGATAGCCGTTAACTCGATAATGCTACAGTGGACGTTTATATTTAACTGGAATATTTAACTTTGACTATAGCGTTTTAACGTGGGGTTGCGCGTGCAATATTATTATCAGACTGATGTTTCAACGTATACCGACAAGGAGCTTGTGGCTGAATGTTAACAACCTTACGGGTCTATTGAAAGGTTAAGCTACGATTGTCGAGGCCGGTCCGTGGATGGGTAACCATTCATATGTATCAAGACCGTGAATCTCCGTGCCTCGGAAAGCACATAATAATGTAAACACATAATAAACTTTATTTCAGGCGACGCAATCCCAGAGATAAATACCTTTACCTAAAATACATTATATTTATACATGATTACTTAAAAACTAACACTTCACTAACACGCACTAGCGCTGCTCTGTGGAACTTGTCTTCGGAAGCGACGGAACACCACGTCCTGAGGCCAGAATTTTTCATCCATGACGACTGGCAGATTACAATTCGGAACGCGTACCACAAACGCCTTGAAGTTGATGTTGCGGCGCGACTCCAGTAACTGCACCCTCGGCATGTATCCAATCTTCTGGCGCACGTACTCCACGATGCCCTCCGCCTTAGTGATGTAGTGTAGGCGGGAGATATACACCGGAGTGTTCGGCGCTGCGGCGCGCAAGTCGAGCTCCGCTATAGTTTTGCCGCAGCGGTTTTTATTCGCTCGTGATCGGCGCTTACTCCTATTCAACATACTGTTGCTCTCGACTAATGTTGACTGCAGTCATTTGTAGATCTATGACGGTCGTTACAGATGGTCAGAAGACCAAAAATCTGATAACCAGTTTAACCAAAGGGTATCGTATTACCCAGTAACTGGGCTGTAGAGGTCCGACGGGCAGTCGCTCCATGTTGACAGGCAGTCGGTTAAACTGGAAGCCGACCCTGACATAGTTGGGGAAAAAGCTAGGCAGATGATGATGTTTAAAAATCAAAATTTAAAAAACCCCCACTGCAAAAAAGTAAAACATTTAAAAAGTTAAAAATAACACTTTAGCCATGAAATTTTACGTAACGCTAAAATAGCAACGGTAGCTAACACAAAAGAGCTGATAACCTTGAAACGGCTGAACCGATTTTGATTAATTATGTCTAAGAACCATCGCAAGAAACCCTGCTTTCAAATAAAAAAAAACGCATCTAAATCAGTTCACCCGTTTGGGCGCTACGGTGCCACAGACAGACAGACAGACAGACAGACACACACACATAGCGGTAAACACCCCTCTTTTTGCGTCGGGTGTTAAAAAGAGAACCGAGATGGCTTGGTGAGGGTCGCGGGAATCCGATGGATGCAAGACGAAATGGACGGTCATAGGCGAGGCCTCTATTCAGCAGTGGACGTCTTTCGCCTGAAATGATGATGATGGCGATGATGATAACCGACGTTTCAGTTTTCAGGGGGGCTTGTGGCATAATACAAACCGCCACAAGGGGCTAGCAAAGGTTTAGCTACGCTTGCCGCTGATGAAAAAATCTCTGTTACCTCTGCCTTTGGAACTTGCCGCTCTTATGGCGATGTCTCTTAATTCGAGGAGTACGTGCGCCAAAGATTAAAGTACCTACACGCCAAGAGCACAGCTAATGGAGTCGCGCCGCAACGTCAATTTCAAGGCGTTTGTGGTGCGCATCCCAACGTGTATGCTCCATTTGGTGCTGGAAGAAAGTTTTTGGTCGCAGGATGTGGTGTTCCGTCGCTTCCGCGGACAAATTCCACAAGAACGCACATAATTTCGTGCTAGTGAAGTGATACTAACATAGTTTTAGGTTAAGGTATTTATCTATGGGTCTTTGTTACCTGAAATAAATGGTTTATTATGATTATTATTATTATTAAGCAATGCTGAAGTTAAGCACTGAGCTGTCAAAATAACGCAAGCACTGATTGGTCGTACGACACATATCTTCTCCTCTCTGCTTTAGTGGAAATCGGGCCTCAAGCTTATGCCTTCTCTGTATGAGCAGAACCTTTGCCATGCGAACTTTTAATTTAACATTATTCGAAAAACATTGTTATTTTATTTCTGCGAACAAACTGACATAATTAAAGTGGTAAAACAAACTTATTTGCTTATAATAACCTATACTTAACAATTCCTTAAATAGAAAACATGCTATGATTTCCAAGGAAAGTCTTAGGTATACAATGAACAAAGAATCAATAAATATAACAGATTCGAAGGTGCATTCATCATCATTTTGACTGGCCTGTTGGTCTAGTAGTTAGTGACCCTGACTGCTATGCCGGAGGTCGCGGGTTCGATTCCTACCCAGAACAAATGTTTGTGTGATGAGCACGATCATTTGTTCTGTGTCTGGGTGTCATTTATCTATAATATGTATGTATTTAGAAATATATAAGTATGTTTATCAGCTGTTTAGTACCCATAACACAAGCTCTCAAGCTTAACTTGGGACTAAATGGCGTTGTGTGAAAAGTTGTGGAATATTTATTCAACATCATCTTTCTGCCCTTTTTTTTGCAGGGTGGAAAGTCCTCATGGGTCTGTCAAAATAAACTTGAGAGGTGTCAAGGGAGGGACACCCAGATGGAACGAAGTTATATAGTTACTTATATTATTTATTTTGTACAAAAAACCTGTATACACTCAACAAAAATAATCGTCGCGACACCACACTGTTCAATGCGAAATAGAAAGACGAAACGAAAATAACTGGCTTGCTTTCTATGTGAGAGAGAGAGAGAGAGACAGACAGAGAAACATAAATTTATGTCATAGAAGTTACAACTCCCAGTCTTAATTCTCTCTCTCTCCCTCTCCCTCTCCCACTCCCCCCTCTCCCTGTGATGTGACAAAGCGCACAGTACCCCGTCTGATAGTCACCGTAACTTGAAGTTCTCTTAAAGTACAATACCTAGGTTTTTTGTAAATTCTCAGTTGTTATCAAAGTTCAGTGTGCAAGTGGACGCCAAATTGCACTGGTGGGCAGGAGGAGGAGCTTGTGGCTAAAATATAACAGCCGCATGGGTCGATCGAAGGTTAAGTTAAGCTTGAAGAAGTCGGTCCTTGCATGGATGTCCATTTACTACATTCCAAGACTCCTCCGCGCCTTGGAAAGCACGTAAGGCCTCATTTACGTAGACGCGGGGCGTCTCGCGTCGCGTGTGGCGTGGCGTCTCGCGGCGCGTCGGACGTTTTTTCTGTTTACGGTGGGGCGGCGCGTGAAGCGGCACGCATCATCGCACGCGTAAACACAAACTTATAGCAATATACGACCATGTTCATAGAGAAGCGAGACGGGAAGCGTGGCGGTGCCCGCCGCGTCGCCCTCGGCTAATCCTCTATTATAGCGTGTAGCGAAGCTTCCGCCTCGGACATAGCTTCATCGAGAATTGCCGCTGCGTGCGCCGCCGCGATAAACGCCGCGTGGGACGCGTTGGTGCCATCCGCGGGCTCGGCCGCAAAAAACGCCCTAATTCAAACAAACGCGTCTAAAATCGCTTCTCCGTAAACGAACTCATATAACGCCATATATTTGAATTCAGTGCAGGCCGCGCCGCTCAACGCAACGCGCGACGCCCCGCGTCTCCGTAAATGAGGCCTTAAGCCGTTGGTCCCGGCTGTCATTTGTAGATCTTTGACAGTCGTTACTTGTAGTCAGAAGCTCGAAAGTCTGACAACCAGTTTAACCAACGGGTATCATGTTACCCAGTTACTGGGTTGTGGAGGTCTGACAGGCAGTCGCTCCATGTAAAACACTGGTATTCAGCTGCATCCGGTTTTATTAAACTAGAAGCCGACCCCAACCCGACCAACTGGCGTCCATTAATTAAAGATCATAATCTTCTTCCTTTCGTTAACTGTCGCATCTACACAATTTCTAACCACAAACAAAATTTCGCATACACATACATTGTGACAACGTCCAAGCATCGAACCGCCATGAATAATAGAGTTGTATTGACGTAGCCACTGCACTAGGGTGGGCACGATTCATCGAATAATTTATTCAGTACATAACAAGCTGACTTACCTACCCTTTTGTTTGTTTTGAAAAGTTCAAAGGTGAAGGGGAAGATTTTCTGTTTAATTTTACTGTGGAATAGAATGTACAGACGCCAGCACATCAAGTTACCCCAATGTTTCAAATTTTCCCGATTGAATATGAACCTTATTCTGTTTAACATGAAGTTGAAAAAAGATCAAAGAAATTTGACACATTGGGGTAACTTGATGTGCTGGCGTCTGTACATAAAATATACCTATTTTTCAATCCTGATTGATGGCATTAGACCAACAAGACAGGCAATTAATAAAATAAATAAATGAATATTCCACAACTTTTCACACAACGCCATGTAGTCCCAAGTTAAGCTCGAGAGCTTGTGTTATGGGTACTAAACAGCTGATAAACATATTTATATATTTCTAAATACATACATATTATAGATAAATAGGTGTCAAGACACAGACACAGAACAAATGATCGTGCTCATCACACAAACATTAGTCCAGGGGCTCGAGTCTGCTATTGCAATCGTGTCTCAATGACCGGTCATTGATCGAATATTTGACAACTTTGACAGTTTTTGTATGGGAAATGTGTCATAAGTTTGACGTTATACGTCAAAAAACGATAATTGACCGGTCATTGAGACACGATTACAATAGCAGACTCGACTCCCTGGGTGGGAATACTAAACCAACAGGCCATTCAAAATTAAAAATTAGGTTTTTATAATATGGTAAGTCGTTTAAAAGTACCTTTTAATGGTGTTTTTTAAATATTATGAGTCTTAAAGCAATCAATGGTAATAGGTTCGTCCCCTATTACATGGGACTTAAACATAACTGGCGAAATGTGGATGTACTACCAAGTACACCCCTGCCTATCCCTTCGGGGATTACCGGCGTTATGTAGTTGTGTTAGAATCCATACATATATCACTAACTGCCCCGGTAAACATCGACTTACAATCAATTTAATTTGTTTTATATAGTTTTCATTAACTTTACGTCCTTTTCTTAGACCACACACACAGTTTAATAAGAATCGGTCAAGCCGTTTCGGAGAAGTTTTGTAACAAACCCTGTGACACAAGAATTTCATTTAAGTATTAGATTTGTATATTTTTGACAGTCGTTACAATTAAAACCCAGGTATTCAGCTACATTCGGTTAGACTGCTGACCCCAACATAAGTAGTTGGAAAAGGGCTAGACAGATGTGAGCTCAACTCGGAACTTGAGAAGCTCCACGTGCTGACGAACAATACCAAAGAAAGAACATTTTTGTTACAATTTTTGTATAACCGCTCGGCGGCCAACCCAATATATTAAAATATTTTCATTTTTAATTGTTCCTATAATTATGTATTATTGTAAAGCAACAAACGTACGCTGAAGTACCAAATAAATATAAATAAACATATATTATCTTGCAAAACTCTTGGTCACCATCCTCAAAATGATACGTTGCGTCGTCATATTCCTTGCTACTGCAAATTACAGACTGATTACTGTGAATACCAGCGTTTTGTTTAACTATCGCTTATACAGTTAAATGTATGGTATTTATTAGTCTGTAGATAATATGCAAGCGAAAGGAATAAATTGATATTGTTATTTATGGTTTTGTACCTACATTAAATAGTAACTACTTAGCTCGCGACTTCGTGCGCTAGAATTTCGTAGTTTTCCTTTCTAAACATTTCGTCCACCCCCTTGCAGTTTTAAAGATTAAATATAGCCTACGTTATTTGGTGATAATATAGCTTTCAAATAGTGAAAGAATTATTCTAATTGGATCAGTAGTTTTTGAGTTAAATCCCTACTTACAAGCAAATAAGAAAATAAAATCCCACCAAAAACATTTCATGTAGGTTGGCAAGACGACCACATAAGGTTTGCCCTGTGAAAAAGATATCAGATCTCATGTAGAGCCAAGCTTCTGAATCTACACGGCCTAACTCTATCAACCCTAACTTCACAAATTCTACATATCAGTAAAAATATATCCCTCAACCCGGGGCGGAGGACACCCCTGAGGATTTTACACCGAGCACAAAAAAAAAAAATAAGTAGGTAATCTTGGAAAAGTTACTAAAGTACTTTTTTACGCGGGCAAAGTCACGGGATTGTACCTAATTGATAACCACAACAACCAATTACAACTAAACACATATAGGTACTCGACTAACATACCTACATAAAGACACCATACTCATCACTTAACACTAAATAAGAAACGTGTGAACAACCATTTAGAACCTCACACATGATCTGTCAGTTTTGACTGACTGACAGTCAAATAAACATCAAATTAAAAAAATAACACTCGCGCGCTCATCGAAATGTCAAACTTGTCACTCTAATAAAGCAAAGAGACGGAGCTATGTTGATTGTAGAGCGCCATCTCGCTCTGTAGTGTTAAGATTTAATGTTTGTAAGGTTTGTGGCCTTTGACCTCATAATTACACTTTCATGTATTAGTTGTTCGTGTTGTTAAATTGTAGATAATTATGTATTTAGTTTGATTGAGCTTTCTCAAAATCTTTGTTACCTGCAACTCATTTCTTGACGCGCAAGAGCGAGTGTTGGGCTGTTGTGTTCAATTTCTAACCCAGGTAAGGTTTTCTAGTTTTTTTTCAATTACAAATAACTTGAACTTTACCCACAATTGAGAATTTACAAAAAAATGTTATTGCACTTTAAGTGGACTTCAATTTAAGTTACGGTGACTATCATACGGGTACGTCGTGCTTCGTCACATCGGCATCGCTGCGAGTGCGCATAACTTCATCCTAGATACACACTGATTATAGCTAATACAAAACTAGCTGTGCTGACAGTTGATTATTGAACACATTGCCCAGTAATCATTACTATGAACTGTAAACGGACATACGCAATAGCGGTAAGAGTTGAACCGTGGCTAGACCTCTTCTTACAGAGAAGGCACGAGCATCAAGGCATCATGGTCAAGGCGGATCGGCAATTGAAATACAAAAACAATTCTCTCAAATCCGACTAATAAATATTAACGTAGGTACACAATCGATAAAACTTTTTAGCTTTACTATATTAATCAGATATCATGGATGGTGTCGTTTAGATACTTAGATTTAGTAAAAACAGCCTACGAACTTCCAAATGCCAAGAAAGATTACAAATACAGTTCCATTCTATTTTTCTATAACCATTAATATTGTTCCAAATTCAAAACCCCCAGACAAGAACCATAAAGCGGTAGACTATTCATCTAAACATGGCGTCCCCGACGACAGTTGTCAAATTTCCCGCGCGAGGGTGTGGCAGCCATATTGGAGGCATTGAGTTTTCTTTATGTAAATAATAATATTAACAAAAGGTTTGGGGTTTGTTTGCGATTAGTCGGGGTTGAGTTTGTAGGCTCATAATTAATGTGAATTGATGATTTGATTTTAATAGGGTAAAGTGAGGGAAGAAATGAGCTCGAGGAGCTTGTGGTCCGTGGATAGATGACTATTCAATACATATCGAAAGCCCGAAAGTCTGACAACCAGTTTAACGTAGAGGTAGGTATTGCGTAACCCGGTAACTGGATTGCAGATGTCAGATAGGAAATCGTTCCATGTCTTTCTTAGGCAATTACTGGGGTCCTACCACCCCTTTATGGCAGCATGCATTCAGATTTCTAACGGAATTGTAAAAGATTTGTAACCGACTTCAAAAAAAAGGAGGAGGTTCTCAATTCAGTTGTATTTTTTTTTAGGTTTTGTTAGTCACTCAGTACCTATAACTCCGTCATTAATGGAGCGATTTTCAAAACACTACTTAACAGGTGAAAAATAACTCAAATATTGGAAGTTAGGGGCCAATAATGAACGAAACAAAACCACCAAAGTCACAGGCTTCCGAAACTGGAGTTATTTTTCACCTGTTAGTGTTGTTTTTAAGAAGTCAGTTGTTTTTTATATTTCATAGTTTTTTCATACATAAGTAAGTAGTTTTTTTTATTTAAGACTAACAGACCTCACGCGGTTCCCGTAGGAATACAGGTATGGAAAGTGACGCTTAACGGGGATAGTCTGTGGATGGGTATCTATTTATACATATCAAGACGAGAGGTCTTGATTATGTAACTGTTTATAATTAAACTACGGTCAATTTCTAGAAAACAAATAGCTCAACTACATAGAACCCTTAAGATTCAAACGCAAAAGGACGTAACTCCTTACCAAAACCATTTCATTATACAAACTTATTCTGATTTCAAATATCATTCGGAATACTACAAAACCGTTACGTCGAAACTTCTTCATCAGGGTTAATTGAAATTGTGCTTTATAGTTGGTAACAGAAAGTAGTGTTTGTGAATGCTCGTGAATACGTTGTTATTATCTTTTGGGTGGGGTAAAGATTTTCGCGTGAGGTATTCATTGTACCTTATTTTGGGTTTGTTAAAGCGAGCAGGGTTGAATTTAGGGATTAATTTGATAATTTTATTTACTTACTGGATAGGATATACGCCAAGTAGGGGATGCCCTAGAATGACATTTACTGTTCTCTGGTAGGAAAGGACAGATACGTAGCACTTGTTGTGCAGCAATGTTTGAAAAAATAGTATTCAAATTATTACGGCACTATAAAGATACTATACTTATACTATTAAGGACTGTCTAGAAGACAAATCAATAGATTCTGTTATTTGTAAGCTCGTTTAATTCTTCTTATCTTTCCACCTGGCGTTAATCCCGGCTATTGCCAGGGTCCACCTTCCGACTGAGCTTCCACCACTTTGCCCGATCTTCAACATCCGTTTCAGTCAGGCCATTGGCTCTCATGTCGGACTTGATGACGGTCAGCCAGCGTTTGCGAGGGCGACCACGGGACCTAGCCCCAAGGACAGCCACATTCATGCATCTCCGACAAACGAACTTGATAGGGCGGCGCATGATACGGCCATACCTTCGCAGACGACACTCTTGCAGATTTTCCCCCACGTCACGGACACCAAGACTACCTCGGATGAATGAGTTGCGTATGCAATTGGATCGCGTCGCATCGCTTATTGTGAATACGTTTGCACGCCATGTTCTGGCAGGATTTTCCGAAACAAAACCACTGAAAAACCTACCATAGTCTGGCAATAAATATTTTTTATTTTGATTTGATTTGATTATTGCCAGTGAATACTTAACTGGCGTCCAGCAGGGCTATTTCGTATCTCCGTTGACAGTTCATAGTGATGATCACTGGGCGAAGTCATCATTCATCATCATTTCAGCTATAGGAAGTCCAGCTGGACATAGGCCTCCCCTATAGATCTCCAATAAGACCGGTTGGAAGCGGCTCGCATCCAGCGCGTTCCCGCGGCCTTAATGAGGTTGTCTGTCCACCTTGTGGGTGGACGTCCTACGCTGCGCTTGCCGATACGTGGCCTCCACTCGAGAACCTTTCGACCCCATCGGTCATCAGTCCTCCGTGCTATGTGCCCTGGGCGAAGTGTTCAACGATTAACTGTCAAAAAGTTAGTTTTGTATTGGCTAATATCAGTGTGTATTTAAGATGACATCCTGCGCACTCGCAGAGATGTGACGAAGCGCACCGACCCCGTCTGATAGTCACCGTAACTTGAAGTTCACTTAGAGTGCAATATTTGTACATTCTCCGCTGTCATCAAAGTTCGGTGTAACATTTTCTTTAAAGAAGTTTTACTTCAGTCGTGTGGTCAAAATAATAATTTTTGAAACAAGTAACAGCACTACAAAAACAGAAACATAACGTGACATCATTGCCGCAAGGTGACAGGCCCAGCCGAAACCTTGCAGCAATAGTTCACAATACGCAATCAAGCGTACTCGCTAACATAGACAGGATGCTGTTGGCGCTGCCCCGTACCCTACGGACCAAGGATGCGCACCGCTTCCGCATCACCGTGTAAAAACAATCCACGTGTGCTTCAGCAAACATCCCTGATGCGCGGCAGTAATGGGGCAATCCCACCAGCACCCTGTATGCGTTATTGTATTGGATGCGAAGGGCGCTGTTCGATTTTTGAGTAAAATGTACCCATACCACAGACTGTAAGTATAAAATGATGTGCAGTAGGCACTAAATATAGTGCGCTTACCTCTTTAGAGGCACGCCTGAATCTGCAGGCAATCATATTAGCTGTCACACACGGCGTCCTCCGCTCCGAGTTTTTTTATTTAGCCCGAAGTCTATGGAAATAATTAAAGTAACTGAAGTGAGAATCCGCCTCTGTACAACTCAATTGGTTCATAGCTTGCTAACAGCTCGTATCAAATTTTAATATCTTTGGTATTATGTAATACAGCTACAATAGGTCGCTAGAATTGGCTAAACTATTTGTTTCTTGAATAATATTGTTTTGAATAATTCTATTGTCTATGTTTTCAGATCGGGGCGTTATGTTTCTCAATATAGGTAAGTTTACCTCTTGCTCGCGACTTCGTTCGCTTGAAAGATACTTAACAAATCCTATGGTAATCGCATAAAAATCACTTGCGTTTGACACAAAAAGATTTTGATTTTGACGATGAAAAAACAGAAATTATAATACCTAGATACCTACATGTAACATAAAATGTAAACAAGATCGCCAACCTATAAATAACGAAGCGAGCGCGGTCGGGGCGTAGCATTAGTACTATTGTAGACACACCTGGCTTCTCCCAGGGTATGGTGACCATGTAGTTGGAATAAGTAGATTATTAATACCAGCCTGTTACTGACCCACTGCGGGACAAAAGCTTATACGAAGGTATACGAAGAAGGAACGAGCTTTCATTGATCAAAGATCGCAGTGCGGGTTTGCAATTTCAAACTTTTACACTGAGCTTTTAGAACAAGGTTGATCTCATTTCGCCTTCATTGCACTTCACCTACTTTTTTACGGGAAAAATAATACAGAATAACATAGTATGTTTCCTCACGTTGTTACCATTCATAACTGTCACTGTCAGGAATGTTAAGTCAGAAGTAGAACATAATCATTGAACACATACATTTGTATTCTGGTCAAAAATTCGGGGCTCATGATAGTCATAATACCACAGTCTAAAAACCTACAGTCGTCCGACGAAGCCGTCTAGACAGGGCATCGTGCGGGGTGTGAGGGCCGAGACGCGGGAAAGCTGCTCCCGAACTGCAAACAAAACGATGTTCGTAGTTCGGGATAATTCAGGGCTAACGCGTGTAGATGTTGTCCGCATTTTTCCAGAGATCAAAGTCGTCGTCCTACTGTATTAATATTTGTACTGTGCTATTACCTTACACTTTCTAATGTGCACTGGACGCGATTACCTATAACATAGTACCTAATATACGTCTTTTTCCTTAAGTTTAGATTGAAACTCAAAAATTATATCTTGGTAGGTAACTAATCAGCCATTTGGAGTAAAAATTCTCAGACGCCACTCCAACTGCTCAGCTTCTTTGAAAAAGATCTTGAAACTTTTACCTAGTGGATGCATTCCCGTCACACAACTGCACAAGTGCTGGCCTCTACTTTGGCCAGAGGCTTAGCATTTAACATGGCAATGCCGCCAGCATTTTGGGCAGGTTACCAGTTTCAAAATCAAAATCCAAACTCATTTATTCATATTAGGCTGTGGATCACTTGCACTAGCACTTTTTGAACGTCAAAATTACATAATGTGAATCCCCCAAAAAGCTCACCCTTTGCCACTACCAAGTGTTTTTGCTGAGCAAAAGAAGTGGCGGATAAAACTCAAAAGTCTAAAAATTTAGGCTTAGTTCGATGACTATTGAAAATTGAGAGCGGTTAAAAGACGTGCTGCACCGTGCTGGTCAAAAATAAATTTGGATAAAAGCAAGCGGATGACGAAGGTCAATTAAAAACAAATGTCTTGTCTTTTAATTTATAAAGTGTATTTCGATAACATGTAATTCAAAAACATAAATATATAAAATCTGCCATTATCCACACAAAATCATAGTCACCCTACCTGCACCCCAAAATGGCGGACTCCATTCTATAATCTGTGGAACATTTTTCTTAATCTACTTCCATCGGCTTCAGGGCGCGGCGTAATGGTCATCATTATTGTGTTGTGAGCCTTGCGGTTTATATTTCCTGCTGGCAACACGATATTTTCATGATTTTTGATGAGCAAGCAGTAATAGGACGGTTTTTGATATATTTGTCTTTATGACATACTTAAGTAATTATTATATTTTTGTTTGATTCTCAGAACAACATAAAAAGGAAGACGGCGCGCTGCGAACATTAAAAGTGAACCTTGATGTGTGTCGCGAAGGGTTTGGGAGGGGTAGGGGGATTTGCAGTTGCACTTTCCCCAAGGACAAGTGCTAAAAAGATTTAGTAACTATTCAAAGACACAGGGCTAAACGATGGAGTATTCCCGTTTGAGGACCTATTTATTGAGCACCTATGCATTAACCTATGGGAAATGGGAATACCTTTGGTGCGAATTGCATAGGTGCTCAAAAAATAGGTGCTCATACGGGAATACTCCAAAAAAGCGGCTGTCATTTCATGTAGTTATCTTACGCCATCTAGCAAATATCGCAATAGGTATTGGAGCGCCAGTGGAGGCGTTCTAAACTAGACTAACAGACTTGTGTACACTAGGACACAAGTAAGTATCGGATGAAAATTTTGTTCGTGTTGTTCCGTCTATTGTAGTAAATAGGTACATATTGAATGTCTTTGTATGAGTCAGTTTTAAATAAATGTATTCCATATACACTATCCACTGACTTCTGTGCATGTCGGCCAAGAAATAATAAACGGGAGCCATTAGGGTTTCGCGAAAACATAATCTTTTATTACTTATAAGCTTTTAGCCTTTTCCCCGTACCAAAGCACCGCAGATATAAAATGATTATCATCAATATATCGTAAATATATTATTGTAAACGAAAATATTATAATTTTCAACTCTACTTGAAAATAATAAAAAAAACGACAAACTTTTTTAAACTCGGGCATAAACAACATATCGACCAGAATATATGAGCCGATTAAAACATTATTAATATTCGCTTCTCTTTCAAACTCGTAATTGCATCTCTTTCTAGGGTCATTTTGAAAATCGAACGCGGCATGAGTGCATGAAATTAGTGCCGCTTTTTCTTTCCCGCCGCGAGAGATTTGTTTTTTTTTATAATATGTAGCAAAGGACGACGCCATATTGGTTAGTTTTTTTTTTAATTATCAAACGCTTTGAAACATACGTTTTGGTTTTTATGGGCGCAGTCGGTAGTGTCATTTGAGGCTGATTGCGTATTTACCTACAGTGGGTTTTGTAAATGGGGAATAAGAAAATTTAGAGAAACGAATTACTATTAATTCAGGCAATGTTTAATATTGATAAAGTCCATTAACATTACTATACATATACATTCAATGTCGAAAATAAATCTAATCAAAATCCAATTAGGGGAGGAGGCTGAGATGTCAGCTCTTCCGAACGTCAAAAAATTACTTTTGACAGTAAACGTTGAGATTATAAATACAACCTTTTAGACTTGAATAATAGACACATATAAGCCGTGTTTAGTACAAAACACGGGTTTAATCGTGTGTCCACTTTCTTATCTTTGTGTGCGTGAGCCGAATGTGTTTACTCGCGAGCTGTGTTCGACGGAACGTGACTTTTGGTACCTACTGAGACGACTCTCCGAGCAAACAATCCAGTTTTTGGCTCATTTTTAGTTGCTTCACTGTTTGCACTCTTAACAGACTTCTATGCCTTAGTATTCTAAGATTGTAGTCGATGAGGGGCGATAAAGGGCCGAGCCTGTTGCCATCAATCGGACATAAATCCAGAATTCGGGTTTTCACTTATAAATTCTAGACAAAAAGAAGTTCGATAAGTGCATGTCGTAAAGTGTCAGTGAAAACGGGCACAAGTGTCGTAACTTCGTACTTTTCAAGAAAACTACCCACAATATTTTTATTACCTAGCTATCGCTTTCATGCAAGTAAGAATTGAGCAATACTTCATGTCGATAGGTACTTTATTTCAGAGAGCAGTATTTTGCAACTACAGACGCTATAAAATAGGTTAAACAATATTGTTCATATTTATTGCAATACCTATATTATATAGGTAGTATTGCAAAATTTTTGAATGGATAGATTGTCTTTAAGATCATATTTACCTATCGATAGGAAAGCCAGTGACTGTGTGTGGAACAAAAGACATGGTGCAAAGAGACCAAATAAATTGGGATATTAATAGTTTTTTTTTATTTTTTTATTAAAAGACTCATTCGTAAAAAAACATTTGAAATATGGCAACTACTTAGATGTAAAATGAAACATTAAAAAATGAAACAGGAATATACATAGGTACATGATGCGTGGTAAGCAGGAACTACCGAGCGATATCTGCCACGATTCTTACAAACTTCTTTAACATTAATGCATGTTGTCATATGCACACGCCGGTTGAGAGTACTACGCACCTGACCTTTCTGAAGAACATTGAATCATCAAAAAGGTCCGGGTTCCCACTTACACAAAAATTTCATTGACACTATTAGAATAACAGTAACAAAGAAATTTTTGGAAAAAAAACAACAACCTGTATCTTCCAACCAAACAATTTGAAAAATCCTTATTCCCCCAAAACTTCGTTATTAAGTTTTTCTGTTCAACAGACAGACGGCAGATGGGATTTTTTTTTATATCCACTACGAAACACTACGGGTATTAATTACTTTAAGATTAGTACCTAAGATAAATTGAAATCTCCATTTTTATAGATTTTTAATAGATTTTCTAAGTTTGTTTTCAGAATTGAATTAGGCAGCTGTTTCACGGTTCCATAGCTAAACGAAAAGACAGGATAATTCTTATATCGTGCCATCCACTTCAATGCCATAGAGAAGAGTTGAAGTTTAAGTTGACATTAATTATCATCCGTCATATCAAAGATGACGCTGGATTTTTAAGAAAAATATTCAATTTTCGTCAAGTTAATGTTCCGCTAATTTTTCTATTTGTTTTTCGTTTATAAAAACCGTCTTTTGACAATAACAAACACAACAAAAAAAGAATTAGCAAAATTGGTCCAGCCGTTCAAGCGTGATGCCATTTGACCAAGGAAAATAGGGATTCATAAATACATACATAAACTCACGCCTTTTTCCCATGGGGGTAGGCAGAAACTACAGAGTGCCATATGCTACGATTCTTACATACTTCTTTTGCTTCGTTTACATTCATACATGTTGTCATATACACACACCGGTTGCGAGTACTACGCACCTACCACAATAGGGATTCATTTTTAGATATAAGTATGTAGATTATTTTCATATTCATTGAATATTCATATTCATTTATTTTGCATTCCATGTTGTATAAAAGATGTCACTAAGGGCTTAAAGCTAGGCTAGGGCTAGGGCTTATAGATATAGAAGATATATATTGTACAACGCGAAAGCCGAATAACCCACCTACCAGTGTTTTACATAGAGCGACTGCCTTTCTGACCTACACAACCCATTGTCTGGGTTACACGACACCCCTTTATAAAACTGGTTGTCATACATTCGGGCTTTTCTGACTACCCATTAAACCACACCAATTAATATTCCTTTATAATTAAATCGACCCCATTTCTCAAATACATAACGACGAAATGCTCTTTTTGCCACCCACTACTTATTCCCTATACCTCAACAATTCCATGAAAAGCTTAAAAGTCCTATATAACACTAAAAACCGGTATTAAAACCGAAATCCACTTAGTTCCGAAACCAACGCTAACGACCGAGCGAATTAAGTTTTTAAAAACTTGACTCTCTGGGTCTCCGGCGCGTTTCCGAATGGTTCCAAGATGGCGACTGTGGAAATATTTTTTGTTGTTGCCGCCATAATTATAATGAGTAGGTTTTGATGTAGGGTTCGGTGTAACATGGGTGTGATTCGTGAACGAGGGATTATTTTTGATATTATTTATTTATTTATTTATTTAATACTTCAAGCACACTAATGTACAGAGGCGGACTTAATGCCATAGGCATTTTCTACCAGTCAACCTTTAGGTGATGCAGAGAAAAACAGTGGTAGGTGCAATTAAAAATGAAAAAATAAAAGGAATCAAAGAATACTAATACATAATATGAGTATGAGTATATTACCTACTAGCTGTGCCGACAAACTTTATTTTTCCTTAGGATCAATCAAATTTATGCATTAGGTACTCCGATTACATTCATACTAGTTGTCATATACACACACGGCGTTTGCGGTTGCGTATACTACGCACCTGACCTTTCTGAAGAACCTTACCAATAATAATTATGTCCTTCTACGGCGTCCTCTCCCGGCAGCGTTTCCATTTACATCTTAAAATAAAATATATTTAAAAACCTTTCGTTAGTCGCCTTTCATTCATCATTTCAACGTGACCAAACCATCTAAGCATACTCTTTTCAATTTTTGTAATTTATACGTCTTCTTTTAAACCACAACGTTGCTCTATCACATCATTCCTCAATCTGCCTAATTAATAAAATTATAAAATGATTATTGAGTTTCGTGATCTTCAGAAACACTTTAAATTGTCACCTGACATTAACCTGGAAAGTCACGAGACCATGTCATTGGAGATCAAACACATTTAAAATACTATAGAGACGAAGAGATTTAAAATACTATTATAGAGCCAAGGAAATGTCAAGGAAATGTCATAGAAAAACTTTGATCCCATGTCTCAGTAACGCTATATCTAGAATAATATAGCAATATTTGAACGGGCAGCGGAGAAAACTAAACTAGACTCATCGACTTTTGTCACTTGGACACAAATATTGGATGAAGATTTTGTTCGTATCGTCTGTGGTAAATATTGAATGTCTATGTCAGATAAGAGCTAGCTGGATACAAAAAAAAAATGTAGATACATAGAGTCATTAAACGATTTTTTTCATCTATGTTTTTTAAATGGTTCATTTAATTTGTTAGGTACCTACGTTTCCACACATTAACTCACTCAGTACCTATCTAACATCATACCTAAATAACGTTGTAATAAGTATATCAATTTTATTCTCAAATCATCCGATGCTTTTCTACATATATCACATTTTTTTTATCTTTTAATACTATTCGACTCAATCTGTAATTTTAAAATCTTCTGATAAAGACTGCAAAGACGAGAAAACAAATAAAAATATAACGTAAATAAATATTATGACAGCAGTTGTAAAAAAAATATATGTCAAAACAGTTCTAAAAATTCAAATTCTTAATAAAATCTATTTTCAAAATGAGGTCGAATTCATAAAAGTCTATGAGTTGGCAGCCCTGTTTATTTGTGAGATATAAAATCTTTGTCAGTGTGGGTGTCGAGATTAATATGTGGGTTCCGTCGTAAATAATTATTCGAAGTGTAAGTATTAATTGTTATTGGAGTTTAATTATACATTATGCCGTGTGTTTTCGAGTCGAACGGGAACCGAAGCGTAGTTACTTATAACAGCGTGTGTAGGTACTTCTGCGCCGTTCCAAAAGTGCCCATGTAGATAAATTTCAAAAATATATACTTTTAATTGGATGAATAAAAAAAAGGCTTTGTTTCAACTATAGAAAACTGAGGGTAACACATACCCTATAAGTTGGTAACTATACTATTATTATAAAGAAGAAATATTTGATTGTTTGTAGAGATTTAGTTCAAAAACTACTAAACCGATTTTAAAAGTTCTTTCACTATTAGAAAGCTATTTTATTTCGAAGTAACATTAGCTATATTTAATTTTCGAGACTATAATATGAGAAGAGGATGGGATGATATAGTTTCTGGCGAAAAGTACGAAATTCACGCAGTTAAGTCGCAAGCGAAGTGCTAGTAAAAAAAGCTAGTATAAAGAGGTAAAATTTATTTGTTTGTAAGTTTGTATGTAATAGGTATGTTCCGGAACTTCTCACCCGATTTAAAAAAAACTTTCACTGCTTAAAAGCTATGTAATCGCAGCGTGGCATTGGATATCGAAACTTCCTTTAATGCGAACAAAGTCGTGAGCAGGAGCTAGTTAGTGACTGTTAGATGATCGCCACAGCACTCTTAACTACAGCATCTCCTTAAAGTCAGAATCAACATTGGTGTCTACCAGAAAATCTTCTAGTCAATGAAGCCCGACAAGTCCCGAAGAAACGATTTAATTATCTTGGATCCTTCAGTGAAATCAACAACAAAATGTCAGCGCAATAAGACCCTGGTTTTCTCAAATATAATCTCTACGAGCTAACCGTCTAGCTCATTGCTATCTATCTAGGGGCAACAACGTCCTAGATTCTTAAAGAATCAATGACGTATTTTTCGGATTTGTATTTTTGCCATCCTTTACTACACGGAAGGACTGCCTATTTAAGTTCCAGAGACCAGGTTATACAATCTTTCAACAAACTCTCGAATTTCTGACGACAGTCAAAGCTCTACAAATGACAGTCAGCAACAACGGTTAAACGTGCATTCCGAGGCACGGAGGAGTCTTCCTATTTGTATGTCACCCAACAGTCTAATGAATAATATATTCATTTTTGTACCTAAAGATAAAAAGCATAAAGATACCGGGCTGGTATCCGCAACTCCACGTCAAAGCGCGTATTTTGCGTATGGGCAATTATACTTAATCTACCTCGCGGGACCAGTGCTAATTGGTAGTCTTCGAATTTTTGGTTCTAGGACATTCCGGTTTCCTCACGATGTTTTCCTTCACCGTTTTCGAGAGCAGTGGTGATTTGTGTACCTAAATTGGTTTTTACAAATTCTTTTACAGACACGTCAAATAAGTAAAATGTAATTATTTGAGGTCGGTGTTTCATTCTCTAACTAGTCAGAGAAGAAATACTGTATGCTATTAAGACGACGACCAAGCAGATTAATACAATGTCTGAGATGGTCTTCCAAAGAAAAAACCACATAGATTTGAGTGACGTGTCCTCTCAGTGTATCATTTGATCACGTTAACCGTACCTTTAATAGACCCATGCGGCCGTGTCAATTTAGCCACGAGCCTCATACATATGAATGAAGGCTCGATTAATTATCATTTCTTCAGTTCCTGTAACAATACGGACCAGCAAAAACAGATAAAAAGCTGTATATGTTACAACTAATTTACATCGATCGTGTGCGAGCCTTCAATTGTGCCCTGTCTCTATCTGTATTATCATGAATAAAGAATAACTGCTAAGTATGTTTGACACATGTCATCGTGGTCGATGTGATAGGGGCGCGCCCGCGACTGTCAATTTGTGTAATTCAATTAGCTGTATTGAATTAATATAGGCGTTAGTGTAGCTTTAGATGCGGTAGCAATATTGATTGTTCAATAATGGTGACGTTTCTGTTCATATTTGACTGAGATTAAGAAGAAAATACTTACAACTCTGTATTAATTGTGGTCAAAATAATTATATTGATATTATGACCACAATGAAGACACGTGAGCCATTAGTTTTAAGACATTCACAATATTAATTATCCTGATCACTTTTCATAGAAATAAAATAGGTACCTACCTACATTATAATTAAAATTATGTTCGTTTTTCCAGAGAACCCTAAATCTTTACAAAGCCTATACTTATAATCAAAGCCAGCGATTAAAAAAAATAAATCCCTTCGCATAAATTAATAACGTCATCCCGTAATATTCATTAACCTTAAAAATAGAATGATCCCCCCCGAAAGACAAAGACAAAAACATTGACAAACAATTGGTGCTACATTGCTTTTGTACACGCGAGAACGAGATGGCACCACTTTTCGTTGTTGCGGCCAAACGGAACAGGCTACGCGTCATTGGCTAATATTTCCCGCGCGCAGGGCGTCGCCGGTTTCCCGCCATAAATTGAGTTGTTGACACATTGATAATGAGGTTATGTTTTAATATTAACTTTTTTTTTCTCTCGCGCGAAATTATAAGCTGGGGTAAAATAATTATTGTTATGATTCGTGTTTTAATGAGCTTCGTGTGTGGTCCGCTCTCGGTTTGCTTGTAATTAAATTGTTTCGGTTTTGCGCAAGCCGCCATATTTAAGTTTTCATTGCTGGCTCTAGTTGGCAATAGCGTTTGACGCACTGGTGTTTTTAGCCGCTCATTGTGCGCGCTTGTTCGATAATGCACGGTTTTAGTAGCGTGGTGAAATAACTATTCATTTTGATTATGTTTTGCGGTTAGAGAATAGATTTTGAACATGCTATGACGTTTACTGTGTGTAGCTTAGGTACCTACTACAAAGGAGTTTAAAGCACTTACAGGTTCCTTGTAAAACTGTTATAGTACCTAATGCATAGGAATAAATACTTCAAGGGTCTCTTACCTACTTTGTAACTAAGTAAGTAACGGGACTTTGGCAATATTTACACCTTTTCTAAGTACAGTGGGTGATTGTAGGATTTTGACACGTACGTAATTTTTTTTATGAAGGTTTGGTTGATGCCGATAGGTAAGTAATAATATAGAAAATAGCGAAAAGAATATCAGCTGTCGCCTAACTACATTTTGTTGATTTAGGTAGATACGTGTAGATACTTATAGTACCTACCTACTAAAATGAATGGAAAACTGATTTATTTTCGCGATTCCAGGGTTCGTTCTATAGAAAAGCTGTTCTTATTAATGTATAGGTAAGTAGGTAGGTATTGAAAACAACAGGAATAAAAACACGTTTACCAAATAATAAGTACCTAAGTAGGCAACCGACTTTATTAAAAGTATAGTAGGTATAGTTTGAATTATTGTGATTTAAGTATATTTTTCTACGATTTTTAAATTAATTGACATTTTATATTTGTTACATTTTTAATTTTACTTTTATTGACAATTCTTATTTGTGCTTTATTTAATTTTATTGACATTTTTATTTCCAATCTTTTATCTTAATTGACATTTTATAATTGTAATTTCAATTGACATTTTGCATTCGTAATTTTTATTTGCCCTTTTGTATTTGGAATTCTAATTGGCTTTTGAATTTTAATTTGTATGTCAGTAACGTCAAAACATAGCAAGAACTTTTACTACTGTTAAGATCCATAATAATGATACCTATGTTTAACAAATAAATAAATGATTATGATTATGATTATGATAAAAAACACTAGGTAGTACCTACCTCCCACTTACTTAACTGGTGTAAAATAACTCTTGTTTCGGAAGTCTGTAACTAGCTTCGGTGATTTGGTTAAAATCATTATGGACTATCGGATTGTGAACCGCGTCCTTTTTATAACTCGGTTTTAAAGGTCAAAATCATGGTATCCCGAGATGCATTATACTTTTTCTAACTTGTAAGTTTGACGTTGAAAAGTGCCTTTTAAATGGTCTAATTAAAATAAATGATTTGACTTTCACTTTTGACTTTGTTACGATGAAACTTCGACCCTGTTTATTAGCTTGTAAAATAATGTTGTACAGACACATCAACTATTCCATTGGGAAGATTTTACAGCTACCCCAAACTGTAAAATCTTCCCAATGGAACATGAACCTTATTCTGTTTGCCATAAAGATATAAAACTACTTATTAAATCAAATCAAATCAAAATAATTTATTCACATAATATGGGTTAATAGGTGGTAATATACAGGGTGTAATTTTGACCGTGGGACAAACTTCCACAGGCTGTTCTACTGTTGAATATGAACAACTTTCGCTATAAGACCAACTCTGAAATCGTGAAAATAAAATCAGCTGTTGCATACAAAAGTTTGATACCTACTCGACGAAAATGTATGAAGCAGCTGATTTTTTTTCCGTGATTTCAGAGTTGGTCCTGTAGCGAAAGTTGTTCATATTCAACAGTAGAACAGCCTGTGGAAGTTTGTCCCACGGTCAAAATTACACCCTGTATAAATGTTGGATCCTCATATTGACCATTGTTGGTACGTGAAACTTAACATTATGTACGATGACTAATCTTAAACTAAACACTTTATTTATTACACTACTACCTACATCATTTTTTTATTTGTAAGTCTAAGGTAGTCATTAGTAGCGTAGGTAAAAACATTTATTGACAAGCCAGGTGTAGGAACAATTTTTTTCGGAACAATGTAATAGGAAGGCGCTAGGTAATTTGATAAATAATTTAATTGACATAGAGTAACAGTTTCTAGACATTTGACGCATTGGGGTAGCTTAACGTGTGTCTTTACATAATCTTGCTTACACCCGACGGCACTTACTTAATGCTATGATTGTTTCAACGCCCCAAGATCTAGACCAGTCTAATTTAAACTTAATTACCTAACAGCGAAGATAGATAGCTTAATTTACATAATGATTCACTTTTTACGAACAACACCATTAAGTTTTTTTTATACTATTTTTATTACCTACAAGTAAATTACAAAAGACGCTAAGTTATCTAGAAGACTTAATTCTCTAAGATTAGCTTTTAAATGAGGCGTAACATTAAAATGCAGAAGGTAGGTATTCAATTGTGAAATTGGTCAAGTGCGAATCGTGAGTCGGGTGGTATGGATTCCGTAGCACCACGGGTCTGTGAGACAACTTTCTTTCGATCCGTCCAAAAGTTTTCTGCAAAGGTCGCCATAAGCTGCTTTGAAGTGAAGTATTTTCAATTTAATGTAGATACAATTTACGTGACATAAACTGTTTAGTAAGCAAAATAAAAAATCATCTCACAGACGCGTGGTGCTACAAATACCTAATGAATAGGTACTCACGATACTTACAGGACAAAATTCATACTTAATTGGGTCAACTATTTGTTTAAAATAAGAACAGGTTTATGTATTCTATAAAACATATATTTTTCTAATTGATACTGGTCAAAAGATTTAACCCTGTGACATCCATACAGACTAAGAGTAGATGGATAGTGTAGGTAAGTATAGTAAATAGTTAGAGGTTGTCTGTAAGATATCGCTTTTAGCAATAAGGTCGCCAATTGTAACACCATTATAATATGTTTTCGTGTCGTCGTTTCTTGCATAAAAAAAATGTGTCAGGGTTATTGAGGGAATTCCACCTAGGGAATCTTGCAAACCACTTTTAAAAAAATATAAAATACTTACATTACCTTGCTTATAAATATAGGTACATCCTGGAAGCAGCAATGTTGGTTAAATTAAATCCAAATCTAATTCAAACAGCTAGATACCGTTTTCCAGGAATACCAGGAATCCAACCCGAATTGTCAACAGAAGTGTACCTAGGTCAGCAATGTACTTAGGTATGCAAAAAATTTCTATGTAATGTGTGGACGTATAATGCAATTCCAAATATTGTTAGAGAACTGCCTACAAAACGATTTAAAAGAAAAATAAAAATATGGCTGATAGACAAATGTTTTTATTCTATATCTGAACTGTTACTGAATTGAGTGTATTTTGTGTTGTAAACAGATAATGTATTAAATATTAAGATTTAGTACCTATGTACCTACTTAAATATTTGCATGTCGCATACCGACAAAATGTATCCGGTACTGTTAATTTCTACTGTCCATCACTATGTTACCTACATTTTATGCAAATAAATCCTATTCTATTCTATTCTGTTCTATGATTTTGGACACAATTTTTATTTTTGTGTCTAATATTTTAATTATGCCATGCACGTCTGTTATTTGAATTGTAAGTAAGTGACAGTGCTTTTTGGTGTGCTTATTAAGTAGATATAAATAAATACCCATAGTAGCTCTTTATGTTAGATAAGTTTTTATAGTCAACATAAAAGAGTACTCTAAACTATTCCATAGGGTTTCGTTGATATCTTAGCCTCTTAAGGAACCCTAAATATGAATATGATCTTTGAAACCAGCAAAGCTTTTTGATTTATTTTTTTGTTTTAATTAGACAGCGGTGTAACAGCTCATTTTTTGAGAACTAATAAAAATTAACTGACCGGAAAGTTAATTTGTAAATCAGTGTTTAAGAATTTAATAGTAGTTTTGAATATCTGGCCATATTTTAAAGAAAATGGCTTCTTTATTATTAATTTTACATGTTTACCTATATAGGTCTAGTGAGACTTTTAATCTATTAATGCTCTAAGCGTAAACTTTAATTCCGTTTTATAAAATATAACGTTCACGATGGCGAGTGTAAATTTGGCATACCTATACTTAGTTAAGTTTTATGGAATACACTGCCTACATAATGTTTAGATAGTATGTAAAAATCAGCTTCTAGCGCACAATTCGTATTTCAAGTTTTACTAAAAAAAAAAAACGTAATTTTCTAACCGCTGCGTTTTTATTTCTAGCACGGAAACTAACTTCCTCATTTCGCATACGCAGTAAAATGTACAACAAATCTCACATCAACGATATTATTGTTATTGTACTACACACGGCTACATATTATCAAGTTATACAATTTCAACAAAAACTGATCTATCATTGTACATTAATTCTAAAGGCTAGGGCTATCTATTCATTGCCAATATTGTCTTGTCATTTTGTTTGATGACAACTGAGAATTTACAAAAAAATGGTATTGCACTTTAAGTGGATTTCAAGTTACGGTGACGAGGTACGGTGCGCTTCATCACATAATTACTTACACAAAATCCTAATGCGAGATTATTTTACACTGCAAATGTGTAGATCCATGCCTTGCCTTGTTCTATCTCTGCACCACCCTAAGGTAGACCATGGTAGAAAATGCCTAAGGCATTAAGTCCGCCATTGTACAGTTTTTTTTACTAAATAAATAATTAATAAATAAGTTCAACTCAATCCAATTATTTAAGACTAAAAACTGATTAGTAAAAAAGTTCTTAAAACCATGTTAGTCATAACTTAAACTTTTATCAACTTATTACATGTTTCCTACTTAAAAATTCAAAATAAATAAAAAATCATGTTTAATTATTTAAATAGCCGTGTGTATCACCGTCACTGGTTGGTCGCTTATTTATTTCACGCCTGAATTGACCCCCAGTCAACAATAATGCGACCGATTGGTTTTGTAATGCAAAATATCGAGTTAAACCATACGACTTACAATTCCTTAGGTTTTGATTTACTTCGATTTTTACTTACATTGGAACTTGATATGGAAAATGTTATTGTATACATAAGTATATGGCAATATTATTAGGTATGAAAAGTAAGTACACAGCGAGGAGGACGGTGTTTGTGACTAAATAATTATAGCCGCACGGCCATATATGCTTGACAAATTCATTCCGTAGATGGAAGACGATTCTATATAATATCAAGACTACTAGGTGCCTCACGAGCTATGGAGAGGGCTATCCTCGGAGTCTCTCTGCGAGATCGAATCAGAAATGAGGAGATCCGTAGAAGAACCAAGGTTACCGACATAGTCCAGCGGATTAGCAGGTTGAAATGGCAGTGGGCAGGGCACATAGCACGGAGGACTGATGACCGATGAGGTCGAAAGGTTCTCGAGTGGAGGCCACGTATCGGCAAGTGCAGCGTAGGACCACACAAAGTGGACAGACGACCTCACCGTGTAGATTCAGAAGCTTGGCTCTACATGAGATCTGATATCTTTTTCACAGGGCAAACCTTATGTGGTCGGCTTTCTTGGCAACATTTTACATGATATGTTTTGGTGGGATTAAATAATTTTGGCAAACACTTTTGAACGCTTGTCAGCCCAGAAAAGAAAGTAGTTTTTACTTCAAATAACGGAACTCGAAATTGACACAAGTTCTCTCAATTTCCGTAGACACCTAAAAAAACTATTCAAGACACCAGCAACACATTATACCTTTGTTTAAACTTTTGTACACCATTCTCATCCAAAGGTATTAGAAATAAAATTGGGCACGCGTAACATACCCAGTAGTACGGCCAAACAATAACTTATATAAGACAATAAACACAAAAGTACATAACAAAGTGTTTACCTCAAAACACCTACAAAAAGTTTTCACACAAAGAGGGTTTATTCAAAACACAAATTCGCGACGGTGTAAACACACCATTGTCTATGGCCAGGTGACAGAGACAATTCGGTGTTCGTTTTTCACAGAGCTGTCAAACTTTACGTCAATATTTTGGCGCGATTTGTGACGCTGTGGGAGTTTGTATTTTGACTAGTAACGTCCTGTGGGTTCAACGGGATTTTTGGAATCCTTTGATACGGTGTGTGAAGAAATGTTCACGCTCAGTGCTTAATGAGGCCTTTAGAAGGAGACGTGCAAAGTTACCTTAGATAATTTGGACTTAAAATCAATGATGTATGATAGTCACCACACTTCAAAATACTTTGGTTAGTACCTATACATACACATAAACTCACGCCTTTTCCCCATGGGCGTAGGCAGAAACTACAGAGCGCCATATATATATGAGTCTTACTTACATATTTTTTATTATTTTGCTTTGTTTACATTCATACATGTTGTCATACAGACACGCCGATGCCCAATGATATTATAAGTAAAAAGGTGTAAGTAGATAGAGAGAACGTGAAGAAACCTGCAGGCCTAGCCACATTACAATAGTTATTTGTTATACAAGAGTGCAAAGTTGCTTTTTAACCGCGTGTTCAATTTTGATGACCGAGCAAGCGAAGGATTCTAAAATCTTTGCACTCGAGTGCAACACGTAACTTTTCATTCCACCTCAGCGAGGAAATGACTAAATGCAAAAAAAAAACGTTTTCTGAGAAAGTTTTGGCTCCTTTTGCTAGTCGCCACGTGTTGAACATATCGTACTGTTTTAAATACTTCTCGCGTGATTGTTGAGGGAGAAAGCTCATTTGCGCATTATTAACAGTTTCAGTCAATTCTGTTGGCGTCAAACAAACTTCCTCGTTGCTAGAATCACTCATTTTAGTGTTTTCACTTGTTTTCAAGTTTCTTGTTTTTAATAAAAGGTTAAACAATGACGTGAAAAAATGCCGCGTAAAGAACCGCGTACAAAGCAAATTGAAAAAAGAACACCAAGAAGGTTCCGAGTCTGAGTTTTTAACAAATTAAAAAAAAGTTGTATGATATTATATTCGGCACCATAGAGGTAGCAGTAAATAGGTTTAATGTTTTTTTTTATTCACAAACTTAGTGCACACGATGTTCTAAATTAAAATTTACTTTATCCTCTAGAGAATAAAAACGGCTTTTCCACTCAGATATCGAAGATTAAAAATACTCTTTCCGAGATGGTGGGATGAAATAGTAGATTGTGTATCTAGGGAGCAAACAACTATTTTAAAGGCGAGAGTGTTTTTTTTTAATCCAGAGCGGAGCGAAGGATTCTAGAGTAGAATCCCGAGCGGAGCGAGGGATTCTCAACTAGAATCCTGAGCGCAGCAAGGGATTAAAAGTATGTCACTCGAGCTTAAAATAGTGTTGCTCCCGAGGTGGACACTCTACTTTTTATCACCCTCTATGAGAAAATGAGTAAGTGCAACTTATGAATAAGAATTTATTTACGTACAATTCAGAACCTTAAGACATAAAACATAAATAGTAATTGCTCTTCTTGCATTTTTCCAAAGGATGAAATTATTGTTGTATGCTTTGACATATTGTTCACGGGATTTTGTAGGTAAAAGACTTTCCATCACATTTTTAGCGTCATTTTTAGCGGTACAATATTCTCTGGAGTCAATATAATACTTTCACTTGAGGAAGACGCACTCATTCATTATAATTCTAAATACTGAAAAAAAAAAATCAACTACGAACGAAAGCAGAATGCATTTAACTTCGCGCGTTGTTTATTTTTCATCAACTTTTTTTTTAAATTTTGCGTGCTCGCAATTTTTCAGCCAGTCACATATTCAATACATTGTTCCCGCATGGTTTGTGATTCACCTCTTTGCTGATTGGAACATTTACTAACAATATCCACATTCCAAATCCAATATATTTTGGTCCCTAGGGATTAATGAGCTATTTTGGTCCCTGTTTACGAACTAGCCCTTTTGAATAGATGTGATAAAAATTCTATTTTCACTTCAGTAGCTCAAACATGTAGGTTTTGCTGCCTGAAATCAGTGAGCAAAATGCGATTTTGCTCACTGTGTGAGACAAAGTAACTTTTTATTTTTTGTTTCTAGAATTAGCCGCGGATAAGTATATACCTATTCGACCTTGGGTTGATCATACAATTCGAAACATTCACACTCTATCTCTTTCCCGCCATTAGAACGAGAGATAGACAAAGACCAGGCCTTTCGAAGTTCCAATTTTGAATTCGACCCCAAAGACAAACACGTTCGGCATTTCGTGTTAACTAAAGAAATTTTGCAAAAACATAATTAAGTACTTAAGTCTGCTAATGTAATTTATTGAATTAATAACTCGTTGTTGGATTTAAACGAAAATTAGTATGTACTACAAATAAAACTGATATTTAACCTGATTGCTTAGATTGTTAATTTGTAAGTCTCTTGTGTAAACTTTACTATAACTACACTGTTGTATTAGGTTAGCCTGTAAAGATAGTGTGTGTTTAAATAAATAAATAAATAAATAAAATATTTATTTCTAGTTTCAAAAAGTGTTCTCGCTGCTGAAGTGAAAAGTTATGCGTGTCACGAGAAGCAATTTTTGCATCTCGTGCCTTTGAATCCCTCGCCACACTCAGGATTAAACTTTAACTTAGAAATAGAATTTGTAATATCGCTTGGCCTGCAGACTTTTAGTTAAAATAAGTTTGAAATCGCCAATCCGGCTTGAGCTAGCGTGGTGATCAATGCTCGTGCCTTCTCTGTATGAGAAGAGGCCTTTGCCCTGCAATGGGACAGGAATAGGCTGGTATTATTATTAAAATTCAGTTTACTAGTTTACGTCCTATAACTCTCAGACCTACTGAAAACACTCAAAAGTTTTATTAGAATCGGTCAAGACGTTTCGGAGGGGTTTTGTAACAAACACTGTGACACGAAAATTTTATATAGATACTAGCAGACGTCGGTACGTCTGCTAGTATCTATATAAAATTTTCGTGTCACAGTGTTTGCGGTTTCACCCGCGTTGGTCCCGTTCCCGTGGGAATACAGGAATAAAAAGTAGCCTACATGTTAATCCGGGGTGTCAGCTCACTCCATACTAAATTTTATTAAAATCCATTCAGTAGTTTATGCGTGAAAGAGTAACAAACATCCATCCATCCATCCATCCCCACAAACTTTCGCGTTTATAATATTAGTAGGATTAGAATAATAATATGCCTACTTGCATGTCATTTTACTGGCATATTAAAATGGCCGTAATATAATACTAAAATAAATAAATAATAATAAATATTCCACAACTTTTCGCACAACGCCATTTAGTCCCAAGTTAAGCTTGAGAGCTTGTGTTATGGGTACTAAACAGCTGATAAACATACTTAAATATTTCTAAATATATACATATTATAGATAAATTACACCCAGACAGAACAAATGATCGTGCTCATCACACAGTAATTTGTCCTGGGTGGGAATCGAACCCACGACCTTCGGCATAGCAGTCAGGGTCACTAACTACTAGACCAACAGGCCAGTCAATAATACTAGTCTTTATACTTGTAGCTTACAGATAAATAGGGCCTACGACGTTGCTACGGAGTGCTACGAAATCTCTACGAGTTATAGTTTTACATAGGTGCTTACAATTATTATATCAATTATATTTATAGTTATTTTAACTACGTCTCAAGTTCTCAACTCCCTCAGCTTTTCGATCTAGCGTCACAAGCACTACCTACCTGTAGAGCATAAGGTCCTGGGTTCGATGACCAATTTAGGCAGTGTCATTCGTTTTTTACACGGTTATTAGTCAAATGTTGCCACGCATTTACGCCTATGAAAGATATAGTAACCTTTTTTAATCATGTAGAACTTTTTTACCGCGAACATTTTGTCCATGGTTAACCAAACAGTCCAATTTCAAAAACGGAATTATGGCGTTTTCTGTCAAAATACAGGTCGCATTGTCAATTTCGTTGTGCATTCATACGCCTAATAAGTTACGCTTGTCGTTAATGAAACAAATTTAAAACTCACGGCAGGTTTTCTAAGAAGCCATTGTTGTAACACGACAAACTTATCTTTACAGCTGCTCAAACGCCGAATCTATGTGTTGTCAGAGCAAAAAACAGTTTGACATCCGCATTTACATGTTGGCTACATATTTCGTCGTACAATTTTCGCGGTAAAATTGATTATCAAGTATTTTGACTTTATTTTTTTTTTGTTTGTTGACGGGCACGGCTCGTAACTGATTGAGGCTTGTTATTTCTTTTTTTTTCCAAGGAGTTTAGTTGGGTTTAAAATTTTACGGTTAAGAAGGAGATTGGTATTGTGTGAGTTTAAAGAATGTACGATACCTGTAGTGTGACTAAAAGTGTATTGGAATTTGGTTTAATGATGAACTTGCAAATTCATTACAATGCGTTTTGCAGAGTATTATTTAGGGACCTAGTCTAACTTTTAAAATATTTATTTCTCTGATGTTTTCTGAAAGATTCAGTTTTAAGACTATTTAGTGATGGCCAAACACGTCATACTTCTGCTCTATTTATAGGTAGGTAATTATTAATATATGTAACAAATAATTATTACCTGAATCGTATTCTGCAAAGAAATAAAGCATTCTCCACCAACTCCAAGCATAAACACAGAACTTTAATGATTATAACAGTTCTGTGTGGAAAAAGTAAGATTTTCATCGCGAAAATAGGACCCAGTAGTTGCACTTCTAGCATTCACACAAATTTTATTAAAGCTTCCCACTGACCAAACGTTTAGAACAATAACCAAAGTCATAAACTACTTTCTTACAGGAATAACTCACCATCTTTGCAAGTGGAGACACAAGCAACAACTAGTTCATGATACCCTAAATATAGCAATGTGCACCATGAGATACATAACATTGAACAAGTAATTCTGTGATAACTTGGCAGTGTGCACTTTAAGATGTATCTTAGAGTGCACACTGCCAAGAATAATCTTGTTTGTGAAGTTATGTAGGTATACCTACATACCTACACAAACAAGATTATTCTTTTTACGCAATAGTAAATATTTGGTTTGAAAACACACTTGATACAAATGTTTACTTCATAACGAATATAAAAACAATCAACATTTCATAAAAATCCGTATAAAGTATAAAAAAATAACAATATTCTCACCTCCTTGCGTCGCGTCGGTTTGTATCGACTCGGCGAATAATTTTTGAATTCTAAATATTATATAGGTACCTGACGGTACTGTCGACATAATCATGCTATAACTAAAAATTCATTTGGAAACATGTAGATATATTGTAAGTTGCTGTAAGACGTTTTGTTTCACTAACAATATTTTTGAATCTACAATTTTTTAAAGTTGGCTGTATCTACCGAGATACATTGTCAAGAAAAGGGTTAAAGGGTTAATTAATATAACTAAATTAAACCCACATCATTTCTTAAAATGAATTGTTGCAATTTACAACTAATTGTGACAGTGCTGTGACAATAAAATAAAATAAATTCGGCGTGTATTGTAATTGTAACATGCTTAATTATAGGTGCTTTCTTTACAAAGTGTGCATTAAAAATAACCTTTTTTAACTTCTGTCTAATGCTATTGTAAATGGAGTTATAGATTTTGATGTTATAGATTTTGTAGTTATAGATTTTGACTGGCCTGTTGGTCTAGTAGTTAGAGACCCTGACTGCTATGCCGGAGGTCGTGGGTTCGATTCCCACCCAGGACAAATGTTTGTGTGATGAGCACGATCATTTGTTCTGTGTCTGGGTGTAATTTATCTATAATATGTATATATTTAGAAATATATAAGTATGTTTATCAGCTGTTTAGTACCCATAACACAAGCTCTTAGCTTAGCTTGGGACTAGATGGCGTTGTGTGTAAAAAGTTGTGGAATATTAATTTATTATTTATTATTATTAAAACATTAATTCATCTAATCACATGAAATTATTGACGTTTTGATTGAACGACGTAACTCGCCGCCAAAATTCAAATGTCAATAGGTACAGACGAAAAAAACAAACTAAAACCAGCATCATTCAAATAAAGAACGACCAAACAATATCACCGGGCATTTCGAATCGAGATCATTTTATTGCACTTGATACGTTTGACAGCCGAGAACGTTCCAATTTCAAACGTTACGCGCCAAATTGAATTCGGTCAAAGGAAAAAATGGTAAAATATCTCGAGTCCAATTTCAATAGTCTTTTGAATATTTGACGAGAATGCAAAGGATTGACCTTTGATGACGCGAATTCTTTAAGAGTTAAGGTTATAAAATATCCTCCCTGCTAGGTATTTGTTATACCTACAGTGTTATGTTCTTCTACTGTATGTATACCAGATAGACATGTTGCTGGGGAGTTTGTTCCGCCACTTCTTTTTCCTAACAAAAACACTAAGTCTAGTAGGCAGTAGTGAAGGGCAGGTGTTTAGGGGGACCAACTTGTGTAATTTTTGACATTCAAAAAGTTCTGATCCTCAGCTTGATTTGAATAAAAGACTTTTGATTTTGTTTTGTTTTGATTTTGACAGTTTAAAATAAAATAATGTTGTCACACTAAAGCTAGGTACTTACTAGGACAGTAATTTTCTAAAAATATTTACTTTTATTTAAGTTCGTACCTACCTACATTGTGTCTCTTATTGGAATATGACATGTACAGCAAATAATTATTTTGCCAGTCTTTAAACCTTATATAATATTACAAAAAAAATACGTCTTAACTTTCAACGTTAGTTAGTTCAAATATTTTTAATGAACTAATTTCGCAAATACTATGATAAATTATTGGTCATTTGGTAGGACCTACTTGTTGTAAAGTTTAAGATCAGCTATAAACCTAACCTGTTAAAAAATTGTAAAGTTGTTTCAATTTCAATTATATTTTTTTAAACTAACCTACTTACAACCTTTTTTGACAACCAACTGTCAACTGATTAAAAAAAATATATGTCTAAGCATACATTTCGACGAGTCACGTGACCAAAAACGTAGGGAACAGCTGATTTTATTTTCGCGATTTTGGAGTTTGTCCCATAGTAAAAGATGTTTATAATGATGAGTACAATGACCCCTTATTAAGAGGATGGCAGATATTTAGAAAGCACCTTATATACAGGTTGAATACCATCTACTTCTAGTTCTTAAAATGCAGCTATATTTTCTACGAAACACTCACGCCCCTATAATGACCAATTATTAAAAAAAAAAACAGAAAAAACATAAATTCCCGTCTTTATTCCCATTATTTGCTCTTTAGGATCCAATATGGCGGACAATAGAAAATTCTATGATACCTGCGGTGAGCTAATTACCTCTAAAACGAAGAGGTGAAAGTATCCAAGGTGTTTTGAACCACCATTGGTTAGGTAGAGGGTGAGGGGATGAGAGTTAGCGATAGCGACAGCGGTTTCAGACTAGACTAGACTAGAATCTTCTTCATAAATAGTTCTTTTTCGACTGGTTAGTAACTAATCAGCAGGCCTAGCTACATTACAAATTCGATTTTTACTATCGTAATCGATAAAGCGACCTTAGAAAGAAAATGGCGTGTATGGAATTAGCTGTTTGTCAACTGTCAAGGTGTTAACGAGTAGAATTTGTAATATGGCTGAAAATTAAATACACTTGACAGTAGATCACAAACAGCTGATTCCATATACCTACGCCATTTTTTTTCTATAACAGAAAAAGCATAGAAATATAATTTTTAATATGGCTAGGCCTGCGGGTGTACCAGAGCTTTAATGCGGCCCATGGGCCCCAACTGACTTGGCTTCACAGGCTGTCGAGGTTTCATAAATGAGAAAGTAGTTTGTTTGTCGGCTTTTCACGAAAAAAAGGACTAAACGGATCGTAATGAAATGCGGCATGGACATAGATCATATCCTGGAGACGGCTAAAGAGCTGGAGAGGATATCTTTTGTCTATTACAAACGCAAAAAAAAATAAGAAAGTTCGTTTTCTAAACATTTTTCAAATGCAGCGCCATCTTGGATGACATGCCTAAAGACGGCTAAAGAGATGGAGAGTCTATCTTTTGACTATTACAAACGCAAAAAAAAATAAGAAAATTCGTTTTCGACATGACAAATGTGACAAATGTCTTCCTAAGTAGTCCATTATCAGGGGACAATTTGACATTAGACAATTCTTAAGCATTAACTAAGAAGGTAACAATGAGGTAACCTAACATTTATAATGGATTCTAAGGCGTAGCGAAGTTTGCCGGAGCAGCTAGTCCTGTAGGTACAGACGCCAGCACATCAAGTTACCCCAATGTGTCAAATTTTCCCAATTGAATATGAACCTTATTCTGTTTGACATAAAGTAGAAAAACGATCAAGGAAAATTGACACATTGGGGTACATTGATGTGCTGGCGTCTGTACAAAGGTAAGGTAAACTTCATAACCTAACAGGATAAATACATTAGAAAAACTTTAGCAAAACCACACAAAGTTAAAAGTAGCAAGAATGATATACGAACAAATAAAACTCGGGACCCGAAAATTACCATACACCGGGTCTAAAACATATTACAGGCAACACGCGGAGCGTTACAAGATCTCCTATTGTGTTACCTGTCAAAATAATTCTTTCTTTTTTTTACCCCCATCCCGTTTTTCGCTTTTTTTTTTGTTCCGTTTTTTAAGCGTCGCCGGCCAGAACGGTGCCGGCGAAAATTGGATATCAAAAGGAGTCTTTTTAAGACTCTAGATTTGTGGTCGATAAGAGTTAGTCCGTTTGTTTTATCTGTGGTCATTTCGACTTGAATGTGTTTGCTGAAATACGGTTGTGGTGATACCGTTTTTCGAGTTTCGAGTTTATTTGAGGTAGAAATAACATCGCCTGTAGTTCCAAAAGGGTTAGGCAGAGTTATACCTGTTAAAACAGTACATTTCGCCAGTTATGTTAGTCCCATGTAATCCAGATTTCGAACTGCTTCTGAGAAATCCCAGATGGAAAAACTCAATAACGTTTTGCCTGCCTCGGGGATCGAACCCGGAGCCTCTTGCTCAGCAGTAGCGCTGGCGACCAGTCAGCAGGCAGAGGTGTACCTATCGCATTATGTAATGTATGTGTTGTAAATGTTTAAGTTCCTTGTTGTACTCTAACATTGTTGACACCTCTAGAATCTTGATATATCAATGACTGGTCTAGTGGTTATTAGCCCCGAATGCTATTGCGGAGGTCGTGGGTTCAATTCCCCCCCAAGACAAATGTTTGTGTCATGAGTACTTGTTCTGTGTCTGGGTGTAATTTATCTGTAATATGTATGTATTTAGAAATATATAAGTATGTTTATCAGCTGTTTAGTACCCATAACACAAGCTCTGTTTAGCTTGGGACTTGGCGTTGTGTGAAATTGTGGAATATTTATTTATTTTAATTTATATTTGACTGCCTCGTTGGTCTAGTGGTCGCAAGCGCTACTGCTGAGCATGAGGTCCAGCAGGCCTAGCCAAGTTACAAATTCTATTTCTATTCTATTTCTATGATAGAAAGAAAATGGCGTATATGGGATCAGCTGTTTATCAACTGTCACATTTTAAGTCATATTACAAATTCTACTCGTTATGGCGATAATAGAAAGATAAACATTGGCGTTGGTTGCCAAGTTGACACACTGCGTCAATCGCTCATTTCATAGCGAAGATAGAAAAAAACATTGTCTATGGCGAGCGCAATGTAAAAATGCGGCTGTATACTTCGTACGCTGGTGAAACTAGTATACGATTTGAATTTGTTATTTTAGCGTCGAAATTAATTTGGAATTAAGGTTCCCTTTACTATCGTTTTACGTATAATAACTATAAAATTATGAATTAAATTAAATTAAATTAAAAAATTATTAAACCAAATTATGTATCGTTTGGCTGGGGTATCAGATAGTTTGGTAGAAATTTTACCCCAGTTGCGATCTACAACTTCCCTACCTTTAACAGATTACTACCTGGGGATGTAAATCATATTTAAATTAACATACAACATGTTGATTAAAATATGTTTTAAATTATTAATTTGGTTTCTAGTAAATAAACAAACAACATTAGAAACATATGTGTTTAATTTTTATGTTTGATCAATATGGGTACATAGAATAGAATAATGTTTATTTGTTTAAACCATGGTATAAAAAGATGATAGAAAACAAAAAAAGAACGGAACAGACAAGTTTACATGTGTTCGAAAGTAGACCGTATTACATTAGTGTATAAATATATGAGTATAGGTAGAACCTCATATAGCTAAACTTTTTTAAATTTATTAGAAAATTACAACTTTGCTTTGCTTTTGCATGACAATGACAACTTACAGAATTGTATTTCATTCGTAATTTTTTGTTTATTTTCGAAGGGTTGATCACTATGGTTACGTTATAAACTTGATGTTGGCAGAATTGCTAAACGTCTAAATGTACGTAAGCAATGAGTTTTATTTAATTTAAATTGAATGTATTTCTAAGATAAACCTATAAAAATATTAGGTTTCTACACTTCTCCTCCCCATAAACTATCACACACTCTTCCTTGCGCGCAATTTTCTTAAAAAAGGATCCAAAGATTTCGCTTAGAGTATTAATACCTACATAAGATTACTCAATTACTGTTTTTTTATCGTAGCCGATGCAATAAACAATTCAGCATGGCTCTGCCTTGAATTAGCTCATTTTGGCTACCTCCAGAAATGGCGGTGGATGTTTGCATGCTTATGTTATGCCCATCTGTTGGCATCTCCAACATTTTATTAATTATATTTGAACTCTATGTAACCTTTATCTGTCATGTTGTGTCTATGCCTTTATTTTTTATAAGTACATGTGTCAACAGTCAGTTTAAAAATATAGCATCTCGATTGTTTCCCCGAACAAGTCGCATTATTTTTTCTCCACAAACCTCTCTCAATTCTACCAGCCAAAACCGTAGAAATAATACAGTCATACCACCTCAAACATTGGTCCTTCGAAAATAGAGAGGCCTGTGTAAAAATCGTGCACTATAAAGTGTCGTGCAGGAGTGTTGTTGAGCAGTAGTCGACGCCAACATCTACAGCCGCCGATCGATTGAACAATCCAACATTAAGATTTGCTATCATCAAAATAAAAAAAAGTGGAAGAAGAGTATTAGAAACATAAAAGGATTACACGTGTTTTCAAAATGACGGGAAGTTGCAGATGAGAACAAAGCCGCCATCATAGCTATTCGGCGTGGTCACGTGGTGACGATATCCGCTATACGAGTCGTCGTACTACCGCTGCTCGCCGCCAGGGGCGCTACTATATTCGCCGTAACAAGTAGCCGTTTGACACTATCGGTAAAGCAACGAGGTTTCAGCCGCTCACCGCCAGAGGCCTCCGTTGTGCTCATCAAGCTGCAACCAATCATCGCGTATTCTCGTCCACTACCAACATAATCCATCGAAGTTTTTCAAGTTTTGCTGCTCGCTACTCGCCGCTTGGGAGCGCTTCTGTGCTTCCGCCCAGTTTTTTTTTCTGCTGTGTTGTGTCGCCATTTTGAGACTGTGTTTGATTGACCGTCACGTTCGTTTGTTTTGTGTTTGTATAAGTAGCTCTAGCTAAGACTAAGCTATTAATATTATTAGTTACTTTAAGTTGATAAGTGCAAAGCATTGTGTGCAAAAATGTCCGACTCCGACTGTGATGCTCGTGATGAGAAGTTGGCATTAATGAGGAAGCGTGCTGCCGTGAAAGGCCTGCTAACAAAGTATTTCAACTTGTTCAAAGAACAAAAATCAGATTGCGTACATCAAGCCCTTCTCGTTAAAGAGGAGCGCCTGAAATCGGCTTTTGAAAAATTTGAATACTTGAATTTGGAAATTTGTGCTATTGATCCTTCGGCCGACGATTTTGATGCCGTCGAGTCCAAATATTTAGAAACTCTAACAATTATAAAAACCCTTCTTAATAGTACTTCGCCATCACCACAGCATGCTGCTCCTCCTCCAAAACAGCTAACCAAATTGCCTCAAGTCAATGTACCGATATTTACGGGTAAGTACTCAGAGTACAAATCCTTCATAGGATTATTTGATGCATTAATTCATCGCAATCACAGTTTAGAAAGCATTCAAAAATTGTTTTATCTTCGTAACTTTCTGCAAGACGAACCTCTCGATCTCGTCAAAAATTTACCTTTAGTAGCTGAAAGCTATAGCGAGGCTAGGGTCATATTACAGGAACGCTATGACAATAACTATAAAATAACTTGTGATCATATTATCAGCCTGCTAGACATAACGCCTATAGCTAAGTCAACAGCACACAATATTAGGATGTTTGTATCTACTGTGAAACAGCAGTTAGCTGCTTTAAAAAATTTAAATCACAATATTAATTCATGGGATCCAATTATTCTTTGTATACTGACACGAAAGCTAGATATGTATTGCAGTAAAGATTACCAACTCATTAGAGATAAAGAGCCTAAAGTTTGTGATTTCATCGGATTTTTAGAGAAGCGAGCACTTGCACTTGAGGATTCAGAGAAAACAACGGTAAAGGTCCCCACAGCTAAAGCGACTCACGTAGTAACTGTTAAGAAAGGTGATGCAGGAGCTGGATCCATGAATATCACGCCGCCACCAGCAGTCTGCATGCTATGTAAGTCGTCCCATAAGTTATTTCTTTGTCCTAAATTTAAATTAATGTCTGTTTCAGATCGTTTAAAATTTGTCTCAGATAATAATCTATGTAATATCTGTTTAAACAATCACAGCAAGAAGTGCAGGTTTTTCTTCAAGTGTGAAGTATGCAAAGAAAAGCATAATACCTTACTTCACCTAGATAAAGCCCAGTCACCTGTGACTTTGTTTACAGAGTCAAATAATAAACATGTTTTGTTGCCTACAGTCCGAGTTAAGCTAATAGCGTCTAATGGAACTGAGGTACATGTTAGGGCCCTCCTTGACAGTGGGTCACAAATATCTTTTATTACAAGTGAACTTGTACAATTATTAAAATTAGAACTCAAGGAAGCCAACACCCCGGTATTGGGTATTGGTAGTGCAATTAATATTGGAAAAAAGGTCAACATTCAGTTACATTCGATTGTAAATGAATTTAATATCCCTGTAACTTGTTACATATTAAGCAATATTACCACTAAATTGCCTCAGGTGAAAATAAATTTGAAAAATATGGTTATTCCTAAAAATATTAATCTTGCGGACAAAACTTTTAATAAACCAGGTGTTATACATATGTTATTAGGAGCTGATGTGTTTTTCCAGGTGCTGCTACCGCCTGAGCCTGAACTGAATATCCAGGAGGTCACCCATCCTGAACGCAGTGCCACTACACCTACAGTTCCAGTACTACATACTCAATTTGGATATGTTATTGCTGGTTCGGTACCTCTAGCTCCATCTTCAAAACAAGTAACATCTTTATTTTGTCAAAACTGTGATAATTCTTTAAATGATACTCTTTTCAAATTTTGGGAGACTGAAAGTATTCCTGAAGTCTATCCTGAAAAATTACCTGAACATGAGGCATGTGAGAAGCTATTTTGTAGCAATGTAATATTAGATACTAAAAATAATAGGTTTCAAGTTGCGCTACCTCTTAAGTTGCCTTTGGAATCCATAAATAAAACTCTTGGGAACTCGTTTAATTTAGCCTTAAAAAGATTTCATAATTTAGAAATCAGATTGCAAAAAGATAATTTTCTTTACAATTTATATAAAGAATTTATAGATGACTATTTGAAACAAGGCCATGGCACAGTCATCGATATCAGGGAATATGACCTTTGTACTGACCCGGTTTATTTTATGCCACATCACCCTGTCCTAAGACTTGATAAAAAGACAACCAAGTGCAGGGTAGTATTTGATGGGTCTATGAAAACTAGTACCAAGATTTCTCTGAATGATGTGTTATTGAATGGACCTGTAGTTCAAAAGGAATTGATAGACATTTTATTATTATTCAGAGTTGACAAATATATTTTCATAACTGATATAAGAAGTATGTTCAGACAAATCTTGTTAGATCCTAAGTTTAGGTCGTTACAAAATATCCTTTGGAGGGACAGCCCCAAGGATAGCATTCAATGCATACAGTTAAACACTGTCACATATGGTTTAAAGTGTTCCTCTTATTTGGCTACACGTTGCTTAAAAGAATTAGCACAAATATATAAGCAAAAATATCCGTTGGCTTCAGAAATACTTACAAATTACACATATGTCGATGACGCACTTGTGTCTCAAGGTTCTTCAAGTCTTCTAATAGAGTCAAAAAGACAACTTTGTGAGCTTTTGAGAATTGGTGGATTCCAATTACATAAATGGTTTTCAAACTGTCCTGAATTGTTAGCTGACATACCTGAATCACTACAACATTTCGACAATATAGAGTTAGAGAAAAACAATGCTTCTCTTAAGACATTAGGCATTCATTATAACATTAATAGTGACACATTCATGCTTTCATGCCCAAATTCCAACACTTGCATGCCTACCACTAAACGTGAAATATTAAGCTTTATCGGTAAATTTTATGACCCACTAGGATTAGCTGGGCCCATAGTGGTAAGAGCCAAGGTAATTATGCAAAGGATATGGCAAGCCCATATAGCTTGGGACGCACAATTAGTTGATAAGCTGCTTAAAGCATGGAGTGACTTTTATTATAGCATTAATGACATGACGCCTATAGCTATACCACGTTATATTTCATGCAATGCGCGTTCTATCCAGATCATAGGATTTTGCGATGCTTCCAGCTCTGCCGCATATGGATGTTGTGTTTATTTCAGGGTCGTTGATGTCACTGGCGCAGTCAAAGTCTCATTAATCGGTTCAAAATCACGTGTCAATCCGTTGAAACAAAACCTAACTGTGCCTAGGCTTGAGCTTAATGCTGCTGTATTGCTAGCCAAACTTGTTGCCAGAGTATGTAACACACTGCAACTTAAATTAAAAATTGATAATGTTGTCTTGTATTCTGATTCACAAATCGTTTTAGCATGGATAAAAACCAACATAAATACACTCAATGCATATGTGTCAAATAGGGTAAAAGTTATTGTACACCTTACACATCAATTTCATTGGGCATATATAAGTTCTGAGGAAAACCCTGCTGATTGTCTAAGTAGAGGTATCTTGCCGCACGAGTTGTTTAGTCATCCTTTATGGTGGAGTGGTCCTAGCCTCTTACATTGTGGTGAGTACAACCCCAAAAACCTGTCAGACTTGCCGTTTGATGGTGACTTGCCAGAGACTAGGAGTTGCGCTGCCACCTCAAGTGCATTTGTTTGCACTCTTCCAGAAGAACAAATATGTTTGGACTTTCTTAATAAGTTCTCAGACATAAATAAAATGCAACGTATATTAGCATACATACTACGTTTCGTTCAGTATACAAGGTATAAAAATGTAAAAAGTAATGGCTGCTTAACAAGTAAAGAATTAAATGATTCATTATTGATGATTGTAAAAGCTGAGCAACAAAAATATTTAAAAGATGATATTAATGATTTAAAATTCAAAAATAAAATTTTAAAAGGTAAAGCCACTATGTCCTTTTATTGATGACAGGGGTCTAGTTAGAGTAGGTGGTCGCCTGCAAAATGCTTCGATTCCATATTCTCAGAAACATCCAGCGGTTCTACCTCGAGATTCTCGCGTCACACAATTGATTATCCAAAGCGAACATGTAAAAAATCTCCATGCAGGACAAAGACTGGTTCTGTCAACAATAAATCAAAAGTTTTGGATCGTAAATGGCATTCAAGAAGTTAAAAAAGTCATTCATAAATGCGTTATTTGCTTTAAATTAAAAGCCGACACTGCTAAGCAATTGATGGGGTCTCTGCCTCATGATAGGGTAAACGCATGTCGACCTTTTCAAAAAATTGGGTTAGATTTTGCTGGACCAATTTTAGTAAAACAATCTAGAATTAGAAAACCAATAGTGAGTAAGGCATATGTTTGTGTATTCGTGTGCTTTGTAACAAAGGCCATACACCTTGAGCTAGCTTCAGATCTTAAAACGGAAACGTTTCTCGCCTGTTTGAAAAGATTCATAGCACGAAGGGGCCTACCCACTGATATCTATAGTGATAATGCATCAACTTTCAAGTGTGCAAATAAACAGTTGCAAGAATTGTATAAATTACACAATTCAAAGGAGCATCAAAAGGAAATTCATGATTTTTCAGCACAGAAAGGCATTAACTTTAATTTTATTCCATGTTACTCCCCTATATTTGCTGGCTTGGCAGAGGCAGGTGTGAAAAGTTTCAAGTTCCATTTAAAAAGGGTGGTTCAAAAGGCTTTACTCACCTATGAAGAATTAAACACTGTACTATGTCAAATTGAATCTGTATTGAATAGTAGACCACTAATGCCACTGTCAACCGACATTAATGATTTTTCTTGTCTTACTCCTGGTCATTTTTAGTAGGTTCTGCGTTAAATGCTTATCCAGAACCAGATAGTGATACAAATAGTTTAAAATTTGTATAAACATGAAAAATTCTTTTTGGAAAGTATGGCATAAGTATTATTTGAACATACTGCAATCTCGGCCGAAGTGGAGGGATTGTCATCCAAATGTAAAGATAGGATCTTTAGTAATATTAAAAGAAGATAATACTACACCAATGTATTGGCCAATGGCCAGAGTAACGCAAATTTTCCCAGGGCCTGATAATAAGGTCAGAGTTGTGGAAGTTAAAACAGCAAATGGTAAAACCCATAAACGTTCTATTGTAAAAATCTGTGTTTTACCCGTTGAGTGTAGTTCAGTCCAAGTAAATGGTTAAATTACATGTTTAAATCTTAAACAATGTCCATATTAGTTTTAAGTGTTTAAAGCATTTGTTTGCGTTCTAGGCATTTCTAAGTATGTTTTTGTTTTTAAGCATAATGTTTTATGGCATTTCTATTTTAGTTATGAAAGTACTAACATCTATCTCAATGTTAATAATATTGTTACTTTGTATTTAATAAAATAAGAACCCTAGTTCCAAGTGAAGTGATTTGTAAAGTATTGTTTAGTTTTTAGTAATACAAATAGGTCTAGTTGACCAAATATTATATATATAAAAAAAAAAAATGTGTTTTAGCATTGTACTGACTTAAGTTATACATGATTCTATTGCTGTTGTTTAGTTTACCAGAGCTAGGTTCTTATGTGTATATTTCAAAATTTAAAATACCTCATTGGTTAGCTTATGTTAAGTTTTTGTTGTTTTCACTAAGTTTATGTAATGTGTTTATCACTTTTGTCCCTGATGGGCAGTATGTTGGCATCTCCAACATTTTATTAATTATATTTGAACTCTATGTAACCTTTATCTGTCATGTTGTGTCTATGCCTTTATTTTTTATAAGTACATGTGTCAACAGTCAGTTTAAAAATATAGCATCTCGATTGTTTCCCCGAACAAGTCGCATTATTTTTTCTCCACAAACCTCTCTCAATTCTACCAGCCAAAACCGTAGAAATAATACAGTCATACCACCTCAAACACCATCTTCATGCAAAGTTGGAACTGGTTGTGGTGGTGGTAAACGAGCTTTCATCGCAATCTTGTGTAGCACACAACATGCTGTTGTTATTTTGCTAATTACAAAGGGATGATATTGCAGTACCCTGTCTCTAAGCAAACAACTCCACCGAGCTTTCAGTAATCCAAAACAGTGCTCAATGCTGTTACGCGCTTGCACATGCTTTTGAGTCATATTGTTCTTCTCTGGAACCTTGAACTGCATTGAGGATGGGAGTCATTAGCCAAGGGCGTTGCGGATACCCAGCCCAGAGTCACCTGAAATATTTATTTATGTATAAGAAACAAACATACATTCCTACTAATTAACTTGATTTTTATGATTTCGTAAACATTTACCTAATAACCATACTCGTTCTTTATTTTGATGAAGTTCACGCATATATGATTCAACTCTACTCGATGACCACGTGAATCATGTGTAGCTCCACCAAACTTTGCATTCACATTGATAATAATATAAAGATAACTGTCACAAATCTGTAAAATAAAACTGAAATTAAGGAATGTTTTAATACTATTATACCTACCTGAACAGAATCAAAATCACAAGTCTTTTTTTTCAAATTAATTAATAGTCCTCGGTCTTGTCTTGTACTCGGAAAGACAATCTATTTCGCCATGATATTTTGGTGATTCAATGCATGAACAACTTGTCTGATGCAGCGACTAGTTGTGCGTTGAGTAAGGTGGTGAGTGATACCAACAATTCGTTGATAAGATCCTGTGGCCAAGAAACTAAGAGCGCACAACACCTGATCGAAGACAAACAAAAAATAAATCAAATGATAAATAATGTAATAAATGTATGCACATTATGAACTTAATTACCTTGACTTCCAATGGAATCTCGTTGGACCCTTTCAACGAAGTTTTCCCTCGTAGGTCTTGAACTAAGGCTTCGAAAGTCTCTTTATTTCAAAGACATTCAATACCTAAATCTCTTTGCTTTATTTAATCGAAATCGCTGGATAAACAAAGTGTCCGACATTTCTTCTATAGTTTCCACGCACTGCCGATATAGTTCTCTTCTCCAGCATCTTAACAGCACTTCTTCGTTATGAGCGCACCACAACATATTTAAAGTATGCATTTTAAAACTTTATTTCAAAATCCAAGAAAATCAACAACATCACACTTGACAGTTGACAAACAGATGATTCCATATCCGCCATTTTCTTTCTATTGTCGATTTACGATTACGATGATAGAAATAGAATTTGTAACTTGGCTAGGCCTGCAGGGTTCGATCCCCGGGTCGGGTAAAGTGTTATTGAGTTTTTCCATCTGGGATTTCTCAGTAGCAGCCCGGAGTCTGGGTTTGTGCCCGATTGATGGCAATAGGCTCGCCCCCTATTACATGGGACTTAAACATAACTGGCGAAATGTGGGTGTACTACCAGGTACGCCTCTGCCTAGCCCTTCGGGGATTACAGGCGTGACGTTATGTTGTATGTTTGTTTAATTTATATAACTTTGTTATTCCATTGAAATTTAAAACTTAACTTGCGAATCGTGGGTGTACTAAATAATAAATAAAATTCGTATTTGTTAATTGATTTTGTAAAAATTACTTTTACATGTCAAACAAGCTATATGTATACAGAAACAACTCTGCCATACTCTTACGTGTTAGCGGCGTAATGTTATGTATTATTAATAACCAAGTACTTAATCATATGATTTACACCTGATAGGCTAATATCCTTTTGCGTACGTAATTAATAACAGCTGTTGTAAAGACAGGTGTGAATTCTGACTTATCGTTGATGTTAATTGGATAGGGATCGATGTATGGACGCCTTTAGGCCACTTCTTTTGGTGTTAAGTGTAAATAACCTTGTTGGTTTATTGGTTGTTAGTGCTACTGCCGAGCTTCAGCTTCTAGGTTCAATAAGGTGTCATTAGAGTTTTTCTATCTGTAATTTCTTATTTGCAGTTGTGTGGATTTGTAAACTCTTCAACCAGTTTAAATAAATAAATCATTTATTTCAGGTAACAAAGACCCATCCTACTAATATTATAAACGCGAAAGTTTGTGAGTATGGATAGATGGATGGATGGATGTTTGTTACTCTTTCACGTAAAAACTACTGAATGGATTTTAATAAAATTTGGTAAGGAGTTAGCTGACACCCTGGATTAACACATAGGCTACTTTTTATCCCTGTATTCCCACGGGAACGGGACTTACGCGGGTTGAACCGCGGGACGTCTGCTAATAAATACCTTAACCTAATAATACTTACATAAGTAGACACTAATAACACTTTTGTTAGTACCTACATAGATCTAAAAAAAAATGTTAGTAACACTTCATTTCACTAGCACGATGCTTAAGCGTTCTTGTGGAATTTGTCCGCGGAAACGGCGGAACACCACATTCTGTAGCCAAAAACCAAGGGGTATCGTGTTACCCTGTAACCAGCAGGCCTAGCCATATTACAAATTCTATTTCCATTATCGTAACCGAAAAGCCGACAATAGAAAGAAAATGGCGTATATGGAATCAGCCGTTTGTCAACTGTCAAGTGTTAACGAGTAGAATTTGTAATATGGCTGAAAATTAAATAAACTTGACAGTTGTCAAACAGCTGATTCCATGTACGCCATTTTCTTTCTATGCAATAGAATGGAATTAGAATTTGTAATATGGCTACGCCTGTAGGTTGTGGAGGTCTGTCAGGCAGTCGCTCCATGTAAAACACTGGTATTCAGCTGCGTCTGGTTAAACTGGGCTTCCAACATAGTTGGGAAAAGGTTAGGCAGATAACTATGAGTACCTAAGTTGGATTTGTAAGAAGTCTCAGAGGAGCTTGTGGGTAAAGAGTATTAGCTTCACGAGTCGATCGAAAGGCACAGACGCCAGCACGTCAAGTTACCCCAATGTGTCAAATTTCTTTGATCGTTTTTCAACTTTATACCAAACAGAATAAGGTTCATATTCAATTGGGAGATTTTGTTTGACACATTGGGGTAACTTGATGTGCTGGCGTCTGTACACAAGCAAGCAGCCGGTCCGAGGATAGGTGATTATTAATTACATACCAAGACATCTCCCTGCCGTGGAAAGTACGTTAGGCCGTGGGTCCCGTCTGTTGGTATACTGAAAACAAGGTTTATATTTTAATACCGTTAATATTTTACAAAATTCGGGGCTAACGGCTTGCTGTGCTTACCGTCGCACTAACGGGTATCCGTATATGTAGCGGATAGTCACCCTTCTCAACAAACATTGCTTAACCTTGAACACCAACCCGTACGGCTATCATTATCTACTCCGTCACTATCCTCCCCATTAAAATATTTTAATAGTCTATCCAATAAAAAAAAAATAACGCAAAAATCAATGAATTCCACAAACGAGGCGCAAGCGCAACGCTAGGCATTTCAATTATTATTATACATGGCAACCTCGCCATCTCCGCCAATTATCTGCACATAATTACTCGCCACGCTTTTAACTGGCAACACTGCAATTATCCTATTACTTTGACGTTTGCTGGTGTGGTTAATTGCCATAAAGAAGTCATATTTTATAAGAGGTATGTAGGTAAGCCATCTTGGAATGAATAGGTAGGTTCCGACCAAAGATATTCAATACTCAGTAAAGGCGGGGTATCACTAACAAAATTTTCATGCGATAGGTACCTACTTGTGTCCTAGTAGTGGGTACAAGTCGATTAGTCTAGTTTAGAACGCTCCGCTAATACTTCAAAATCGCATGATTTTAAAATTATGCAGGTACAGACGCCAGCACATCAAGTTACTCCAATGTGTCAAATTTCTTTGATTGTTTTTCAACTTTATGTAAGAGAAGGGGTGTCTTCACGAATAAAAGCATCTTTATTACTCATTATGTTTTTTATATATAAAAATCTTTTTTTTTTTCATTTAACCCAATAATTAAAATATTACAATTTTTATTTATTATTTTATTTACAATACTTAACTTTATACACTAGAAATGAAAATACAATCTAAAAACTAAAAACTAAATCTAAAATATGGCGTCAAAAAACTCATCCGCATCGCTGTCCACGGGAAGTGTACCCAAAAGACTGGCATCATTGCCACGTTGTATGGCAATGCCAAACACAAACAAACTACAAACAACAAACTTTATGTCAAACAAAATAAGGTTCATATTCATATTCAATTGGGAAAATTTGACACATTGGGGTAACTTGATGTGCTGGCGTCTGTACATAATGAATCGGAGCATATTATTTTGCTTTGATAATAATTTCTGCCTCGTTGGTCTAGTGGTCGCAAGCGCCACTGCTGATCATGAGGTCGCGGGTTCGAACCCCGGGTCGCGCAAAGTGTTATTGAGTTTTTCCATCTAGGATTTCTCAGTAGCAGCCCGGAGTCTGGATTTGTGCCCGATTGATGGCAATAGGCTCGCCCTCTATTAAATGGGACTTAAACATAACTGGCGAAATGTGGGTGTACTACCAGGTACACCTCTGCCTAGCCCTTCGGGGATTACAGGCGTGACGTTATGTATGTATGTAATAATTCTGCTTACCCCCACGGGAAAAAAGGCATATTATAAGTTTCTGTATGTAGGGGAGACCGGGGTTCAAAGTGCCGGGGGTAGGTTGTTCCGATCGAAATAGCTCCGCAAATAAAAGAGATGGCAATAGGTGTGAAGTGTGTCGCGAAACGTCATACTATCGCGCTATTGCATCAGCCATTTTAGTGACGGTGTGTCGGCGTGTGAGAGTGGTAATTGATTAGTGGCACATAAACATCACGTAAGTAAATTTTTTCGTCCTTAAACTTTTTGGTCTATCTCATTCAATTGTCTGACTATTTGCGAGTGACTTGGTATTATCAGTTAGGCAAACTATAGTGATTATAAATTTAATATCATTGGTGACTTCTTATAACCTATTCTATTGTAATTGAAGGACGCTTTGAAAATGGGATTTGGGGTTCAAAGTTCCTCTGGCGGGGGGCTAGTTGTTCCGCGGAACAACGTGCCCCGTAATGAAACACGTAAATAATGAAATTAAAACTTTGTTTTAGGATGAGAAACTATAAACGGAAAACCGAACGCGGCCAAAGTTTCGATAGACCTTTTGCAGCGGGCAGCTGATGCTGTTATTAAGCTTAAGACGGTAGCTCGAGAACTAGAAATATGTCATATGACATTATTTCGCTATGTCAAAAAGTTGAAGGCCGGTATAACACCAACTGTGGGTTACTATTCCAGACAGGTGTTCAACCACGACCAGGAGAAGACATTGGTGGATTATTTGTTGAAATGTGCGTCAATTTACTTTGGTCTCTTGCCAGAAGAAGTGAGGAAGTTAGCATATACCTACTTGTGCTGTTAAATTTGACATGCTTAACATTCCAGCCTCTTGGCATAAAAATAAACAGGCTGGAGCTGATGGGTTCACGGGTCTTCTGAAAAGAAATCCGTCTTTGTCCATAAGAGCTCCGGAAACCACAAGTGTAGGACGTGCATCTTCTTTTAACCGGCACAATGTTACCGATTTTTTTAACAAGCTCGGAGATGTCATTTTGAAACATAACTTGCTACCATCTAGAATATGGAACTTGGACGAAACAGGAGTCACCACTATATTAAAACCAAAGAAAATAGTAGCTGCAAAGGGCGTTAAACAAGTGGGTGCTATAGTGTCTCCGGAGCGAGGAACTTTACCGTCGAATTGGCAGCGAATGCAGTTGGAAATACTATACCGCCTATGTTTGTATTTCCTCGCCTTAAGTATAAAGACCTGTTCAATCGTGATGGTCCACCAGAAAGTATTGGAGCTGGAAATAGCTCGGAATGGATGACGGCTAAAGAATTCCTCATTTTTATGGACCATTTTATAAAACACACAATGAGTTGAATGCGTCATTTGTAAGAATTGGGCTCATTCAGAATGCCTGAAATCTAAAGATATACATTCCTTTATATGTCCAAATTGTAATTCTGACGACGAATCCTTTGAATAATTATTTTTTTAAGTTCTGCAACACTGAAATAAAACTATTACTTAAGTAAACCATTAATTAGATTGATCTCAGTAAAGTAAATTCTATGAGACTGAATACCTAAAGAAACTATAGTTTGAAATGTTAAAATTAGTTGATTTTATTTGTGTTTTAATTAAAGTAAATAATTTTGTTGTTTTGACAGAAAACGTTTGTCAAAGTTGATTAATATTAAAGATGTTTATTAGTCTTAGCCTATTAATTATTTTGCATTGAACATTATTACTAATAATGTTTGTTACTTTTTTTGTAGTTTTGTTTTCTCCATCCATAAAGTTTGTTGAAAATTTGTCAATAACATAAACAAAATGTATTTTTATAAATTAAACTCATAATTATTAAGTTACATGTGCTTTTTTTATTTTATATATACCTTTCCAACTAATATAACATTATTGTTGATTGGAGTTGACAGCGGAACAACTTACCTCAACAGAGGAACAATCAGCCCCTTGGTGGGGCGAGTTGTTCCCTATCGACTTGCTAAAGAAAAATTGTCCTAGGTCAAAATATATTATTGATTCAACGTATTTGTGTATAGAATTTGTAACTAGGATAAATTTCACATCTATTTATATAGGAATCATGGATCATACATCTTTCTATTACATTCATATTGCGTGCTACTCCAAAATCGGAACTTCGAACCCCGGCCTCCCCTACTTAAGTACGTTTGTATGAAAAAAAAAACCAAAATGCCTTTTTATCTTTGCGCCACAAACCGAATCCTCGTACCATTGTCAACAAAACCGTAAATTATTGAAATTGAACCCTTCTGGCTGCTCAATGATCATTTATCTCAATTAAATAAAATAAATAAATAAGTATTCCACAACTTTTTCACACAACGCCATTTAGTCCCAAATTAAGCTTGAGAGCTTGTGTTATGGGTACTAAACAGCTGATAAACATACTTATATATTTGTAAATACATACTAAATTACAGATAAATTACACCCAGACACAGAACAAATGATCGTGCTCATCACGCAAAAATTTGTCCCGGGTGGGAATCGAACCCACGACCTCCGGCATAGCAGTCAGGGTCACTAACTACTAAACCAACAGGCCAGTCAAAAAAAACAAAATGCCTTTTTATCTTTGCGCCACAAACAGAATCCTCGTTCCATTGTCAACAAAACCGTAAATTATTGAAATTGAACCCTTCTGGCTGCTCAATGATCATTTATCTCAATTGATTAGATTATCTCTCTTTTTAACCGACTTTCATTGGGTATCGTGTTAGCCAGTCGTTGGGTAGTGGAGGTCTGACAGACAGTCGCTCCATGTAAAACACTGGTATTTAGCTACATCTGGTTATACTGGAAGCCCACCCCAACATTGTTGGGAAAAGGATGATGATGATGATCGAAGACTCGACTGGACTGGGGCACGAGTCTGCTACTTTCAGTTATTTATTTTTGTTTATAATTCTGTGGCCCTAGTGAAAAGGAGTATAAGTCAAATTTTGTCGAAAATGAGTTAAGTGTACCAAAGTGATCAGAAAACCGACTTTTACAGTTTTTTTTGGTGGCAGTTGGACCCTTTTACACAAAGTAACTTTCTTATTTTTAGAGATAGCTTAGATCTGTCTTCACCAAACGATCGAGCATTTTTTTCTGATCACTTTGGTACACTTAACTCATTTTCGACAAGTTTTTTTTGGTGGCAGTTGGACCCTTTTACACAAAGTAACTTTCTTATTTTTAGAGATAGCTTAGATCTGTCTTCACCAAACGATCGAGCATTTTTTTCTGATCACTTTGGTACACTTAACTCATTTTCGACAAAATTGGACTTATACCCCTTTTCACTAGGGCCACAGAATTGTTTGGTAGAAAAAACATGTTACCTGCAGGCCTAGCCATGTTCAAATTCTATTTCTATTCTATTTCTATTATAGAAAGAATATGGCGTAATATGGAATCAGCTGTTTGACAACTGTCAAGTGTATTTCATTTTCAAATTCTACTCGTTAACACTTGACAGTTGACAAACAGCTGATTCCATATTACGCCATTTTCTTTCTAATGTCGCCTTATCGATTACGATAGTAGAAATAGAATTTGTAATATGACTAGGCCTGCTGCCTAGTTATTTATGATGCCACTAGTGGGGTCTGGTGACCTGTAACACAGGTTTTTTTTTTTAAACCTACTTCAGGCACCAGCTCTCACAGTATGAATATTATTATAGTTCAAAACTGTTAAGTGCTACAAAACCATTGTGAGAGAAAATAAATAAACTTATTAAATAAACTTATTATTGTAATCGTGTCTCAATGACTGGTCATTGATCGAATATTTGACAACTTTGACAGTTTTTGTATGGGAAATGTGTTATAAGTTTGACGTTATAGGTACGTCAAAAATCGATGATTGACCGGTCATTGAGACACGATTGCAATAGCAGACTTGACCCTCTTTTTTTTTTTTTAAGGATGGAAAATCATCAAATGACTCCTCCTGCTCTGGGTGAAGCGGAAGGTAGTGTCAGACTCTTACTGACTAAAACCCATCCGTGTTCTTAATGCCTTTTGCGTTCCAGGGCCGCGGTGACTCTTTCGAACAAATTCCGCGACCCAGACTCGACCCCCTTGACTGGAGTTTTTTTCTGGTACCTAAAGTCCCCAAATGATAATTTGTCTCTGGTACCTAAAGTCCCCAGACACGTTCAGATGGGGGACCAGAAAAAAAACATAATCATCATCATTTGTCTAGACAGGACATTCCAATGCACGATAGTCTTGGTAATTGTCATAAATAGTTGCCCATACATGTATAGACCTTGCCAAGAGTAGCATAACCTTACATCATCCCACACTGTCTGCGGCTCGAGAAGAAAAATAGAAGGACTTAGAAAAAATACTTACTAAAAAGAGGCTACCTAAGCCAAGGTACATTTTAATTTAAATTATTTTGGTTTTACTCAAAAACTTGACAAAAGCAATGATATTGAGCATGAGGTACCTACTTACTTACTGAGTAAATTTCACGGATCGGACAGTTTTACGCGCATGACGTCATCCTAGATGACGCACTGATGAAAGCCAATACTAAACTAGCTGTTTGACAGTTAATCGTTGAACACTTTGTCACACAACTGTCAACGGAGATAGGTACCCAAATAGCGTCAGAAGCATCCCAATTACCAAGCACTGATTGGTGGCATAAGGCTCTCCCTTTATTACCTGGAACTTGAACTAAACTTGCCAAATGTGTATAAAATGTACTAAATGTTAGTACAACACTTCTGCTAAAATCTTCGGGTGATATAGGCGCAATGTTATGTTAACCTTATTGGGCAACTCGACAACGCAACGGAGACATGCATGAAATTATCCAGGTGTCTAAAAAATAACCTCAGAACTTATATTTAACCAATTAAAAACATTAAACAATACACGATATTAAGTCATACACAACAATAATTAGGAAAGTCAAAACACACGCACACACACAAACAAAAATTACATACAATTTTCTACCAATTAAGTTCTTCAAAAGTTCCAATATTCATACATACCTACTACAGTAAAATATTTCTTTAAAACACTAACACGGAAAAACCAAACTTATCTTCTGGGAATAAAGTTTAAATTCCCCCGTTTTGAATACAATCGGACCACACACGATGAAGGTTCGGTTTTAAAAAAGGAACGCGCCAAACGCGCCTCGTTCGTTACCTCATCGTCGGGTGTTCTTTTTTTTAATTTTCTTTTTTTTTAAGACCAAAGGCAACGAAGCTAGTTATATACACGCCTTCTCGTGTAGAGGGGAGTTTAGTAGCAAACGGTTGTGAGAACTTCCATTTGATTTTATAATCTTTAGTTTTATATTGATTTGTGTGCGTTTGAAAATAGGGAAAAATAGGGAGTTGATAGTGGTCTAGGTTTACTTTTCATTATTGTACCAGCAACTCTGGGTGATATATATAGGTACCTAATACGGCGGGCGCTAATTAAATGTCATTGAAAAACTTAAAAGACCCAAGGCTGTAAAAGCAAGAGCTCTTGTTTTCAGCAATTAAAAAATGTTCAATGACTGATTTTCGCAGACGCTATTCTTTCTTTCAAAACTTTATAACTGAAGTGATTATAATATAAAAATGAATCCCTATTTTCCTTGGTCATGGCTTCGCGTGAATGGCTAGACCAATTTTACAAATTCCTTTTTTGTTGTATTTGTTATTGTCAGGAGATGGTTCTAATGTAAGAAAAAAATGAGAAAATTGAGCGGAATATTAGAAAATTTTAGAAAACTGAACGATAATTGAACATTTTTCAATTGTAGCGCCATCTTTGATGACATGACAGATGACAAATGTCTTCCCAGTCTATTTTCAGGTGATCAGGTGAGGCTAAAACTAAAAAGGTAACTCTACATAAATTGATTCTTAACACCTTGACTGCCAGACTACCAGACACAATAGAAATTCAATTGTTTGAGGTCACCGGTGACCTACGTGGCATACAAAGTGTTAAGGCTGAATGAAGTAGGGATATGGGCAGCTAGTTGAAAATAAAATCATAGAAATTCCATTTTTCCCGTTATATTCGGTTAAGATATAAAAAATACTTCCCTATTATTATAGCATTTAGGGCTGATTTTTCATTAGTCATATAACTTTTATTTAAACAATAAATAATACTGCGGTTTGACATTATTATCCATCGTCTGTTCAAAATATGTCAAACCTCCATTTTGTTTGACCAGTGAAAAATCGGCCCCTAAACTAAACTTACTCTCAACATCTAGACTAGCAATTTTCAATTACAGCACAATCGTTATTATTTCATTAAAATCTTTTATAATCTTGTTTTATGTAGGTTTTATTTTTTAATCTATCTAATGTTATTAATTAATTGTAAGGCAGAAGAGTTTGTTTTTTTTTTGTTTGTTTGTTTGAATACGCTACTCTCTGATACTCCTAGTCCGATTTAAAAAAATATTATTGCAATGGCCTAGCCAAAATTTTGAGCCATTAAATATAACGCTACGATATTCAGGATAAGAGGAATCTAACAAAGAATCATGCTAGTTTACAATATGGATTATTAATATTAATATTATTTAATTTTGCTCATCTCACAGTCCCCGTTTTGAGAGGTCGCATGCAATGCCGGCGCCGACGGAACATAACCAAATCTCGTTCTCCAGAAATGTCTGAGAAATGGGTAGTAAAATAATAAGTAGGTAAGTACCTACCTACTCACTTGAAGATAGAATTAAGATATTGTCTAAATAATAGATAATAAGAGAACGATGAGGTCGCCTATTTAAAAGCTCACTATACCTAATAATGTTCTCATGCATGTAATTGTGTAGCCTTTGTTGGTGATCTAATAAATAAATAACATATAGTACATATAAAAATGAATACCTATATTCCTTGGCCTTACCTAGCATTACGCGCGAACACCTGGACCAATTTCGCTAATTCTTTTTTTGTTGAGTTTGAAGAAGAATCTTATGAAAGAAAAAAATAAGAAAATTGAGCGGAACCTTAGGAAATTTAAGAAAACTTGACGACAATTAAACATTTTAAAATGCAGCGCCATCTTTAATGATATGACAGGTGACAAAATGTCTTCCCGGTCCATTTTTACACGACGCAAATTTTGATTCTAAGGCGGAACTAATTTTGCCACGGCAGCTAGTGATAAATAAATAAAATCCCATTTTTGTAGAAATATCTATTAGCATTTTATTCTTAACATTTTATTTTAAAGATAAGTGAAAACAGTTTTTTTTTTTTCAAATTGTTTAATTTTTATTTTTGAAGAATAACAGTGAAACGAAGAAAGTGTCCATGTATTGTTCATCCCTGCTTCTTTGACGTTTTTATGGTTGACACAACAATTTTCAACTAAAATGAAATGATTTAACTAAATGAGATCCACATCATTTCTTAAAATGAATCGTTGAAATGGTTATAACTAAATGTGACGGTCTGCAGTAAAAATAGATTAAGTGTGCATGTCCATTACCTACTTTAATTTTATAAAATTTTAATTGTTAACTATTTGCATGCCCATGTGACGGCAAAATGTGGAGAACCTAATTATAGTATAACATCTATGTACCTACCTATTACCCATGTTTGCAAAATAAATGATTTGATTTGATTTGATTTTATATAATAATTTCGGCGTCTATCGTCTTTGTAACATGCTTAATAAAATTGTACTTTCAATACAAAGTGTGCATTAAAAATAATCTTTTTTAACTTCTGTCTAATCTCTATTGCTATTTTAAATGGAGTATGGGTAAGTATGTACCAACAAATTAGCTTAGATAAATCTGGTTTTCGTTTAAGATATTTCTATCAACCTAATTTAACTTAACACTATGATTTATTAGTCCAATATCAGAGATACAGATAAGTTATGACTTACAGCTGTTCAGGTGATTTACATAAAATATCAGTTTACTGTAAGCTAACCTGTAATTAAGCAGTAAATAATTTTAATAGTAAATAATGTTGTTTTATGTTTATTAGGCTGCTGGAAATTATTTTGTGACCGTCCAAAGTGGACGTTGCATTGACAGAGACAGGAAATAAGTATACTCGTATACAAAATGGATAATAAAAAAAGTACTTAAATAAGTCTTGTACAGACGCAAGCACATCAAGTTACCCCAATGTGTCAAATTTCTTTGATCGTTTTTCAACTTTATGTAAAATAGAATAAGGTTCATATTCAATTGGGAAAATTTGACAAATTTGGGTAACTTGATGTGCTGGCGTCTGTACCTATCTGTAATGTATCTGCAACAACTGTTGGTGAACCTTAAATAAATAAATGAATAAACTTGCGCGCCAAGAAAATAATCGTTTTCAACTTCAAAAATCGAACGCCGCCATCGCCAATCAAATACGAAATCAAACTACCTACTCCCAATCACACCTCTAATATATAAATATAAACGGGTCCACCGTAGCTTAGACCCATCCATAAATAACAATGTTTTATTACAAGGACCCCGCCGCCATCACCAGTTTTACTTTTTATAGTTTTTTAAATATCCACGGTAAGTATGTGGTTCGGGCTTTTGAAGATTATTTTGTTATCTTCGTGTAATAAAATAGGTGTGGGTATATGGCTTTATATTTTTTTTAAGTGTAGGTAATCGTTTTTCGGTTTTCCGTTTCGTTTCGTTTGGTTTCGTTACGTGGAACGGAGCGTTTGTGTTTTTTTCTCCTTTTTTTGGACATGTTATTAGTTGCTTTTGTTTTTGACGTTCGCGATTTGAATTTTTGGCGGGATTTTTTATTGTTTTTTTCTGATTTAAATTGTGATGTTGGTAGATTTATTCTGACATTAGGCAGTAGTTTAGTGAATTCATAAACCCATATTTCGTTATTAATATTTAAGTTGCATGTAATAATATGTGTGTAATGTATGATTTTTAAATTAATTGACACTTACTTTTATTGACAATTCTTATTTGTGCTTTATATAATTTAATGTCATTTTTTATTTCCAATCTTTTATTTTAAATGAAATTTTAAAATTGTAATTTCAATTGACATTTTGTATTTGTAATTTTAATTTGCCCTTTTGTATTTGGAATTCTAAATGGCTTTTGAATTTTAATTTGTTTCTCAGTAACGACAAAACATAGCAAGAACCTTTACTACTGTTAAGATCTATGATAATTATACCTATGTTTAACAAATAAATAAATGATTATGATTATGATTATTATAATAAGTAAGAGGCGATCCTTTAGTCGAGAACCAGGCTAATAAATAAATATTCCACAGCTTTCACACAGCGCCATCTTGTCCCAAACTAAGCAGAGCTTGTGTTAGAATACTAGACAAGACACTGATAAACAAGCTAATACCTGTATATTTCTGAAAACAAATACAAACACAGGCCAAATGACCCTGCTAATCACACTAACATTATGTCCTACTAACCGCTACACCAACAGGTCAGTCAGCCTAACACAGGAGTCGGACTTAAGACCTTATGCGCGGCAGTAGTGCTTGCAACCACTAGACCATAGAGGTAATTTTTTTGTTAAGATTTTAGATTCTAAGTTACAATTCAGAAGTGTACCTATCTATTGTAATACCAGCCTGTTACTGTCCCACTGCAGGGCAAAGCCCTATTCTCATACAGGGAAGGCACGAGCATTGATCACCACGCTTGCTCAAGGCGGATTGGCGATTTCAAACTTATATTAATTAACTACAATTCCAGGTTTCCTCACGATGTTTTCCTTCACCGACGTCATTAAATGTCTAAGATAAACCTAGAAAGTACTTACATATGAATTGAACAAGTCACATTGGTACTTTCCCGGATTTGAACCAAAACCTTCGTGCATGAGAGGTAGGCCTTAACCTCTGGGCCATTAGGACGTTTTTATGTCTATTGCAATGGTGTAAATATTAAGCAAGTCATTAAAAGTAAAACATTATTTTGTTCCCGCCATTTACCATAAGTATACAACAGAAACGATCTTTCTTGCTACAGTAACCGATGAAGTAAGTATCTACCAAACAACGCACTCCCCACTCTACTCCATTATGAGGAGAATAGGCAAAAATGCAACATCACGCCCCCACGACCGACCGCTTCGTAACACCAATAATCTGTTACATTCTCCCCTGAGACGAGGAGATGTGGGTAATTTGGACTAGTTAGCGTCTAATTGTGCCGCTTCGCCCCAGTTCGGTATTGTTAAGTGATTTATATCATTTTTGGGGCATTATGGTGTCTGTAGGGAGTAAGTAAACACGTTGGGGAAAGTGGGGATATTTTTGTAACAAGTAATATGTTTGGAATTCAGTTCGTGAACTTTACTCAACTAAGTCGTAGTAGTAAGGTAGTAAAAATGAACTAATAGGGTTTTTTAGAAGTACAAAGCTCTGATTTCAAAAGAATTTCTTTTTCATCAAGTTGACGTCAAATTGCGCTTCGTGACATCTCTGGGCGTGCGTATGACGACATCCTAGATAAATACACACTGATAATCTTTTATTTGTAAAATAAAATGCATCGATTCTGAACATTATATCGTCTAAAAAGCTATTTTATAACCTTAAATAATCAGGCTACCTACCATCATTGTAAAGGCTATTAAAGTAAACTTTAGCTAAGCCATAGATAGAAGCATCAAATTGATACGTTCCTAAAACCAAAAGTAATGACCATTGATCGTGGCAAAAGGAAGTGCCTTAATTTATTTGTTCCCAAGTGTAGTATTGAGACTTTAAGCCAATTAATTAAAAATCTTCACATCTATACTTAACACAGCTAGCATTAGCTAGAAATGGATAGTAGATAAGTGTTACGATTGGTTTCTGAAATCAATACAATTTTTATATTTTTTTGTTTTTTTTTATTGATAGGCGCACGTTTGAACACTATCTCACCTGATGGTAAGCGATATGATGTGGTCGACGATAAAGCACGCTTGCCTAGAAGCAACCTGTTCACTCTTGACTTGAAGACCCCTAGGTTGTAGCTATCAGGAAACACCGACACCGGCAGGGAATTCCACTCTTTAGCTGTTCGCACAATGAATGTGTTTCCAAAGCGTTTAGTACGTATGGTTGGGATATCTACCATGTACCGGTGGCGCAGTGCCGTACGTCTGGTGGTCCGATGATGAAAAGGGCTTGGTGGAATTAAATCGTGCAATTCGGATGCACACTCTCCGAAATATAACCGATAGAAAACCGACAGGCTAGCAACTCGTCGTCGATGCTCAAGACTTTGAAGTTTTGACTCAACGAGTGCATCATTTCCTATTTTTTTTTTTTTTATTAATTTATTTAAAGACATTTTAGTATCGCAATGCGTATATGTCAGTCCCATCGCGTCGTACTCAAAATATTCATAGGTACCTATCTCCTATCTGGGCAATGAACGTAAGCAGAATCTTCACATCATCGCCATTTTATGGAATATGCCTTTTTTTGGCACGTGGTGGTAAATCCTCATGCATGTCCTCCGAGGGGTATGTCAGACTCTCACTGACTAAAAACCACCCCGGTGTTCCGTCTCACACCTGCACAGGGGGTCACGGGAACAAAAGAAACTTCCGCAACCCCTGACTGGTATGGAACATGGCTACTTCAGGTCAGTTTAATTGATTTTACTGCCTAGCCAAATGTCCTTAAACACCAGCAAACACCTAATCCTATAAAAAAACCTCATTATCAGTAACTAGCTTCATAATTATGCGCATTAAAAACCACTTCACACTATAAGCTTATCTCGTCAATTATCTTTACATTAATATGACATAAAACCAGCTGTTGTTACTTATAGGCATATAATGTATAATAATTAGCAATAATGTGTTCAGTTTGCACGTAATAATTATGGTAAATAAAAAGCCTTAGGCTAATAATTGTTGAGGAGATAGAGATTGCTTTGTAGTTCTTATACTAGTTGATGCCCGTAACTTCGTCTGCGCAGAATAAGTAGGTACCTTTTTTTGACGGATCGAAAATCTTCATGTATGTCCCCCGCCCCGGGGGGCGGCGGAGGGGTCTGTCAGACTCTTACTGACTAAAAACCACCCCGTGTTCCTTCTCACACCTGCGCCGGCGGTCACGGGAACAGCAGATTATTTCCGCGACCCCCGAAGAGTACCTGAGTACCTACTTCAAGTAGATCACTTTCTTTTCCAAGGTCCATAATTATCTTTATTCAAAAAATCATCAAAATTGGTTCTGCGGTTTAGTCGTGCCACCAAATGTTCAGTATTAAATTATAATTTTATTCACTGAACATAAAATATAGATAGATGGTGTCGCGGGATTTTTGTAGGACTATTTTAAGATAAACATTTCTGTAATATACGAGTAAGTACTTTTTATATGAAACATCGAAACAGCCATTCGCGTTTATTATATTAGCCTGTAATCACCTAAGGGTTTGGAAGAATTGTACAGAGGGTAGGTACCACACATTTCATCAGTTATGTTTAAGTCCCATGTAATAGGGGCGAGCTTGTTGCCATCAATCGGACTGTTTTTGAGAAATTCTGGATGGAAAAACTCAATAAGTAACTATAATATGTTCGAATACGGGACCTTACACTCAGCAAATTATTTACTAAAAACCATAGAACATTGTCTAATATTCTATCTAAAAAAAGTAACCTCAAACACTAAACAAGTTTATTCCACCTAGCACCTCAACCTACCTCTGCATAATATAGGACAATATAATCGTTTGCGCGGCGTGCCTTATCGCACCACGGCCACCGTGCTTGACAAATAACAATTTATATGTTAATAATTCGGGTTTTACGAGCGCCTGGATGCGGGTAGTGACAGGAGGAACCTAACTGATACATTTTCGCGTTCTTTTTTAGAATATTTTTTGGTGGTGGATTTGATTTTTATTTAAGGAGTACAATCATAATTAATTTAAATAGAGAACTAAGGGTGAATTTCGACATTTACAAACTATCAAAATCTAGTCGCAAATTCGCAATCTCATCTTAGCGACAAACTATGTTAAATAGTTGTCAAAAATGGAGGGAAATTAGACGTCAATTTTGACAGATTGAGAATGAAACTCAAATGCGAACGTTCTTTTAAATAGGGGAATGGTTCCTCTTTTCTTTGGCAATCTCAATACTGGAATGCAGTAGGTAACTAGAGGAAGATGAGAATGGCAGAAAACTTTAAAATGTAGTAGGTCTTACTAACTATCATGAACGAGGTAGAGGAAACAAGTAGAGTTACGACAGGAGAAAGATATTATTGGCCTTAAACCTAGATTTCCAAAACATAGATCCCACCTGTAAATACCTCAAATTTTTAGGAGATGTGCCTATAGTAGGTAATTATATCCTCACATTTTGCCAGTTAAGTAAGAACTTAGGTATGTCTCAGCGGTCGTAAGCATTATTGTTAAGATGAGGTGCTGAATTCGATGGGGTCTTTTAACATGTAAAATGGTAAATTGTGCAATGGGGTGTGTGTTTGTGTTTGTGGGTGTTGTGTGTGTGTGGTGTGGTGATGTATGTGTGTTGTGTGTCTGGTGGGGTGGTGTATTTGTGGTGTGTGTGTGTATGTGTGCCGTGTAAAGGTGTGGGTGTGTATGTGTGTTTTTTCTCTGCTTAAGCCTTCAGGGAAAACAGGCCTGTGAGTGTGGTGTATGTGGTGCGTGTGTAAGTATGTGTATGTTTTTTCACTGCTTTGGCCTTCAGGAAAACCAGGCCTGTGTGTGCGGTGTATGTGGTGTGTGTGTGTGTGGTGTGTGTAATTTTTCCATCTCCTTTATCTCTGCTTAGGGCTTCGGGGAATATAGGCATGATGTCGTTACGTCTCTACATGTAGGTAGATACTCATTTATCCGCCTCATTAGCAGACGTAAATATTTTTTATTCTGTCTGGTCTGTTTAGTATTCATTTCACGTGTCTAGTTCACATCTTGTATGACTGCCGCCTATTATTTTCACGCCATTAGGTTTCACATGTTTATCACTTTCGTTTTTTCTGTAAAAAATATGCGCGTTACGCATAGCTTAACTGTGTATTTTCATTATCTTGAGAGAACATAAATTTATGGTGTAGGTAAGTGTCGATTTATTCCAAAAAAAGGTTTTATTTAGTTGGCGCAAAAGACGTATTTATAAAAGAAGTCTTGAGCATCGATACCGAGTTGCTAGCCTGGAGCTTTTCTATCGTTTACATTTAGGAGAGTGTGCATCGGAATTAATGCATTCCGCCAAGTCCTCTCCATCATCGGACCACTAGACGTACGGCACTGCGCCACCGGTACATGGTAGACATCCCACTCATACGTACTAAACCATTTGGGAACACCTTCATTCTGCGTACAGCTAAGGAGGAATTCCCTGCCGAAGTCGAGGTTTCCTGATAGCTACAACCTAAGGGTATTTAAGTCAAGAGTAAATAGGTTATTTCTAGGCAGGCGTGATTCATCGTTGACCACATCAACGCTTATCATCAGGTGAGATACTTAGTGATCAAACGCGCACCTATCTACTTATATCCGATTTAAAAAAGAACTATCTGGCGATGATTTTATTGTGACTTTGCACCTTTGAAAACGCACATTTAAGCTATCAGTGCCTAATTTAATTTAATTTTAATGAGTCTGTATCAACGGCGCAGTCAACATCGGTGGAAAATGTCGTGAGGAAACCGGCGGCATGCCTGAGAGATATTTCTTGACGGCATGTGATGCCAAGTCAGAAGCCCATGGGCGACATTAAAACTCTGACATCAGGTTAGTTATCCATCCGATAAGAAGAAGAACGGCCGTCAACGGTAGGTAAACAAAATGACCTATGATCACAAAAACAATGTAATAAAAACCACGTTTCACTTCCCATCAAATTCCTCACAAAATAAACACCCATGCCTTACGCAATTAACCGTAAACATAATATTTTATTACAACACATAAATACGTAATATTGGCGCTAAAAATATGGCGCGAAACAATATAAAGATGACAGATGCGGCTAATGCGTCCGCCATGACACCGACCAATGACAGCCCGCCTAACTTTTTTCATAGCAACGGCAGCTGCATGTATTCAGCCAACATTAACGCATGTTATTGGTTATTTCATAAATATAGTAGGGATGTGTCTGGGGTGTGTTTTTTTTTAATACAATGATGATGTTATTTTAAAGAAAGAATTGGATTTTTGTAATGAGGTTGCGAGATAGAATTTTGATGACGGTTTTTAGATGCGCCCGATAAAGATGAAATGAGTTTTTCTTGTGTTAAATGGATTCTTGAGATTCTGTTCGCGTGTATTTAATAAGTTTTTGTGTGGAGTTTTATTATCTATTTACATCTGAAAGGTCGTTATTCCATATTTTATTTTAATAATGCTATTTGTATTAAGTATTCGTGTTGTTTTAAATTCGTTGAAGTATTTAGTAGTAAGAATTCAATTTGTGTAGATGTAGTTTATTTATTGTTCTGTGGAAAATAAACACGTTAATACTTTTCGATTTTGATAGCTAGCGATATGTGCATTAGTAGTAGTTAGGTACTTACCTACCTAAGTTTAATTTACTATAACACCAGAAAGTAATGACGTTTTATCCTAAAGAATTGTGAGCACTAAGTACTTTCTTACTTACTTAGTAAATTTAAAATATAACATAACATTTCATTTTGCTAGAAACATGGATTTAAAGTGTTATATGTAGAAGTTAAGAAGAAGTAGACCATAAGTTTAGCACGTCCTATTGTATAATCGTTAAGTAGTTAGTTATTATATTTATTACTATACTCATTGATATTAATTTACCTACTTCACCATAGACACTTATCCGTATTATAAAGTAAATACCTACTTATCTAATCAATATATATCCTTACACTGCTTCAAGCTAAATATTATAACAAAAGCTGTCTAGCTATGTGTGAACGTGTTTATAATAAGACATATTGAATTCAAAATATTCAATTGCAGATTATTTAAAATTAAATTGTACAGATGGCTGAATGAAAATAATTTCTATAGTATTAATGACTTTTTTTTAATAATATTATAAATTATAAAGCTTGTACTTAATTATAAAATTTTGTTAATTCTCTAAGTTTGCATGCTTTAACTTTAAGCAAAACATGTAGGTAAGTATGATCCTATATGCTATATTATCACCTATGTAAGTATACCATGTTTCTCGCCAATAAATTTAAAATATTCAATTGCAGATTATTTAAAAATAAATTGTAGAGATGGCTGAATGAAAATAATTTCTATAGTATTAATGACTTTTTTTATATTATAAATTTTAAAGCTTGAACTTAAATAAAAATGTTGTTAATTCTCTAAGTTTGCATGCTTTAACTTTAATCAAAACATGTATATTATCACCTATGTAAGTATACCATGTTTCTCGCCAATAAATAATAATAATTATTAATATTATGCAAAATGCACACTCTATTTACAGTTCTAGGCACATAAGACATCACATTTCCACCTACGAAACAAAACTCGTGCATTTAAAACCTATCACAATTCAAATCTCTCCAATAAAAACTAACTTTCCTTTATCTCCGAATAAAACACATTCAAATTTTTAATGTAACACTTACTACAATAATTTGGAGCGTAAATTGTTTAACTTTAAACCATATAGGTACCTAGTTGACCAAAAACTTTACGATCTATAAAAGTTTACGGTGAATCTTTATGGTAACGATCCATATCTAAATACTATTGGGAATATGAATTATTCATAAATTGTCTATTGAATGGGAGGCCAGATTTATAACTGATGATTGAGTTTAAAATTCAATCTTTTATTGTCAAGTTCAGAGAAAGATCAAACAAAAAACCAAATGCAATCTTGAATAAGTTATAGGTACCTACCTAGGTACTTTTGGGAGCAAATAAATCGAGCCACTTTCTTTATTGGCGTAGGTATTATTACTTTTTCTATCAAATAATATATAATTTAGGTTAGGTTTGTGTGATTTAATACAGGGTGTTTGGCAGAACGTTGAACATACGAAAATGGTGGATAGGTGGATGGTGGTCATCTGCTACTTACTCAGTTCTAATTTATTTTTTTATTTTTTTTTTAAATTAGGGTAACTTGATGTGCTGGCGTCTGTACATCCATTCTTCAGCAACCAGTTTATTGGTCAGATTGTCCTTAGACATAGGCCTCCCCTAGTTTCTTCCATTCATCCCTTTCACGAGCTATTCTTCTCCATCCTTTTGGCAGATCGTCTTCCCATGTTTTAATTTGCCAGTCAACTAAGAACCCACTAAAATTTAAAACATTACCCGATACGGCAGCAAAAGGAAGTAATAAGTTTCAAGTCTCCAACGCATCGCGTGCCACAGACAGACAGAAGCACATCGTATGCATATGTAAATAACAACGATAGTGTACCCACAGGGAATTAAAAATGCAATGGCTAAAGAAGTCTTGAGGAATGAACATTATCGATTGAAGAGAGTACGCAAAGCGTGCAAGTGTGTATGAGTGGTTGAAATAGTTCCCTGTGTTCAATTATTTGTTTTATTTTATTTTAAAGAAGGCTTATAGACTAACAATCCAATAAAATAAAGAATGTAATATTAAAAAACTCCCACCGCAAAAAAGTAAAATATTTAAAAATGATACTTCCTATCGTTGAGCCATGATTAGGAGTATTCCCGTTTGAGCACCTATTTATTGAGCACCTATGCATTAACCTATGGGAAATGGGAATACCTTTGGTGCTAAATGCATAGGTGCTCAAAAAATAGGTGCTCAAACGGGAATACTCCAAATTTTACGCCACGTCGCGTCGGGGTACCGCTAAAATAAGTACGTACATACCTACGAATACATTTAAACGCATTCATTTTGTTTTATAGAGAGTTTACAGATATGAGAATTTTTCAGTGCATTGTATGTAAAGTCAAATACTGCTATTGCAAAATTTTGTTCGTGAATGAAAGACTAATTGAATGCATAAGCGTGAATTCACTTGTGCGAATTTAAGTAAGTAATATATTTCATAACATGTGTTGAAAAATTCAATAATAAGTATCTAATAATAATAACGTTAACATTCTACAATTGCAATTAAATTAAAATTGATTAAGTACTTATATACATTTAGCAAGGTCAATAAAAACAAGAATGGTCAATTAATAATTAAAGTACATACAATAAATCATGAATAATAAATGGAAAATAAATTAAACATAGAAATGACGTAGAATCGCTGCTCTCCTCCGCTTAACTTTATGTAATTACCCATATTAGCAAATAAATGACTATGATTATTATGATTATTTATTATTATTAAAGTCCCAAAAGACTTGGTGTACCTACACTGAACACCAATTATTATATTATAAGTAAAAAGGTGTAGATAGGTTACCTAAACAACATTCGATTTTCAAAAACGCACACTACCGCACGCACACGTTCGTTGACGGCGCGACGCAACACTAAGGTAAAGTGTGGCTAGTTAGCCACATTTTAACGTGTCATTTGCTGAGCGCTTATAACCTATATACACCTATTTGCTTATAATATCATTGCTGGACATAGTATGAGAACCTACACCCACATTTCGATATTAAAAAAATATTAAGTAGGTAATTAATAAATAGCAACAAGCAAAGGCTATTTAAATCGACTTGTGTGGGATTAAATAAGCACTTGCTATACTCAAAGAAAGATTCCTTACAAACGCACCATTGCGAAAACCCATAATTATATTATCGACATAACCTCAAATAAAACAATTCCCGCTCAATAATTAAAATTCTTCATTTTACACGCCAACGTATAAATACTTAATTTAAAACTCACGATTATTATAAAAGAAAAAAAAATAAAAGAACCATAAACAACAAACTTTATAGTTATCAATTAACCAATTATTGTCGTTGGACGCGCTTGTAAAAAAATTAAAAGGAGTTTTGAGGTTAAAAGAGGTTACAAGTTACAATCAGTGGGGGATTATTAGCCAATGGCGAGTGATTCTGTGTTCATTAAGCTGTGAAGTTGGTCTTAAACTTGAAGTTTTACGTTTTGAGCCCAGCAATCGAGTTTTATGACCGTTTTATGAAGGCAGGGACATATAAAATGGCGTGCACTTAGGTAGTGGTCTAGTCCCTTTTAATTTTAATCTTTTTTATGAGAATCTCGACATTTTGCTGTTCATTTTTATTTAACAAAAAAGCCAAAATACCCATCTGCTAAGCATAATATTACTACTATCAGAAGGCTCTCTTTTCAGCTCTTTGAAAAGCACAATTTAAAATTATACTTATTTTTAAAATATCTGCCCGCCTTAATTCGTTCCGCCTTAGGCCGCTATCCCACTGGCGTTTTACGAGCGTTGGCGTCTCTCCAACGTTTGCGCAGCGCCAACGCTGCTCAGACGCGACGTTGACGTCACGTCGTCGCGTGGGAAGCATTAACGTACGCTGAGCGCGACGTTAACGTCGCGCACATGATACTATTTGAGGCGTACAATCCGAAACATAATGGATTCTGACGAGGAAACACTGCTGCTGGCTTTACTACGACGACTTCGACGAAAATTACGTGAAAGAAAAAGAAAAGGTCGTCGTCAATTTTGGGAAAACACTTTATGGTCCAATCGATCACAAGAAAGTGAATATTGCGCACTGTACTCTAACAATATAAAACAAATTTAATCGGAATATTATAAATATTTGCGAATGCTACATTTGAAGAACGTTTAGAAGAGGTTCAAGGTGACATACAACTGCATTTTAGACACTAGTCTTAGAGTTTCAGTGACACCAGACGAGAGGCTTGTTATAACTTTGAACTTTGTAACTTTGTACCCACACGGACAGAACAGGAGGGCGTGATTGTACCTGTTGCCCACAATCGCGACGTTAACATTGCGTTCGTGCAACGTTAACGTTGCGAGGTAGCAAGGCTAACGCTTGCTACTAGAGACTCGCGACGTCAACGTCGCGTCCGCGCAGTGTCGACGCTGCGCAGACGTTCCAGAGACGCCACCGCTCGTAAAACGCCAGTGTGAAAGCGGCCTTAGAATCAATACACCTATTCGTTTTATTTTGTTTTTATTAGTTTACGTCCTTTTCTCAAAACCTCTCAATAATAGCCGTAGTAAATAAATAATTAAACAAATAAAAAATAATGAAGAAATTCCCCAGGATACCTAATCATTTCAAATGCTTGCTTTCTTTAAAACCACATACTTATAATTTATCATACCAAGCACGAGATCAGCACTTTTAAATCGTCAAAATTTACATAAGACTTCACTAAACGCCAGCTCTTCGCCACTGCCTAGAGTTTTAGCTGGAATGAAGAATGGCGGAACAAACTCCCCAGCTACAAGTCTGTCTGATAATTTAGAAGAACTATATACAGCTCATAAGTACCTACACACCTTTTCAGATAAAAAGGTAAAACTACCTACCTATATCGCTTCAACAGAATGATAATATTATTATGAAATTGTTCCTTTTATTAGCAGACATTATCTGGCGGCGGATTCAAAGCAGATACTTAACTTATGTTATATGCAAATTTATTCATCGTCAGATACAAATTCATAGGCGTATTATGTACACAGGGCTTGTGGCTAAATAAAATCAGCCGCACGGGTCGATCGAAGGTAAAGCTATACAGGGTGTAAAAAGACCCTTAACGTAAAACGAAAACTACATTCTACCATAACTGGGATAGTTTTTTTCTTCTAGAACATACCTGGGAATTCACTGGTTTTGGAGACATTGAAGGTCGAAGTGCAATATTTTTTTTCGTTTTTTTTTTCAAAATTGTATTCCAAGTGTTGTTAGTAGGTATAGTTTATTAGCAGTTATGTTTACTATATTTCTATAGTATAGTAAACAAAGAGCACTAACCACTCTGTTTTCATTTCTTTACTGTCCTAATTCCCCTAGTTATCTATCTCCTCACTTTCAATACATCTGTGCCAACCACAATAAAAACCTTCGCTCATCGCATAACCGTCTTCTCCTATGTCCCACTCACCGTACTGACTTTGTTCATAGTTCTTTTTTTGTGCAGTCTGTTTCTCTGTGGAACGCTCTCCCCCAGGAAATCAGGATGGCAACCAACCGTTTATCTTTTAAGGTTAAGGTTCGCGAGCATATTCGTAAGAAGTTGGCAGTAGTATCGTCACAGCGCTAATGTTTTCTCTTCTTTCTATCTTTTCGTAATTTAATTTATTATAATATTATATTTATAGTGTACATATTTATGTATTTATACTCATAATATGTATTAGTATTCTTTGATTCCTTTTATTTTTTCATTTTTAATTGCACCTACCACTGTTTTTCTCTGCATCACCTAAAGGTTGACTGGTAGAAAATGCCTATGGCATTAAGTCCGCCTCTGTACATTAGTGTGCTTGAAGTATTATAGTAGATTATTAACCAAGGGCTGTATGACATCAATTGCATACGAGGTTTTGGCTAATTAACCCGAGTATGCAATTGATGCTTACGCCCGAGATAAATACTCTGCTTTACATATCGATTGTGAGGTAAGTAAACAACAAGACAGCAGGTTTCAATGAACATTTATTAAGAAGAAAAAAATGTGTATTTAATTAAAATTAATAGTAAAATTATTACAATTTGTAAGAGATATGGTCACGTTCTTTTTAGGTATATTTATAGTTTGAATATGAGTTTGTGATGTTAAGACTTGAGTTTGAGTGACTTGAGGTTCTTGCATCGTAAATGGCGGCAGTTGACTGCAGTATGAGTATGACAGTTCTTTTTTCAAATTCCAAAACCTATGCTGTAATGATAGTCATACACCCCGGCATTCAGGGGTGTAAGGGTGTACTTACAGAGCAAGAGATATGTAAAATAAATAAATAAACATAACTGGCGAAAATATGTGGGTGAACTACAGGTACACCTTTGCCTAACCCTTCGTGATAACAAGCGTAATATTATCAAATAAATAAATAAACATCCAACCGCAACGCAATCGGCTTACTAACGCAACACTGACTTATACCAAAACACCCTTAACACGAACGCGTAAAATACAAATAAATCTATTCCATAATCCAACTGCAGCTCACAGTAACACGTCTAATTGAATGCGAAAGGGCGGCAACAGGAAAAAAAGTTGCTGGCAACAAAAAAATCGCCGGCAACAAAGGGTATACAGTCGCGACACAAATTGCGCAGACAATTTACATAGAAAAAGTGACAAGAAAACGGCTCGGCTACATTTGTTACGGACTCCCATTGTGTTGAAGAGTATTATATCCCGAGGGGGTTTAGGGTTCTCTGTGTGTTATGTGGTTAGGTAGGTACTTAACGTGGTTTCGTAAAATTTTGGTAGCTTGTGGGTACTTTCCTGGTTTATCATAGCCGGTTATCGCATTGAGACGAAATCGGTAGAATCGCGCAAAGAAAATAGGTAGGGGACCTATTTTTCTATCCATTTTTCTTAATTAAGGCATTTTCGAGACCACTCCTTATCAAAAAAAGTCTAGCTTATCTTCATATTTATATCCACAGGTTATGTCGATGATGGAATCGACAATTTTGTCGGTTCTTCTCTTGTGTCGACAAAATCCGTTTAATTACGGTGATGGATGTTGCTTGTCACACTTCTTTGATTAGGAATCGTATTTTGCGGCAACGTCATCATTTTCAAATCAGAATAACTAAACATACAGAACCCACAACGTCAATAACACAATCACACTTACCAATCTTTTTTACACCTTATTTATATTTATAAAACTACGTATTTGGTACAGGCTAACAAGATGTTCGTGTCAAACAAGCCGCCTAAATGTGCCGCCATGTTTTTACATAGACAATCTTTCCACTTTCTTTTCGGCAAAGGCGTTCGTCGGTACAGCCTGCGGTAGATCGCCGTAGATTGTATGTAATCTGTTTTTTTTGTTATTAGATTTGAAATTGTGATTAAATTTGACGGAAAATTGTTATTGTGATAGGATTGAAAAGCAATTGGATGTTTCGGTTAAGCTCAAGTGGTGTTGAAAGTTATTTCATGGTAATCCACGGCTTGACATGGGATTAGGACCTGGATTTCAAAAATCAAAAAGGACAAAAAAAGATGTCGCTGTAAAGGTCTTTGGCGGGTTTATTATAATCCTGTTACGCAATCTGTTTCTTGTTATCCAAATAGGTAAAGTGTTGTTAATAGTTATTGTAATATTCATCAAGGAGATTTCTCGCCGACTGGTCGACACTTCGTGTAACCAGAGGGCTAGGTATTCTTTCAACGAAGAATTAGCTTTGTCATCCAAAGTGACAATGCTAATCAAATTTGGTGTTCTTGGTTTTATTTGGTGTTTTCTTGATTTTCTTTTATGTTAATTTTGGTATGTCTATGTTAGTTGCAGTATAAATACTTACTTCTTTATCAAATGAAGGATTTTAAGAGTACTTTGAACCTCTCTCCTCTGACTAATTTTAATAACATTACTCACATTTCGTTCTAGATGTTGTTAGTGTGGGCAGAGCTACATGAGATTCTGGGTTTGATTCCCTAGGGCATTGTATCATTGGGTGTTTACGTCTGGACTTTCTCAGTAGCAGCCCGGAGTCGTAATTTGTGCCTGATTTTTGGCAATAGTATTGCCCCCTTAAACATATTCTGAGTTACATTTCCCACAGAGTTAGGGAGAGGTGTACCTATTGTTACGGACGTCGATACATAGATTAAGATAGTAATGTTATTTAAGGTTTAGAGTTAAGTTGACATTTAATAAAATACTGTTTGTATTAGGGAACCGTGAAATAATAATTAGATTATGTTTGTTTTATTACCCCTTAGTCTTAAGTAAACTCTGTAAGACGGCAGAGAGCATGATTACGTCACGAGCGGACAGGTTGAAACCTGTCGGATGATGCAATCACGTCAAGGATGATGCAATACGCTCTGATTGGCTAATCACGCTCTGTGCGACGTTACGCCTCAAACGAATTGTACACAGACAAATGTGAATATAAGAAGGGCGGTTTGGCTGCAAAAATCGTAGCAGTGTCCAGTCGGGAACGAACCTTCACCCAAGCAACAAGCCAGCCCAGAAACCTGAAAAGTCTAGTTTTATTTAGAAACACCCTACAACAAGAACACACATACAGTCCACCTCAACAGTTGGTCCTTCGTTAGCCGGATATCTTCGAACCTGACGAACTGAAGATTAAAATGAAGACTAGAAACATTGCGGCAAAGGAAACCGGAGCTACATCCGAGTCGGGCTACGATAGTCGGCGTCCCCGCATGTTTGAAGACCCGCCTAGGTCGCCGTCGACCACCGCGTCCGCGTCTGCGCGCCCTCCGCATGGTGCGCCCGTGGCTGGGACCGGTCCCGCCGCCCTCGCGCTCGCGACCGCACCCCCCGCCACCGCCGGGGTGGGGATGGCTGCGTCGACTACGTCCGATAGCGCGTCCGCCGCGCCGGCTCCACGCCTCGTACCGGCGAGTAGAGCAAACGCGACCGCGACCGCGACCGCGACCGTGACCGCGACCGCGTATCGAGGATCGCTCGCCACGCCATCGGCAACGTTTTACCCGACAATGCAAGACTCCGCAAGAACTATTACAGCTGCGCATAACGCTTCAGTGAAGGATACAGCAAGTACGATACGTTCTCGAAGATCCTACAGTAGTGATGTGGCCAGAGTAAAGAAGGCAGAATACGAAGCACAGAAGAGGATCGCTGCAATACGGAACGAGCAGTTAGAGCTTGAAAAGGCGCTCGTCAGCAAGCGATTTGAATATGAAGTGTCAGCGATCGAAGCAGAGGCTGAGGCTCGTGAAGAGGGCTCCGTGCGCGGAAGTGACGACAGGGTGGATGAGTGGCTTCAAAGTATAGACCGAAGTCACCCCCTAGTCGTGGACCAACCTCGAGAAGAGCAGCCTCCGCATCACGCTACCACGTACACAGCTAAAGAGACTGCCGAACCCGTCACATGTGTTGGTGCCGACACACCTACCAGAAATATTAGAAGAAGACAACGATCGGCCTCGCGGTCACCCACCAGAGGGGAACGCCGTGTTGGAAGAGGAATCGAACAGCTGGCCGATACGTTGAACAAAATGATGCACGTACGCCCTTCGCCAAGACAAGTGACTGAGCTGCCTACATTTTCCGGAGCAGCCACTGAATGGCTACCATTTAAGGCGGCGTACAGTGATTCATCAAATGTATACAAGTTCAGTGCGATCGAGAATTTAGCGAGACTACGAAACTGCATCAAGGGTGAAGCAAGAGAAGCAGTGTCAGCGCTCTTGTACACCGCGTCAGACCCACAAGTAATTATGAAGACGCTTGAGCAGTACTATGGAAGGCCGGAAATACTCATGGATCGAATGATGGAAGACTTAAAGAAACTACCTCGACTGACGAGTGCGGCCAGTGACTTGAATTCGTTCGCAGTGAAATTGCAAAACATCGTGTGCGTGTTGTCTAACATGGATAACCGCGGATATATATGGAACCCGATGTTAGTTCGCGGAGTTGTAGACAAATTAAGCCCGCATATAAAATCAAAATGGTATGATTACGCTTCTGAGGCTGTGGAATCGTCGCGTGAACCGGAAGTGATATTGTTGTCCAGGTTCCTGATGCGGGAGGCTGATCGAGCTATGAGATATGCCTTCACAATTACGACGCCCGCACCCGCCCCGAAGAAGGAAACGAAAAATGTATCGCAAAGTAATACAAGAAAGAAGGCGGGCCGGGAAGTAGTCTACACGACTTCTGAAAAAGAGGAAGAAAGAAAACAACAGTGTTTGTGTTGTGGCGGTGACCACGAAGTACCTAAATGTGCAAAGTTCCTGAAAATGAGTGTCGATGAAAGATGGGAATGGGCGCGTACAGGAAAGATATGCTTCAAGTGCGTGACGAGACGCCATCGACGCGAACATTGCCGTGCCAAGCGATGTGGTAAAGAGACGTGCAGCCGCCCACACCACGTGTTGTTGCACAAAGAAACAGAGACGAAAGAGACGGTGAGTACGGTGACTGACGTCGAGAAACAACACTCAAAGGAATCAGTGATGGCCGTCTCAGCGTCAAGCAGTGCGTCACAGCGTGTGTTGTTAAAGATGTGTCCAGTGATATTGAAAGGGCCTGGCGGACAAGTGTCGACGTTCGCATTAATGGACGAAGGCTCAACGACATCGCTCGTCGACGAAGAATTGACACGACGTTTACAAGTAAGTGGGCCGATCTCTACCTTACGCATACAAGGAGTGACCTCGCAACAGCACGAAGAATGTAGCCAAGAGGTCAAGCTACAGATACGCGGCCAGAGCGGAGAATTCCAGGAACTACGTGCACGTACAATGAAGAACCTACGGCTTCGTGGTCAGACGGTGGACAGTGTGACATTAATGAATTATTCACACCTTCAAGACATACGAAAAGACGCGTTCTTCGAGAAAGCCGCACCGAAAGTATTGATAGGTGCTGACAATTGGCACCTAATAGTCACACGTGAACTACGTATGGGTAAGAAAAATGAACCCGCAGCTTCATACACTCAGTTGGGATGGGTGATACACGGCACTGCACCACGCGCCACGCTGAAGAAGGAAGAGGGACAAGTTGTGCTACATCTATACGATGTGTCCGCAGCGAAGCAGACAGATGATGTACGTCGTGTAGAAGACTTAGTGAAGTCGCACTTCAAGATCGATGCCCTAGGAGTTTCTTTAGCAAAGAAAGTCAAACCGGAAGATGATAAGGCGATTAGTACGGTTCAAGGCACCATGAGAAAAGTCGGTGATCACTTTGAAGTCGGGTTACCATGGCGTGATGAAGATGTTTCAATGCCCAATAATTACAACTGTGCCTTAAGAAGATTAAAAACGATTGAAAAGAAGATGGATGCATCGCCACACTTCGCAGCACAGTACAGCGCTCTGGTCAAAAACCTGCTCGACAAAGGATACGCTCAACAGTGCAATGGAACAGAAGACCAAAGCAAGAAAGTGTGGTACCTACCACATTTCCCAGTTGTAAACCCGAATAAGCCGGGAAAGATGCGTCTAGTGTTTGACGCCGCACACCGATATTGTGGAGTGTGCCTGAATGACTACCTACTGGAAGGACCTGATCTCTTGAAGTCACTACCAGGTATCCTTTTTAAGTTTAGAGAACGCCCGGTAGCCGTCACAGCAGATATACAGGAAATGTTTCTTCAAGGGAAAATAAGGGAGCAAGACCAAGCTGCGCAGATGTTTCTCTGGCGAGGCAAGGAACGTACTGTGCCACCAGAGAAATATAAAATGACCTCGATGATCTTCGGAGCCTCGTGTTCTCCTTTCATCGCACACTCGGTACGTGACGCCAACGCAAGATTATACGCAGAACAGTACCCTAACGCTGCGCAGGCCATAACGTCTAGCCACTATATGGACGATTATGTAGACAGCTTTGCAACCGAGGAAGAGGCGATTAAGACAGCGCGTGACGTCATGACAATTCATCAGAATGCGCACTTCAATTTAAGAGGTTGGTGCTCGAATAGACACAACGTGGTCAAGAACATTACACTGGAGACGCAGGCACACGACACCGAAGTAAGACTTGGACAGAGAGCAGAGGACACAGATAAAACATTGGGTTTGCTGTGGCAAACAGGCTCAGACAAACTAGGTTTCAACACCGGACTGAGTCGGCTGTCACCCGAGGTGAAGACAAGAGACAGAGCACCAACAAAGCGAGAGGCCCTCGGAGCCGTGATGGCAGTATACGATCCTTTAGGCCTCATCAGCCACTTTACAGTTACCGGTAAAATCTTGCTCCAGAACCTATGGCGACATGGCGTAGGGTGGGACGAGGCAATCCCCGAAGAAGACGCACAGCACTTCGACCAGTGGATGCAAAGTCTGCACGACGTGACTAGGCTGCGCATACCAAGGTGCTACGGCAGGGGCCCAGACGACCTTGTGGAACTACATATATTTTGTGACGCAAGTGAGCAGGCGTACGCAGCGGCCGGCTACTGGAGAATCCGAAAGCCAAACGGACGAGTAGATGTAAAGCTTGTCGCCGCCAAGTCACGAGTTGCCCCTCTGAAGCCGGTCACCATTCCACGACTAGAACTACAGGCAGTGGTGATCGGCACACGACTGGCTGAGACAATACTGAAGGAACACAGAGACAAACCCAGAAGCGTGATCTACTGGACGGACTCACAAACCGTCCTGCGATGGATCCAAAAGGACGCCGTGAAGTACACACCATTCGTAGCACATCGTCTAGGTGAGATTGCTGAGCTAACAAACGCTAGCCAGTGGAGATGGGTACCCACCGGGCATAACGTGGCAGACGACGCTACACGCCCTAACTACAACATGCACATGAAACCAGACGACAGATGGTTTACCGGCCCTACGTTCCTGTACAATGACGAAGAGTCTTGGCCGAAAGAGAATGTCAAAGATAGCGACACCGAGAATGAAACCGTACATGTAATAGTGGAAGAGAAAAAAGAACGCGTTTCTTACTTACCCGACATTAGTAGGTTCTCTTCATATGAAAAGTTGTTACGAGTGTCAGCCATACCCTTCCTTTTCAAAGAAAAATGCAAAGATAAGACCAGCCAGATGACCGTCAACCTGATAGAAAAAGCTGAAAAGTCATGGCTGAAACAAGCACAGTTCGAAGACTACGCACAAGAAATACAATTACTCAAGAAAGGGAAGCCGGTGCCCAAGTCCAGTAGCTTATATAAACTGGATCCTTATCTGGAAGATGAAGTCCTTAAAGTCAGAGGAAGGATCGGACACGCGGCAGTCATGGCGGCCACGAAAACGCCAGTGATTTTACACGGCAAACATCCATTTACACGACTACTGGTGGAAGACGCTCATCGCAGAGCGGGGCATGCCAATAACGAACGCGTTATCAATGATTTAAGACAACGATACTGGGTGGTTCACTTAAGACCTACAGTACGAGCTATTGCTAAACGATGCCAACTCTGCCGTATTAGAAAAGCTACGCCAGTAAAACCGACTACGGGTAATCTACCGATGGAACGATTAGTAGAGACGCAGCGACCTTTCACCCACTGTGGGACTGATTATTTTGGTCCAATGACGGTCGTCATAGGAAGAAGACATGAGAAACGATGGGGAGCTCTATTCACCTGCCTAGTCACGAGGGCAGTGCATCTCGAATTGGTTTCCAGTCTGTCTACCGACTCGGCGCTAATGGCAATAAGAAGAATGGCGGCGCGACGAGGTTGGCCCAGAGTTATGTACTCAGACAACGGTACTAACTTTAGAGGAGCAGACGCCGAACTACGTACAGCTTACAAGGAATGGGAAAAAGACTTCGTCCACTTCGGGCTTGAACACAGAATGAAGTGGAAATTCATACCACCGGGGGCGCCGCATATGGGGGGAGCGTGGGAGCGACTAGTACGCTCCGTTAAGACAGCACTGGGGGCAACCCTACATCAAAGGGCACTCAAAGAAGAGGTGCTACTGACACTGTTGACAGAGGCCGAGCACTCTATAAACGCCCGGCCTCTAACCCATGTCTCTGTTGATCCCAAGGATCCGGAGGCCCTCACACCAAATCACTTCCTCATTGGTACCTCCTCAGGCCTTCCACGCACAGGGCCTTGTGAGGAGGTCAGCCGCAAGCAATGGAGAACTGCCCAAGCGCTCGCCGATCACTTCTGGCGGCGCTGGGTAGATGAGTACCTGCCTACGCTGGTGCCTCGAGGGGCGTCAGACGATCAACGGAGGCCCCTTGAAGCCGGCAACTTGGTCATCGTCATCGACTCCACGCTGCCGAGAGGGACGTGGCCACGAGGCGTCGTGGAAAAGGTCTACAGCGGTCCAGACGGCAAGGTGCGATCAGCTGACGTCAGAACTACAGCGGGCATCCTGCGCCGTCCCGTTACAAAGCTCGCCGTCCTCTGCGTGGAAGATAAGGCTACGGTAGCCCTGCGCCGGGGGGAGGATGTTACGGACGTCGATACATAGATTAAGATAGTAATGTTATTTAAGGTTTAGAGTTAAGTTGACATTTAATAAAATACTGTTTGTATTAGGGAACCGTGAAATAATAATTAGATTATGTTTGTTTTATTACCCCTTAGTCTTAAGTAAACTCTGTAAGACGGCAGAGAGCATGATTACGTCACGAGCGGACAGGTTGAAACCTGTCGGATGATGCAATCACGTCAAGGATGATGCAATACGCTCTGATTGGCTAATCACGCTCTGTGCGACGTTACGCCTCAAACGAATTGTACACAGACAAATGTGAATATAAGAAGGGCGGTTTGGCTGCAAAAATCGTAGCAGTGTCCAGTCGGGAACGAACCTTCACCCAAGCAACAAGCCAGCCCAGAAACCTGAAAAGTCTAGTTTTATTTAGAAACACCCTACAACAAGAACACACATACAGTCCACCTCGATACCTATATTACACACAAATTTCGCCAGTTATGTAAAAGACATGTAACACAGACAGTCATGTGATACTTTAGGAGTTATTATATATTTCCAGTAACCGGGTTCTCTTCTAATTATTTGTCCGACCAGAGACTTTGTTCCTTTGTTTCTCAAAAGCAACGAAAGTACCTACTTACAATAATGCAGACCAAACCAATAGTTTGAAACTTATGACCATAAGAAAAAGCAATAACGTACCTCACAAACTATGTATTTAACTTACTACATGGTTAGCTATTCCCACGAACAACCCAAGCACCATATCTCACATTTATGATATTTGTTACGTGTCCCACAAAAGTTCAGACTTACGACAACGTTCCATATTTCCAATAAAAACGACAATATCCGAACGAGAACTTAGTCAGCGAATACATCCAATAAACGCCTTTGCCCATCGACAGATAAAAAAAAAAACTTTGTCATAGACAAACCGCGGGAGCGTTGAGAACATGTGTTGCGGCAATATGGCGTCTTTTTATTGCTTTTGAAGATATTACTGAAAATGTTTCCTTTTGTTTGTAAGTACGTTTCCTGTGGTTTCGCTTGTGGTATTAAATTAATGTTTTGGTGATAAAGATTAGTATTTGATCTTTGTTTTTAAAAATAGTTGCGTTTTGTTTGATTGGTTCGTAGATAAAGTATTTAAAGTGAGGGAAGGTATTTACTGAATTCATTTGTTACAAAAAATGTGATAAATGAAGAACCGTTCGACCGATTTTGTGCAAACTTCACATAAACCATCTACTAAATAGTCCAAACAAAGTCTAAAGATTTGGTTTGGATAGAGCCCGTTCTTGAGTTATAAAATTGCAACGAAAAGTGGCATTGATTTTTATATACAGGGTATTTTTTTTTATCACCAGCCAAATTTTCACGGTGTGTTCTAACCATGAATATGAATACATTTCACTAAGGAACCATCTCGGAAATCTCTAAGAAAGAATCAGCTGTTGCTTACATTTCGGTCGAATACCTATTGAACTTTTGTAACAGTAAGTAAATATTTTTTTTCGAGATAACCGACTTGGTCCCGTAGTGAAAGTTGTTCATATTTATGAGTAGAATATCCTGTGAAAATTTGGCTGGTGATTAAAAAATAACCCTGGAAATAGATATAATAGATTGACAAACACAAAATCTCCCAATTACTCGAGGCAAACATAAGACAATCTCGCCGCGTGACAAAGATTGTGATTAGCATTCAATACATGTGACAGGGGGCTTGCTCACCCTCGTGATATTAACAATCACGGGGCCACACCTTGGCGGAAAGTTTTTGTGGTACAAGTTACAAGCAGTAAGCGGGATGACCCACCTCGTTTTTGGTAAGAAAAAAAAATAATTTCTGTAACTTTTACACAACGCCATCTAGTCCCAAGCTAAACAGAGCTTGTGTTCATCATCATCTGCCTAGCCTATCCCCAACTATGTTGGGGACTAATTTAGGGTTGGGTAGGTTGGGGTTTAATTTATCTACAAAATGTATGAATTTAGAAATACAGGGAGTAAAAAGACCCCGTAAACGAAATAGTAGATTGTTTATCAAGGGAGCAAACAACTATTTTAAAGGCGAGAGTGTTTTTTTAATCCAGAGCGGAGCGAAGGATTCTAGAGTAGAATCCCGAGCGGAGCGAGGGATTCTTAAGTAGAATCCTGAGCGCAGCAAGGGATTAAAAGTATGTCACTCGAGCTTAAAATAGTGTTGCTCCCGAGGTGGACACTCTACTTTTTATCACCCTCTATGAGAAAATAAGTAAGTGCAACTTATGTACAAGAATTTATTTACGTACAATTCAGAACCATAAGACATAAAAATAATATAAATAATTAGAGGCTGATGTTTATATTTGAACAATTATGGAAGTGTATCGTAACAACTTTTGCTCTTCTTGCATTTTTCCAAAGGATGAAATTGTTGTATGCTTTGATTTATTGTTCACGGGATTTTGTAGGTAAAAGACTTTCCATCACATTTTTAGCGTCCGATACAATATTCTCTGGAGTCAATATAATACTTTCACATGAGGAAGACGCACAATTTTTTTATAATTCTAAAATCTGAATATGAATCAACTACGAACGAAAGCAGATTGCATTTAATTTCGCGCGTTGTTTATTTTTCATAAACTTTTTTTAAATTTGGCGCGCTCGCAGTTTTTCAGCCGGTCACTTATTCAATACATTGTTCCCGCATGGTTTGTGATTCACCTCTTTGCTGATTGAAACATTTACTAACAATATCCACATTCCAAATTCAAATCAATTTTGGTCCCTAGGGATTATTGAGCTATTTTGGTCCCTGTTTACGAGGAATAAAATAGCTCTTTTTGAATAGATGTGATAAAAACTACATATTCTACCAGTTGGGATAGTTTTTTTTTTTCTAGAACATACTTGGGAATTCACTGGTGTTGGAGATATTGAAGGCATTTGAAGGCCAAAGTGCAATATTTTATTTAGTTTTTTTTTTCAAAATAGTAGTACCTAGTAGGAGTAGCAAGAGAGAGGAAGAGCGCGGAACCACCCCGGTGTACCGTCCCACATCAGCGCCGAGGGTCGCGGTAACAGACGATCCTTCCACAACACCCCACTGATGTTACACAGGTAAATTAACACCCCCGCTACCTCCCACACCCTATACCACTCCCCACAAAATCCATTACGGCTCGGGTTGGGGGTGAAAATTCGTAAACAGCCCCATTGTGGGGGTAGTTCTGTTTATTTGAAGCTCATTGTTTACGGGGGAGGCGCGGCGTTGTTATACATGTCTCATATCAGCTGGGGGATGATTTTTGAAGAGCGGTTATTGTAAGGGAAGAGCTTATTGTGGTCACGGTACGCGATGTGCGGTGTGTGTTATGTGGTAATTTTAACCGACTTGCGATAAGGAGGAGGTTCTCGATTCGACTGCATATGTAGGTTATCATTTCGACGCGTATACCTTTTTTTTAATCTATGACCACGCATATCTTTTTACAGAGTAGTCCGATTTTGATAATTATTTTAATAAGAAATAATATAATTTACGTACTCAACAAAAAAAAAGAAAAATAAATACTTTTTATAATAGGTAGGTACCTACTTTTTTTATCTTTAGTGAAATAAGTTAATTAAGATAACAGAGAAATTCCTTCGAAAGTTTGCCGTTCGTCCATGTAACACCTTATGTACAGACGCCAGCACATCAAGTTACCCCAATGAGTCAAATTTTCCCAATTGAATATGAACCTTATTTTGTTTGACATAAAGTTGAAAAACGATCAAGGAAATTTGACATGTACGTACGTCTGTAACGTACCTCTCTAAGTTATAATTTGCACAAATAATGGTGTACAAACCAGAGTATTTTATTCATTAAATTAATAAATAAACAACACCCGTATAGAAGCGATTCAATTAAACATTTCTAATAAACTCCCTTTCCCCAAATGATGAACAATAAGAAAAATATGATCCTAATATCAATTTAGCAGAACCTCCTTGCGTAACATGAAAACAGTGGTAAGTAACAAAACGGCAATAATCCGGCCGAGAGGGTGCTAAAATACGAACCCTTGTTATAGGGCTGGCACTCGAATCGTTGACACAGATAATATAATATTATATTTACTCTACATGGTAAAATACAACAATGCCTCGCTCACCATCAGTTTTTCCGATAGACTCAGTAAAAATGACCAAAAAATTCAAAATCAAAAGCATAATTTATGACAAAAAATTGTTTTTTTTATATTATAATATTGGATGTACTCTTGACCTCAATCTTGTCCTGCGGTCAGAGATGAGGTTGACGATGGAACGAGCTTACCCAAAAGAAGCCTATTAACTCGCGCCTTAAACAGATCGGGGTCATATGAACTCGGGAACACTGATGCAGGCAGGGAATTCCACTCCTTGGCTGTGCGCATAATGAAGGAACAGGCAAAGCGCTTCGTGCGAATGTGTGGAACATCTACAAGGAATGGGTGATAAACCTGCAGTACGTCTGGATTCCCGATGGAAGAAAGAAGATGGTGGAATGAGCTCGTGGAGCTCTAGAGCACACTCACCGAAATACAGTCTGTAAAAGACCGACAGACATGCAGCTTTGCGGCGGTGGGCCAGGGTATGAAGCTTGGTACCCACCAGCTTTTCGTCACCAATGAATGAGCCTCTTGGCTTTGAGCTCTACTGAGTCGAGTGTGGCTAGTTGCTATTTGGTATTTGGACAGATATTACTCTACATCATAATTCAGGATAGAATTTTGTAAAAGAGCAGTTGTTTTTTTTTTTCATTTTACTTTATTAGTGAAATTTTCTGTTCGGCGTTCTGATGCATGGGTAAATAAATAAATAAATAAATGTTCCTCACGTGATATGACCAAGATAATGTTACATAACGTAACAAATGGACGTGCCAGTAGGTACAACCACATTACGTCAGTTATGTTTAAGTCCCATGTAGTAGGGGCGAGCCTATTGCCATCAATCGGCTCAGACTCTTGGCTGCTATTGAGAAAATCTAAATGGAAAAATTCAATAACGCTATTTCCGACCCGGGGACAAGATAATATCTGGACTTTAAAAAAGACTGTGACCTCAGACTTTTTTTCGGTGTTTCTTCACAGAGTTGTCAGATTCAGCGAAACATAGATCTCACCTGACATGCTACAAAATGACGTGTAAACATTTTTGTAATAACCTATCCCGGAAATCAACATCGCTTAGAAGCAGATAAAAATATAGAAGACATCTAGGCCATTTACGAAAACAAATAGAAGATAATTTACTTCCCTCTTGCAAAACTTGAAAGTTACTGACTACGATACTATTGACCATATCAATAAATTATTGCCCTAATATTGGCCACTATGCTGCATGCAACTGTCTTCAAAATTATTGTATGCGCAAAGGTGTACTTCACTACATAAACTGTAACATCATATTACCTGTGTACTTTTGTAATTTTACATATCTCTTGCTCTGTAAGTACACCCTTACACCCCTGAATGCCGGGGTGTATGACTATCATTACAGCATAGGTTTTGGAATTTGAAAAAAGAACTGTCATACTCATACTGCACGAAGAATATTTTTAAAAGGTTAATTTTTTTTTTCTCGGTATCGATTAATTACTCGAATCGGAATCTAGACAATTTATTTTATAAAGATTTTATTTTAAATATATGGAACTATTTGTTTCCACATCGTATGTTAGATGGAATCGATTTAAAAATCAAACTGGCCAGCAAGATTTGACGCGCTTGCGTGCGTGAAAAAAAAAAAGGCAGTCTACTAGTAGGCGCGAAAGCATCGCGTAAATAATTAATTTTTTTCTTCATAAATGTTCATTGAAACCTGCTGTCTTGTTGTTTACTTACCTCACAATCGATATGTAAAGCAGAGTATTTATCTCGGGCGTAAGCATACAGTCATACAGCCCTTGGTTAATAATCTACTATTAAAATAGGGGGCCTAGTGACCATACTTACAGGTTTTACAAAAGAGTTGGTTTAGGCACCAGTCATCCACAAATTAGATTTAAAATTGTATCGGTTGGCTAAGGAAACTTTATATTGTAATTTGTGGTGAGATACTAAATAATATAATATATTATAACAGTACAGACATAAACAGATTTAGAATAGAATAATATTCTATTCTAAATCTGTTTATTCTGTACCACAATAAAGAATTTGAAACTTAAAATTGAAAATTTCAACGCGTTGCCGTCGGGGTCACCCCTACTGGATTCTCCGCATCACGAACCCCATTTTGTAAACCGAACACCATAAACAGATTATGGTTTGTTGAGAGGCTGAGGTTCATCTGTTTGTACAGGGGAATAATTGTTTTATAACACCCAGGGGACTGATGGCGACCCCATCATATTTTACGTGGCAAGTATTAAAAGTTGCGTCGCTGTGGTGAATTTATTAACAGTTTAACACCTATATATTATAAAGCATCAATTGTGCGATTTTTTTCTTTAAAGACACTTACTCTTACCTTCAAACAGTTAGGTTCGTATTGGCTATCATCACTATCATCAGTGTGTATCTGGGATGACGTCACGCGAACTCGCAGAGATGTGTCAAAGCGCATAAGTTTATATGTTAAAAATAATAATTAAATATTTTAATTTTAAATGAAATTCCAAAAGAAACATTCGAAAACAATATAAATACCTATGACATTCATTTACCAGTTATTAACAGTATGATGTCAGTATTATAAAATAAAAATACGTCTACGTTACTGCCATTCGTGTGTATAATCAGTTACAACAGTTGAATGGAAATGTATTTAAAAATAAATTGAAAAAATGTTAATTGAAAATGTATTTATAATCTTAATTAATTTTTTGATAAAAAAATATTTGAAAATGTACCTACCTAATATCTAATGTCTTGTAATCTATAATTATCTAATGTTATTGTTGCATGCCCGACTTGAAATCCAATTCAGTTTTATTTATCTTCATAGTTTCAATACATTTTAATGAGTTTTGATCTGTTTTAAATGTTAAATTTTATGCTATGTAAATTTAATTTATTTGCAATTCGTTATGTTTTAAATTTTCAACACAATGTTCCTGTTGTTTCGAAATAAAATACAAGATGATTAATAAATATATCTTTATCTTTACAGTACCCCGTCTCAAAGTCACCGTAACTTGAAGTCCAAATAAAGTACAAGACTATTTTTTTGTAAATTCTCAGTTGTCATCAAAGGTGTGGAACTGATAGAATAAGAAACGATGAAAAGGAAATGCGAGGAAATGACAAGGAAAACCTGTGACCTGTAGACCTACCGTCAACTTTTAGTTAGCCAAGTTTATAACAAAATGATTCAGTTTACGCCACGAAACTAGAAACTTTTTTTGGATCGCTATTTTTGACACTATGCGAACCAATTTAGGTTCAAATGTCACCTCATGGTACGAAAAATGACGTCTTAGTATGAAATTGCAAAGCAGTTCATTTTAGGTCGTCAATTGGATCGTAATAATAGTTCATAGTAAGCCTCCTGATGTCTCAGTAGCGCCGTCGGAATATAGCAATATCGGAGCGGCAGCGGAGCTTACTATCTAAACTAGACTAATATGCACTAGAACACAAGCATTTTGTTCGTGACGTCCGTCTTTAGTAAATATTGAATGTCTTTAAATATTACCATTTAACTCTTACCGCAAAAGGCGTGCATGAACCCCGTTCCAATAAAAAAATTACGTCTTACATTTTTTTTACTGCTTGTAACACCGGTAGCTTTTATTTATTCAAAACAATCCGTCAAAAGGCTGTACCCGTGTTGTCCATTGTCTCTTAACAATTGACGCGAAAAAAATCACAAACATTTGGTTGTGGCTCGTTTCGGCACGCGACAACTTTTGAATTAAGAAACCAATTCAAGTTGATCTTTGGTGCGTTTTATTTTGGTTTAAATACAGGTCTTTTTACATTGGTCACTTTTCTGCCCCGTTTTACAGGAACTCTGTTTTTAATGTATTCGCTAAGCAGTGAAAGCTCTTTTTAAAATGGTTAGTCAAACAATTGATAGTTGAACTTTTTTTCCTTACGACTGTTAAGCTTTGAGAGGTCTTAGTAAAGTGGTACAAAGCCCAATTACTTTCCGTCAAAATTCTGGCTTTAAAATTCATTGCCGTATTTGATTGTGATATGAAAAAATGAGCAGTTCAAAAAGGACAGTGTACGTAAAAATCGGGCTAACTTTTGTATATGTAAAATGGAGAGCTGTTGTCATTTAGTTTTTTCAATTGTTTTCGAACAATACAAAATTGTGTGCATTGTGCATCAGTCATTACTTACTGGTCAGTTTGCGGTCACCAGCTGATGGGTCCGATGTAAATTGTTGTTTTTTTTGTATTTGCTAAACAAATTTTAACGTCAACATTTTAACTTTTATGTAGGGATGGGCAAGTATTGTAAGAAAAAGATCGTTGGATAGATTTTATTCCAAATCTATCTTAGTAGGTAAGTAATGTAGGTAAGTTATTTAAATGATTAAGTTTATTAATTACCAATGCTGTTTAAACTGTTCTTCTAACATATCAGACAGACGTGTTGCTGGGGAATTTGTTCCACCACTTCTTCTTCCCAGCAAAAACACTAGGAAGTGGCGAAGGGCGGGCGTTTTGGGGGACTGTCTTATGTAATTTTTGACGTTCAAAAAGTGCTGATCCTCAGCCTAATTTGAATAAATGACTTTTGATTTTTGATTTTTTTTTTTTTGGTACGCTGAGTTTTGTTTTTGCTTGAATGCGCTTATTTTTGGTAAGTACCTACCTAAGTCGAATTCGAAAAAAATATCTTGTTAGTATTATAAAAGACAAGACGTTCAATTCATAAGGAAAGTTTATAGGCTTTTTACCATTACGCTTAGACCGTTAATTTTAATAGTAGATGAAATTAGCTGGTTCTGTAGGTACATTATTAAGAAGTATCCAACCTGACAGACAGTTTGACAGTTTGCCTGCTGAGTTTATTTCGCCACTACTTTTTTCCAGCAAAAGCACTAGGAAGTGGCGAACGGTGGGCTTTTTCGGAGACTGTCTTTAAATGTAATTTTGACGTTCATAAAGTGCCTCAGCCTTATTTGAATAAATGGCTTTTGATTTTGCCAGACGCGGTTGTTCCTTTCAATCTTTCAATTTTCCGTTTACATTATAAAAAAAGTACTTTCAGTTTTTACAGAATTTTCTATTCTTTATCGTCATTGCCATTTTTGTTTTCCGTATTATTAAAAAAATACCTATTTCGGTTCGATAGTTTTCGAGTTTCCCTACGAACTGTATGTACTGTAGGTACTGTAATGTGTACCTACCAAATAAGTACCAACTGTATATTTTGTACGTTTCTTATATTATTGTGTGTATGTGTGTTAATGACTGATGTCAAATAAATATTTTTCTTTCTTTCTTTCTGTCTTTCTTTTAATATTTATAAAGTAAGTCTACTAGTAAGTACCTAACTACCTATATTATTTCATAGATTTACCTACATTTATCGACCTTTTCTTGTTAATCATTAATAATAAATTGAAACAATTATGTTTTACCCAAAGAACATAACTAAATAAGCAACTGCTTCGACACCTGAGGAGATCAACTCTTCGGGTGTCGTAGCAGTTGCTTATGAGCAAGTTAGACTAATGAGCAAGAAACGCTATAGTTTCATACCTGCTGTTAAAAGAAGCTGGTGTAGCTAAAAGTATATAATTAGGTTGTATTTTTAAATACCTAGACGCAAATGACAAAATTAACTAGATGAAATAAAAACCTTAGACCTCAATTAAAGCCTAGACCACCCACAACGCACACAGCATGATTGTCCAATAAAATAACTGCAAACTACACTTACCCATCCCTATTACAATGAAAACGCGATCCTTTGACGTTTCCCGCGCGCGGGAAAAATGACAGCTGTCAGGCTTGACCATAAATTATCCGGTTTTTTTTTTACAAGAAAGCCGCCTGGCTCAGGCTTTGTGGCGGTCAGCCGTTTCCTGCCGGGGTGTGATGCTGTTTGTATTGTGAAGGCCGTCGGACACGACACGTGTTATCAAAATAATACAAAAGGACGAGTGTTATTATAACGTAATGTGATTACATGTTTGGTTTGGAAAGTTTGAAAAAATAACCTCAGAAAGAAACGATTTTCTTTTGTGAGAATATAGTTTGGGCTATTGAAAGTAGTGTGACATCTGTAAAGCGGTTATTTGACCCAAGTTTTTAGGTAATATTTACCGTAGCCCGTAATCTGAACGTTAAATACAACATTATTGGTTTTATTCTAGGTTTTTGAGTTTAGTTTATAATAATAGCCGCACCGTACGATTGATTGCGTAGTCAGGACCTCGAAAGTCTGCCAAGTCAACCAGTCTAATCAAGATACGTTAGGAAAATAATTGTTGGGGCCGACCCCATCAATTATTTTCCAAACGTATCTACATTGGTTAGGAAATTAATTAAATGATTAAAGAACCAATAAAAACACTATCACAAACACGACTTCCTGTTTACCAAGCATCTTCTTTGTCCTATGCAATTCAAAACAAAAAAAAAGCGTGGAAAAATATGGAAACAGAAAAAAATTGCTAGTCCACCTTCAATCAGACTTACGAACATTAAATTCGGCCACCCCCGCAGTACACACGACACCGACATCTATTACAATCAACACAAAAAGAAAAAAAAAGGCACAACAGTACCTTTTACCTTTGCCGATTTTTCAAATAAAAAAAAAATCTCGGCCATCGACAATACGTCAGTGTAATGTCAAAGACGGCTATTAAAGTCAAAATATTTTGAAAATACGCTATCGGCGCCCCAGGGGCGCACTTTGAGATACCGCGAGTTTGAAAACCTTTAATATTATTGGGTTTTTGGTCCATAAAGCTCGCTTTTTTTTTCGAACAACTTGTGAGGGATTACGTTTTGTAGTTGTTTGTGCAAATTGGTTTGGGCGGATGATTGAAATTTTACGTCGACTGTGGGATATTTTTTATGACAAAGTTTGCTAATTCCGGCTTATTGACTGTGCTGTGTAGCACAAAAAGTGTTGCAATTTTATAACGTAATTAACGGCTTTATATAGTTGCCTTTTGTTGCGATTTAATAAATCAGAATGACCATACCTTTGACCATATTTACATACCATCTTGCCCGCCTCCTTCAACGAGTTAAATAAATAAATATTTCACTGCTTTTAACACATCGCTATTTAGTCCCAAGCTAAGCTAAGCTCTTGTATTATGGGTACTAAATAGCTGATAAACATACTTATATATTTCTAAATACATACATATTGTATTAAATTACACCCAGACACAGAACAAAATATGATCGTGCTCATCACACAAACATTTGTCCATTCATCCAGTCATTTGTGGGTGGGAATCGAACCCACGATCTCCCGGCATAGCAGTCAGGGTCACTAACTACTAGACCCAGGTTAGCTAAAGGTATTGTAGACCCATATTTTGCCAAATAAGTGGATATCCCATGTGACAGGGGAAGAATCCTATTGCTATCAACCTTGGCAGACTTTGGGCTGATGGTGATAGGTACTAAAGTTTCCCTATGTCGATTTTGAGGTTATTTGGTAAAGGCCGCCACAGTTTCATTTCATAAAACGATCTTTTATAGACCAACTTTCTAATTAAGTTAATGTAATCATGTCCTTATGCTGTGTAAGCTAAATAGATAAATTAAAATAATAATTGAAGGTACTCTTAAATCAAATAGTCTTGGTCTAATAGCCAAAAACATTCTACCAAAACATTTACTTCTGTTAAGCAGAAACAGTTACATAAAATACATAAGTAATACAAAAATAAACATACCTACAACAACAAAAAAATAGTTACAACAAAACTTTAATTTAAATAATAGAAACATTTAGTTGAACAACATAATGGCGTCCGAAATATTTTGTAGTAATTTAAATAATTCATATAACAACCGTTGTTTGGCTACCAATTGGTTTAATCGCTTTATAAAAAAAATACTACCGTTGCGTTTGAAATTATACAAGTATTATAATAGGGTCTAGGGTCATCGAAGCTTTGTCTTTTAGAACAGGGGACTCTATTAATTCATGCAGGAGCTGTTATAGGTTAGGAATTATGACAGGAAACTTAATTTTTTAGACTATTTGTCAGCAAGACGGGAGATTTTGTAGACTATTTGACTGCATGACGAGAGTCTTGATTCTGTAGACTATTTGAAACTAAGACGGTAAATTAGATTTTGTAGACTATTTGACATCATGACGAGAATATTGATTTTGTAGACTATTTGACAGCATGAGGTGAGTCTTGATTTTGTAGACTATTTGACAGCAAGACGGGAGATTTTGTAGACTATTTGACAGCAAGACGGGAGATTTTGTAGACTATTTGGCAGCAAGACGGGAGATTTTGTAGACTATTTGACAGCAAGACGGGAGATTTTGTAGACTATTTGGCAGCAAGACGGGAGATTTTGTATACTATTTGACAGCAAGACGGGAGATTTTGTAGACTATTTGACAGCAAGACGGGAGATTTTGTAGACTATTTGACAGCAAGACGGGAGATTTTGTAGACTATTTGACAGCAAGACGGGAGATTTTGTAGACTATTTGACAGCAAGACGGGAGATTTTGTAGACTATTTGGCAGCAAGACGGGAGATTTTGTAGACTATTTGGCAGCAAGACGGAAAGATTGCTTTTTAGGATTTGACAGCATGGCGGGAAACTTGATTTTGTAGACTATTTGATTTCATAGTCTAGTGTTCACAATCCAATGTTTTCGAAATAGTGTACTTAGGTAATACAATACGTCTTAGTAAGAATACTCACTTACGGGCTTCTTATGCTGCCAAAGATCTATTAATGAAGGCCGCGACCAACGGCATCATAGAAATCTAAATAATATGCTTTTTGATGCACGAAAGAATTCCAGTACCCTATGTAATTAATGTTGCCCCGTCCGTCTCAAAATCCGACCCGTGTGCGGCTGTTATTACTGAGCCACAAGTATAATTCTTTGAATATTTTTTTTTACTTGGCTATGTGGCCAATGATATTATAAGTAAAAGGTGTAGATAGGTTACCTAAACAACATTCGATCTTCAAAAACGGCACACTACGCACGCACGTGCCCGTTGACGGCGCGACGTGACACTGAGGGCAAGTGTGACTATAGTTAGCCACATTTGACTGACCTGTTGGTCTAGCAGTTAGTGACCCTGACTGCTATGCCCGAGGTCGTGGGTTCGATTCCCACCCAGCAGAACAAATGTTTGTGTTATGAGCACGATCATTTGTTCTGTGTCTGGGTGTAATTTATCTATATTATGTATGTATTTAGAAAATTAAAAGTATGTTTATCAGCTGTTTGGTACCCATAACACAAGCTCTCAAGCTTAACTTGGGACTAAATGGCGTTGTGTGAAAAGTTGTGGAATATTTATTTATTTATTTATTTTAACGTATCGCTTGCTGAGCGTCTTTAACCTATCTACACCTTTTTACTTATATAATATCGTTGTATGTGGCTATGTGTATTTTAAACTACCTAATCAAAATTGTCGACATAGTTTTTTTTTATAATAAATAGCGGAGATTAAGTACCACAAAACACGCAAACAACATCATGATTATAATTATTTATGGCTTACTTTATACACCCAGACTTTTCCTTTAAAATTGTATCACAGATACTTAAAAAAATTTAAACAAAAACCTAAAATAATAAGACAAGTGTCTACTAGCTAACATCTTCCAAATGTATTTGGAACTAGTGAACGTCACGCGGGTTCACCCGCGTAGTTCCCGTTCCCGTGGGAATACAGGGATAAATAGTACCTTATGTCAGCCGGGAATAGTTTATCTTCCAACGGTGAAAGAATTTTTCAAATCGGTATAGTTGTTTTTTAAGTATACTCGTTAAACTAGCCGATGCCCACAGCTTCGCCCGCGTGGATATTACATGACAAATTATATACCTAAACCTTCGTCAAGAACCACTCGTATCCATTGGTGGAAACAGCCTGAAAATCAGTGCAGTAGTAATCTATGAAAGACTATGGCCCCTGCCTCACCAATATTATATATTTACACGGATTAAATGGCAGGGGGTGATTTGCACACACAATAATAGGCCCTCTAAAACGGCCGCTAGCACATAGTGACGTAGCGACAAGAGGGCAACATGTCCTGAGGTGCTAAGGGAGTGAAGCGGCATTCCACGGCTATCAGGACAATCCCGGAAGTAAGGTCAAGATCCCTACCAGCACCTTCCTGGAATGCTTCTAATAGTATATTATAATTATAATATTCCTCTGCATCACATGCTCATACCATGACAACTGATTCCCGATACGAGTACTAGCTACAATTTGATTTAAAAAATAGTTCACGAACTACACAACTAATCCGATTAAAACTGAAAAAATTCTATAACAGTTATAAATGACTTATAGCGGTAACAGCCCTACCATCCCTATAACCGAACAATTTTCTATTACAACCGGATGTAAGAAACCATTACGACATCAAAAAACGCACTTCCGCTCTTAAAACTATGTGACACGAATATAAATGGAAGAATTAAAATTAATCGCTTGGATTTTTCAACCCCGATCTGTGCTTGTGTGGTGGTATAAAAAAAAGATTAAAACCCTTTATCTATGGTTGCAGGAGCGCGCGAAATGTTATGTCAGCGTGACATTTGAACAAAATGGCGACGATTAGTGTAAAAAAAGTGATAGATACATTTTCAACGTTCATACAATGTAACAACTATTATGTTTTAATTTATTCTAGGCACATTTTAGCTGTATATCAACTTGGTTAATACGGGAATTAAATAGTACAGTAGCCTATTGGTTTGTGGCAATGTAAAAGCACGCACATTTTGCTATTAATTTGAATTCATTTAAGAACATAGGTGGGGCTACGTAAGATTGTTTCTGCCTTGTTTTAAACTACTAGGCTCATTCTACATTTCCGTGGCTAACCCGTCTCGGTATAGCTCTTATTACTCTAGGTGCATCATCCTCACATAAAATCTGATTGTTTATACGAAGTATTGTAATCCTATTTTAAAAGAGTAAGTATGGAGTTTCTTGCACATTCTTCTCCATACGGAACTACCATTTGGAATGTGCAACTAGAATCATTCTCTTAATTTATTTTATTTTGTAAGTTAACGTTAAAAAGTGCCTGTTATGGGTCTAATTGAAATAAACGATATGACTTGACTTGACTTGACTTGAACCACAGTTTTTTTTTAAATGTTTAAAGTCCATGCAGCCATTATGTTGGTCAGATCTCATCCGAACCATATGTATATCTAAGATTAGTGTCTGAAGTGCTATTTTGAGAAAAAAACCACATAGAAATTAGTGGACCTATTACCTATATTCAATCAGTGCATGAGAGTGTCAGTAATTTTATTGTAAACTCAACTCGGAACGTAAAAAAATCTTGTCTTAGGAGTTACAGCCAGCACACTATGCGGAGCCTCTATGGAGGAGGACGGGACAGCATTGTATGTAGTTCTTAACAAGGCTTAGTACTTCGACAACCCAGGCAGTCTCCGTGAGAACGCCAGTGACATCAGACCGCTGCTGGCTTTTCTCGAGGGCTAAGGGTGCATCGAACAGAGACTTTTCAGGTACTCAAAATACGCACTGAGACGTAGAGTTGCGTGCACCAGCCTAAAGATGATTAGAGCTCAAATCTGAACTTAAAAGAGCTCAACTACTGCGACAGCACACCGCTCCTATACATCCAAAGACATAATCAATACTTAAGTAATATAGACGGGACTTTACGAACAAAACATTTTTATTACACTAGTGCCCAGGAGGACACAAGTCGATTAGCTATAGGTATTACGCTTGATGGCGTTACTGAGACATGGGATCATAGTTTTTCTATGACATATTTTATTCGCATACCTTCTCTATACTTAGTATCCTACTAATATTATAAACGCGAAAGTTTGTGAGTATGGATGGATGAATGGATGTTTGTTACTCTTTCACGTAAAAACTACTGAAAGGATTTTAATAAAATTTGGTATGGATTTAGCTGACACCCTGGATTAACACATAGGCTACTTTTTATCCCTGTATTCCCAAGGGAACGGGACCTACGCGGGTGAACCGCGGGACGTCTGAGTCTTAAATATTTTTGGATAGGTACACCACTATTCAGACAAGCAGTCCAAATAAAACACCAAATAGTATTTAATCAAGAACTGAAATCCATTAAGAAGATTTTGATTAAAAATGTTTATCTATTTATTGTGGTCAATAAAAAACTTTAGATCCTGCGGTAAAACTCTGTTTACATATTGCATTTAATCTAACAAACACAGTCGTGCATAAAACAGATGTTAGTGTAGTATATACATAAAAGTGTTTTATTTAACTTTAACTACATGCCTATATGCTTATAAGTTTAGTAGATGCGTCGATAAAAAGTTACAGGTGTAGAATGTTATTATGCTTTTCATAGATAGACCTATTTTTTTAATTTGCCGGGTGTATTCGTTCAAGAGGGACACAAAATCAAAATGCATTATCTATTTGTGGCTGTAGCGCATCAGAGATGTTTGCTCAGAATCGTATCAACGACTTCCAAGCAGTGATTCGTAAAAAGTCGCATCGCTGATGCGTAGAACACTATGGTCAGTGACTATAGCATCCTGAAAACAGTGATGGAGAGCCCTTACTCGCAAAATGGTTGGGTAGCAAATTTTTGCTCTGAAAAAACAAATGTCAACCCTTTGAGTCACTAAAAAACTAAAATAACTGATTGAACTAAAAAAAAGATTATTTATCACTGTGTTGTGCGTTGCGCCCAATAAATGTTCTTTCTTTCTCTTTCTCAATAAGTAAGACTAATTAACTAGTAACAGAAACAAACCATGGACGTGCTACTCGCTTGAAATCCGCGACGTGACTGATTGGCGATAGCGCGGATTAGCAACGTGTGAGGTCCGCTAGCGCCAGCGTTCCACGTTCCATGTTTGAATTTAAATAATTCCAATTTATTGGCAGTTCACCATAAATGGTTCGTTTTTAATGTTTTTTTTTTCTGTTAAAGGTCGTTAGCTGCGGAATGGTGGCGGTGAATGACAAAATGGGGGTGAATATAGGGGTATCTTTTTGATTAATTCAGTCTAAATAACTGTGTAAAAATGCTGTTCCAGTGTTACTTCCTAATATTTAATTATAGAAACTATTATATAATTATAGGAAAAAATCATGATGGCCCAGGGGCTAAAGCGCCTAACTCTCATGCACGAGGTTGTACCTAATTCAAATCTGGCGAATATGACTTTTTGAATTCATAAGTAATTACTTACTAAATCATCATAGACATTGGTGTAGGAAATCTGGACCTATAGCAAATATAAGTCTGAAATCGTCAATCCGCCTACAGCAAGCTTGGTGATCAACGCTTGTGGTCTTCGCCCTGCAGTGGGACAGTAACAGGTTAGTATCATTGTTATTTTATGTAATTATGTCCTAGAGAGTCATTTAACGTGACTTAATTAAAGCAATTAAAACATGAATGAGCCTGCCACGAGTTTCATAGAAAGCAGCTAGCAGTTTAGACGTTTCTAAACCACTACAAGCCTTAGAATCCTGTTTATCCTACAAAAAGTAACAATAAAATATTTGATTGTCTATTTAAAAAGTCACCAACGCTTCCCAAACACTAAACTGGCAACTTCAGTAAAAAAAAAAACACAATCGTACCGAAATTCAAAATTCAAAAAAGTCGTTACTATTCTTCCGTAGATGTTTATCAACGCGCGCCTAATGGCCCATTGTTACGGGTGCATTCCGAGTTTTTCTAAACAAATTTTAATTATGGCAATTTTTACTGAACGCGACCATAGATACTGACGGCCATTTGATTGCTTTGTCTTCTAAGTTCAAATGTTTGTTTAAATTCTGATACTGTTGAGTAGGACATTTTTCAATGGCACTCACACACAGAATTGGCTTAGGAGTTAATAACTGTGGCCCTAGTGAAAAGGGGTATATAAGTCCAATTTTGTCGAAAATGAGTTACGTGTACCAAAGTGATCAGAAAACCGACTCTTACAGTTTTTTTTGGTGTCAGTTGGACCCTTTTACACAAAGTAACTTTCTTATTTTTAGAGATAGCTTAGATCTGTCTTCACCAAACGATAGAGCACTTTTTTCTGATCATTGTCAGATTGTCGGCTTTCTGACTAGCTACCCGTACCTTAACGACTATCAAAAATCTACAAATGACAACCGGGACCCACGTCTTTATGTGTTTTCCGAAGCGGGACAAGGAGGAGTCTTGATATGTACCTAATTAAGGCTAGCAACAGACTTATAACACGCCATGCCACGCAACGTCAATATGGTGTTCTCATTGGTTACTATAAGCACTTTTTTCAGATTTGACCAATAAAACCGCGTGGGATGGCGTCGAGTATTACAAATGTGCTGGAGCCAAAGAGATTTAAAATACTATAGAGCGGGCATGTCAAGGAAATGTCATAGAAAAACTTTGATCCCATGTCTCAGTAACGCCATCTAGAATAATATATGAATATTGGAGCGGCAGCGGAGCGTACTACAAAAAACTCATAGACTTGTAGCCAGTAGGACACACTTTTTCGGACGAAAATTTTGTTCGTGATGTCCGGTCTATAGGTATTGAATGTCTTTGGCTGGAGCCTATCGACGGACCAACCTCGTCAACTGTTATAATTTAGCCACAAGCTCCTCCACCCAGTACCAACACAATAATATTTAAAATTAAAAATCGAATCGCACACGTCAACTCACAATCTCATGATCAACAAAATAAGTCAGCAAGTTGTTTACGTTTATCGCGCGTCGCTTCACATTTGAAATAAGAACGTCCGCTCGGCTCACTTCGGTGGAGCTCGGAGTTTTCTTATTTTGAATTTCGACTGCAATATTTCACGGTTCAAATGGCATGGAGTTGAAATGAATTGTTAATTTGTTTGTGGTATTTTATTTATTTATTTAATTTGGGTGGTTACGAACACATAATATAGAAAGATGAAGTGTTGCAGTGGCGAATTGTCCATACAACTCGTTTCCTATAGGCTTTCCTTTGGAGGTTTGAAAGAGCAACTCCACCACTATATTGACTTATGGCAGCCGCACTCGAGTATTGCCAAATATGTATATGGTATTAACACTAAAGGTATACACGATGGTAGACAGACCGATGACTTCAAAAGAGACAACAAATAGTGACATGAACAATGATCTTATAAGTAAAAAGGTGTAGATAGGTTATAAGCGCTCAGAAAGCGACACGTTAAAATGTGGCTAACTAGCCACACCACACTGTCTTGTCCTCAGTGTCGCGTCGCGCCGTCAACGGACGCTTGCGTGCGTTAGTGTGCCGTTTTTGAAGATCGAATCTTGTTTAGGTAAGTATCTACACCTTTTTTAAAATAATTTGTTAGCGGTGCGGAACTGCCATTGATAGTAAAATAAAATTAATGTTAGACTTAATGACCATTCCGTAATTCTGTTCACCTATAAACGTCAAAATCCTGCTTGATTTCCAAAAAAACACTTGAAAGATAAGTAAAGTAACTAATCCAAAAGAATACTTATACAAAACGACTCCATCACTTACTATAATATCTCTAATTTCAAAATTCGGTAGGACATTAAGTATCAGGACATTCGGGACTTTTCATTGGTCAGTTTAAAAAAGGAACACTGTTTTTTTTAAAGCAACGACATTAAGTTACGGAGCCAGAGAATTCTTTATATCACGCGGTCTTTTTTAAAATGCATTTACTTAATTGAGTTTTTTTTTTGTTTTTTTTTTTTATGGAGATTACAATTTATTCTTGGGTACGCAGTTTAGGTACCGGCCTTTTTGTGTGGCTTAAGTATTTGAATCTTAATTTTGTGAATTGTGTTAGGTACTTATGTATTTTGATGGCTATCTTTTAAATTTGCGGTTACGATTATAAGATTACGGTTTATTTTAATTGTCAAAATGAATTGTCAGTGATGTTACTATCTATTGAAGTGAAAATATTGAAACACATTAGTGACATGCTTTACAACAAATCACATAAGCAGTTCAGCATTTTACATTTACAATTGATGCTATATTTTTCTTTCTTTCTCTTAAGGAAAAAGAATAACTTCGTGTTTTCCTCAAAGAATAATAGCATATTATGATGACAGCCTGGGCCTATCATAGCGCTCGACCTCACGCCACCTGCACCAGATTTAACGGAAGAAAAACTTGATGATGTACACGAAATAGAGATAAAAGTGTTCTGTGAAGGCGATTAGTCTCGGTACACAGTTTTTATGGAAATCCCACGAGTTTAAGAAGATCATTAAGTGTTTGGTTCCGTAGAATATAATAAATAATAATATCTACAACATAAACTACAGAGAGCCATAATAAATTAGGTATGCTACGATTCTTACATATACCTACTTCTTTTGCTTCGATTACATTCATACATGTTGTCATACATAAACGCTGGTTGCGAGTACTACGCACCTGACCTTTCTGAAGAAACTCACCAATAAGGTCTATGTATGTCCTTCTAGGGCGTCCCCTCCCGGCGTTCCCACTTACATCTGCCTTGTAAAAAATACCTATCGTTAGTCGCCTTTCATTCATCCTTTCAACGTGACGAAACCATCTAAGCATAAGTACACTTTTCGATTTTTGTAACTACATCTTCTTTTAGGCGTAAGTTTATGTATGTATGTACCTATGTTTCTACCACATTATTTGCCTTTTGACCTCGTAAAATCGGTCTATTCAGTATCTAAACGTAAAAATACCAGTGATGTGGACTATCAAAGCCTTAATTGATTGATTTGCTGTCAGCGGCCCATGGACGGCATAAACTAAGTTACTGGCACTAGGTTAGTCATTCAAAACCTCCATAAAGTCAAACACCTAACCACCTTTTCCTACCCACCCGCAGTCGGTTAAAAGCTCCAAAACGTAATGGTTTTCACAAATAACACACACATTACAAGGTACCCTAATAATATAGTCGGTCTATAAATAAAATCATTACTCCGTCTGTCTGTATGTATGTGTGCGTGGTCTCGGAAACTAAATTATCACATTTGTTAGAACCCGAAACTTGTATACAGGGTGATTTAAATTGTATCAAAATGTTTAAATAACATTAAACATAACATAACAGACTATAAAGGCTTGTAGCTAAATAATAACAGCCACACGGTTCGATCGAAGGTTAAGCTACGCTTGCCGAGGTCAGTCTGTGGATGGGTGACCATTGATAAAGTATCTAGACCCCTCCGTGCCTTCTAAAGCTCGTTAGCTATTAGTCGCGGCTGACATTTTTAGATCTTGAATGTTACGTCTGACTATGTAGTCAGAAACTCAGAACACAGATAGTCTGACAGACACTGGGTATAACACTAGTAATATAGTCTAGCCTTTTCCTGACAATGTGGAGATCAGCTTCCAGTCTATCTAGACGCAGCCAAATACCTGTGTTTTTAACCGACTTTCAAAAAAGGAGGAGGTTCTATGTTCGTGTGTATGTATTTTTTTTTTTTTTTTTTTTTTTTTTTTTTTTTTATGTATGTTACCTGATTTCTCCCCCATTTGTGGACCGATTCTCAAAATTCTTTTTTTATTTGAAAGAGTATACTCCTGAGGTGGTCCCATTTTAATTTGGTGAAGATCTGGTGCTGATCTTCGGAGATATACAACGGAACTCCTCAAAAATGAACGGCAAATCTGTCGTGATTGCTGGAATCGCTTGGATGTTTATTGTTTATACAAAATAATGACGTATCATCACGCCTGTATGCTCTGAGGGGTACGCAGGTGGGTACAATATACCTAGATTTCGTCAGTTAGGTATGTTAATTGTAATTTATTAGGGATTAGTGGAAAACCCTACTATGATGACATGTATTGTTAACAATTAACAATATAAAATAAATTCATGGCAAATGTTTTTATGGTAACAACTCTAAAAATGGAAAAATAAAAAACTTTTTTGCAAAAAATAAAACCGACTTCAAAAAAACACTAAACGGTGTAAAATAACTCTAAATTCGGAAGTCGGTGGCCCATCATGAGTAAGACAAACCCACCAAAGCCACAGACTTCCGAATTTAGAGTTATTTTACACCGTTTAGTGTTTTTTTGAAGTCGGTTTTATTTTTTGCAAAAAAGTTTTTTACATAAAGCTTTCTTTACAGAAATATATAAAATAAATAAATAAAATAAATAAATATTCCACAACTTTCCACACAACGCCATTTAGTCCCAAGTTAAGCTTGACGACCATGAACTACTATTAAATAAACTAGAAATATACGGAGTACGAGGTAAAGCACTAGAAATTATTAAATCCTATCTCAGCAATAGAATACAGTTCACTGAAATAACACAATTATGTCCATACACAATAACAGAAATTAAATATACATCAAGCTCGAGACCTATAAAATATGGTGTACCTCAAGGATCGATATTAGGACCACTACTTTTTCTCATTTATATCAATGATTTACCAAATGCTATTCACCACCCTATGGTTTTATTTGCAGATGACAGTACGGCTCTTTTCACAAATAACAAAAATGATAATCATGAACAAGAAATAAATGATTCCCTGTCTAAATTGATAAACTGGCTTACAATAAATAATCTAAAAATAAATCTTACAAAAACCCATTACATGACTTTTAAGAATAAAAACGCAAAATCAAATCCCTTATCTATTGAATACAATACTACAACTGTATCTGAGGTCACAAGCACAAAATTTTTAGGCATCCATATACATTCTAATATGTCATGGAAAACACATGTAAGTAGTGTATGTAGCAAATTGAATAAATTCTCCTATGCCCTCTACATGCTCAGAAAGGTATCTAACCAAACCACACTACTTAGTGCTTATCATGCCGATGTGGGTGCCACTCTATCTTATGGCATACTTTATTGGGGATACTCAACTGATAGAGAAGTTGCGTTCAAGGCGCAAAAAAAGTGTATAAGGTCAATATGTGGGATACACCAAACAGATTCGTGTAAACCTCATTTCATAAACCTCAAAATACTAACCCTCCCTAGTTTATATATCTATGCGGCCTCAAATTTAGTTAAATCAAATATTAGTAGCTATGAGACACTAAAAAGCAGTAGACTAAAAAATGTATTGCGCAATAAATCATCCCACACAGCAGTATGTAGCAATAGTATTTTTTGTATGAGCATAAAAATATATAATAAGTTACCGATAGATATAAAAAACCTACATGCAAATGGTGTATTTAAAAGGAAGCTAAAAGACTTCCTGATAAAAAAGGCATATTACTCGGTGAAAGAATTCCTTGATGAAAAATAATTTAAAATTACAGCAAATAATGATGATATTGATAAATTAATGTAACAATTTTATTGAATCCAGACATGTGACATTGAATATGTACATTTTTAGTTTTATTACTTTTGATTTTTTTTATGTTTAATACTAGTAAAATTGTAATAAGTGCCATTGTAGACAATTTAAGACAAGTGACACTGCATGTTTAATTTAATTTAATTTTATTTTCTAAGCTATTTAAATTGCAATGCCTTAACAGGCAACTAAGTTATAAGACCTACCTAAATTTGTTAACATCTAGAAATTCCATTTTTCTGTACACTTAGTTCGCAATAAAGAATTTGAATTTGAGAGCTTGTGTTATGGGTACTAAACAGCTGATAAACATACTTATATATTTTTAAATACATACATATTATAGATAAATTACACCCAGACACAGAACAAATGATCGTGCTCATCACACAAACATTTGTTCTTAGTGGGAATCGAACCCACGACCTCCGGCATAGCAGTCAGGGTCACTAACTACTAGACCAACAGGTCAGTCAAACGATATATGTATGAAACTGAGCTGTTTCTGATGTGTAACATTCCCAGTTGCTGGGTATTTTTGTGGGAGTGATTTCGAGACAGGCGCGCGCTATTTGACTTGACCAATGAACGCACCCGGTAGCATAGAGACGGCTGTGAGATGGTGCCAATCCATTTTGCATGAGGTAGGTATCTCGTCGTACTAATATTTGATTTGAGTCGTTACCTACTTCACGCCGGAACAGCTGCTCAACCTTTATCAATCGCAAGTTCGATCGTGTATGGAGTACCGCTCTCATCTTTGGGACGGCTCCGCCAAATATCAGCTTGATGCGCTTGAGTCTATTGAGAAACGAGCCAAGAAGATCATCGGCAATGATGCACTCGTTGAGTCAGAACTTCAAAGTCTTGAGCATCGACGCCGAGTTGCTAGCCTGTCGGTTTTCTATCGGTTATATTTCGGAGAGTGTGCATCGGAATTGCACGATTTAATTCTACCAAGCCCTTTTCATCATTGGACCACCTAGACGTACGGCGCGGCGCTGCGCCATCGGAACATGGTGAACCATACGTACTAAACGTTTTGGGAACACATTCATTGTGCGTACAGCTAAGGAGTGGAATTCCCTGCCGGAGTCGGTGTTTCCTGATAACTACAACCTAGGGGTCTTTAAGTCAAGAGTGAACAGGTTGCTTCTAGGCAAGCGTGCTTCATCGTCGACCCCATCATCGCTTACCATCAGGTGAGACAGTGGTGAAACGCGTGCCCATATTAAAAAATAAAAAAAAAAGATGGCGGAGTACACGATGACATGTCAGATGTAAGACTCGTTTTTTTGCCTTTTTTTAAACCATCATATCATAACTCACACCTCGCATATTTAAGCAATTAACCACTAATTAACCCGTTCTTAGAACAAGTACATTTAACTGAAATAGTTAGCACTAACTGGAATCTGACTAGCTTAACTATCGTGCAAAGTAAAAAAAAACAACAAAATTACCTTTTCTAAACACGAACATCCTGTATATAAAAACAATAATCACCAAAGCACACCGCCCATGCACTCTGATATAATAAAAAAAACATTCGTTGTCTCTTTCTAACACCAGCTAATAGCTATACTTGTCTCTTTCACACCCAAAATGGTAAAGAAATTAATAAGTTATAAGACCAGAAGTCTTTGAGCTCTGGTACTAATTTGATTGGTTTAGATAAGGGGTCAGGTAAAGTTGGACTGTAGCCTATTTTCTAGCAACTATGGCTTACATATAATTTACTTGGAGTAGGTAAAATAATAATTATCTTCGGGCTCATTTTGGCCTTTTTTGGTTTCGAAATTAAATGTAGGGTGACTGCCTTGTAGGGAACTTTTGGGATTTAGGGCGTTACCTAATGGCTATTTTGTAAGACAGTATTTCCTGGGGCTTAAAGCTTGTGGCCAAATTTTAACAGCCGCACGGTTTGATCGAAGGTTAATCTACGTTGGCTAAGGTCGGTCCGAGGATGGGTGACCAGTTATTACATTGCAAGACTTCTCTGTGTCTCAAAATGCGCGTAACAAAAAACCTATACTCCATCCGAGTAGATAGTTAACTAAAGGTAAACAATCTTGACAAATCTTTTTACAAAAGTCAAAGTCAAAGTCAAATCATTTATTTCAATTAGGCTTGAAAACAGGCACTTTTGAACGTTATACTTACAAATAAATTAAATTAATATGATTCTAGTTGCACATTCCAAAAGGTAGTTTTGTATGGAGAAGAATGTGCAAGAAACTCCATACTTACTCTTTTAAAATAGATTTTACAATATTTGTATACAATAATCAGATTATATGTGAGGACGATGTACCATGAGAAAAAAAAAACAGCTATCCTGAGATAGGTTACATAAACTCCTATTAATTAAATACAACTACCTACTGTTTAAACAAATTGTTTAATTGATCATGTAATCGTTGTTGTTGTATCTAAATTTGTTTTCAGCTGCATTTTATTTTTAAACTGTGATATTAACTAAAAAGACTTGTCAAGATTGTTTACCTTTAGTTAGCTACCTACTCGGATGGAGTATAGGTAGGTATAGTTATACTGTATTCTTACCTGAATCAAGTCCAGTATACCAAGCTTGCTCTCGGAGGAGTCCACGCAGAATACGAAGTATAACTTGTAGTCTGAACCGCCTATTAGACTGAAACCAATAAAACAGAACGGTAAACAGAAAGAAAAAAGAAAATTATTTATTTAGGAACATATTTAAGAAAAATACAAACAATAAAAAAATAACAAAAAACTAAAAAAAAAACATAAAACGACCTGTGCGAGCCCAAAAAGGCCCCTATCTCAGCACTAGTTATGGTATACCTCTTACAGTTTTTCGAATCAGCGTGTTTTTGTTGTACTTATCTAAATTTGTTTTCAGCTGCATTTTATTTTGAAACTGTGTTATTAACTAAAAATACATGTCAAAATTGTTTACCTTTTGTTAACTACCTAAATCGGATGGAGTATAGCCAAGCTTATCCCAAAGGATCTCGTTATTGGAATAAAAACTATAACACTCCATCATCACGGCTGTAATCTCCGAAGGATTAGGCAGAGGTATAGGACCTGTACGTTTGTAGTGATACCACTTTTCGCCAGTTATGTTTAAGTTCCTAGTAAACGACTATCCTATTGCCTATTGGTTACAAATCCAGACTCCAGGCTGCTACTGTTTAGAAATTCCAGACATGGAAAAACTCAATTACACTTTGCATGACCCGGGGAACGAACCCCGGACCTCATGTCCAGCCGTAGCACTTGCGAACACTTGACCAACGAGGTAGTCAGCGAGGTCGAGGATTATTAGTAGTACCTATCTATATTTTACTGACATTACCAACCTGTCTTGAGCAAACGTTTTGGTTAGGTAATGCTCGTGCCTTCTCTGCATGAGAAGGGGACTCTGCCCTGTTGTAAGACAGAAACAGGCTTAAAGACATTAGTAAAATCTTCCACACCTTTTCATAACAACTATAATATCCTAAAAAAATAACAAAACAAGCCCTTAATCCTTCATGGTCACCATAACATAAGCGTCAGCCATATTGGATTTTTTCCCTCCAAATAATAATGGCGGCGGCAATCTGTAGCCGCGGGATGACTTCATATAATCTATGGTCGGCCCGATGACTCTATATTATCTATTGCTTTTTTTTATTTTTTTCCAGCCATGAAATTATTAGGTAATATATTTTTTTTCGTGTGGGAATTAGAGAGAGATGTGGAATGCAAGCTGCTTGTCATCAGAAATGAGAAATGTGATGAAGGGAATAGACATGTCTTATACATATAAATACTTTATAGTTTAGGTACATGAGTAGAATACATTATCTATAGTAATGTATAGGCAGGTCTTGATCAGGGCAAAGAGATGCTATAGCCACAAGTTGAAAAATATATAATGCAATAAATAATATTAGTCTCAAGTCCTGCATGGTCTAGTGTGAGATACCTACAACAATAAGCACGAGTTAGTTGAGCTATCTCGTACTAGACCAAGCAGTACGAGTGAATAATTTCAAAATTATTTGGAGATGGTTGAACAAATGGACATTTTATTATAAAGATTGGATACACAGTATGCTGTAACGAAATGTACAATCCACTACGTTTCCACATGTTACCATATTAAAGTAAGTAAATCCAAAAGTATCAGTAGTAGTAGTGTTATTAAAGTATCTCGTACTAGACCAAGCAGCACGAGTGAATCATTTCAAATTATTATTTGGTAAACTAAGACAGAATAAGTCCGAATGAAGCAGCAATATCTGCCGCACTAAACAAAGATCCGTTCTCTATAGTAATTGAATAAACCGTGACGTTTATAGACACAAAAAATCCGTCGCATTTTTTTTTCCTATTTTATATCGTTAAAAAGTCTGCTTTTCTTCACACAGAGGAAAGAAAACAAAAAAAAAGTAGGTACTAAATAATCCCTCACGAGACAAAACAAAAAAGTAATATTACACACATCAGTTTCTCTTTGCCAAGATTTTGTTTTAAGCACTTTTAGTAAACGGTTTTTGTATCATAGTTGACAGCAGAACATTGACTCCTTAATCACAGTATCTCCTAGTTTGGGAGTCGGCGTTACTCTTTCTGTATGACCTTTAATTCACAGAAATTCATGTTACATATACTTACCTACTTAAGTAACAAAGTAACAAAAGGGATACTATAACTAAGATTTTTTCTTTCTTCCTTGTTTGTTTCTATCTAATTATCTAAATCTAAATTCAGTCCTTTCAGTAATATTCGTTTCAGGAAAGGCTCCCCTTTTGTTACTTTATTTTATTTTTTGTAAAACAACAATTTTTATTGTTGTTACCATTAACAGCAATAAAGGCTTATATTATTATATTATTATACCTACTACATTTACAATAAGCATTTTACAGAAGGCAAGAAAAATAGTAGATTATTAACCAAGGGGATAAAGCAGTGTCTTCTGTCGCGGGTGACGATTTAAATCGCGAGCGTAACAAAGGACTCGAGGTTTACTCCCGAGCGTAGCGAGGGTGTTAAAAACTTAAATCACGAGCGAAGCGAGGGATTTAAGACGAGTGCTGAGTGTAGCGAGGGATTTAAGTTCACCCAAGACTAAGACAGCTTTATCACCGAGGAAAATACTCTACTTTTCGTACCATTTGCGAAAAAATGAACACAATAATAATATGAGATAAGCATTTATTAAAAATAATGACAATTAAAAGTAAACGCATTTTTAGAACATTAACTTATTAAAAATAAATTAAAATAAACTTAAAGTTTATATATTTATAGAAAATAAAAACGCGGCAAATTCCTAGATTAATATTTTTTGTCGGAAAAGCAAAGGCATCAAGCTCATACGGCCTCGTCGGTTTTCGTAATTTTATTTAATTAATAATCTTATCTGCATATTAAATTCGTATTCCTTTTTCAAAAAGATGTAAAATGCTTATACAAACTTGTGTCACTTTTTTGAGCAAGTGGTACGAAAATATAGAGAATATTTTCGTACCACTTGCTCAAAAAAGTGACATTTTATGCCACAAAAAGCGATCATAACAATAGTCATTTTTAATCTCTTAAAAACAGAGAAAGAAAGTTGTACTGAATTTCATTCATCCCCTAGGGAGAGAATGTGATTTAAATTTGGAATACCTACCGAAATTTATACTGAACTACATTTGTGTTTACACCATTGACTTTGTATTTAAAGCATTAAACATCTTTTTGAAAAAGGAATACGCATTTAAGTATTATGCAGTTATGATTATTAAATAAAATTACGAAAACCGACGAGGCCGTATGAGCTTGAAGTCTTTGCTTTTCCGACAAAAAATAATTGTCTAGGAATATGCCGCGTTTTTGTTTTCTTTAAATACATAAACGTGAAGTTTATTTTAATTGATTTTTATAAATAAGGTAATGTTCTAAAAATACGTTATACTTATAACTGTCATTATTTTTAATATAATTATGCTTATCTCATATTATTATTGTGTTAATTTTTTCGCAAATGGTACGAAAAGTAGAGTATTTTCCTCGGTGATAAAGCTGTCTTAGTCTTGGGTGAACTTAAATCCCTCGCTACACTCAGGACTCGTCTTAAATCCCTCGCGTCGCTCGTGATTTAAGTTTTTAACACCCTCGCTACGCTCGGGAGTAAACCTCGAGTCCTTCGTTACGCTCGCGATTTAAATCGTCACCCGCGACAGAAGACACTGCTTTATCCCCTTGGTTAATAATCTACTATTTTAATGCACATTTTGTAACGAAAGTAGTTACAATAGCTACCTAAACATGTTACAATTACGATAGACTATTATAATTATTATTATTATTATTAATTTATTATAAGCACTTAATCTATTTTCACTGGTGGTGTCACACATTATAGTTGTAACCATTTCAACAGTAATTTATGTTAAGAAATGATGTGGTTTTCATATAGTTATATTATTTTAGTTGAAATAATAATAATAATAATAAAAAATATTTATTTTCTTCCACAAAAATAACACTAACTAAAAATTTACATAAGCAAAGTGAAAATGACATGTTTGGCAATGTTTATTTGTGGGAGACTGGTGCCTAAACTAAGCCGTGACTTGTATTTCAGGACACCAGGGACTCAGGGATTTTAGTTGAAAATAATAGTGTTAATGATAAAAACCTAAAATAAGCAGGGATGAACCATACATAGAATGATCTTCGTTTCACTTCTTTTTTTTAACATTCTCGAGTCTCAACACAGAAAAAAACAACTTTCAAAATAATCGCATCAACACACAATTGAGACCGATTCAAATATTTTGACATATTTACAACAAAAGCATGAAATTTATCGTTTTTCGGTTACTTTTGAGGCGGCAACCTTTTAACGTCAATAGGCACCTACCTGGTTGACTCAGTCATATATCACGCCAACAGTGTGTCGGTGACTTTATACCTGGGTGGTCGATAAGTGACAATATCACAAAGAATCAGGTTTTTATTTGGTAAAATATTGCACTTTTTGGTCAATTTTTTTTTTGGTGAGAGGTAATTATTGTGATAATTTAATTGTGGCTGCCTGAGTGGGCGGTTTGTTTTGGGTTTACTATTAAAAGATTGGTAGTATAGATAGGTTTTTTTCGCCAAACCTACCTACACTATTCTTTAAACCCCTGCAAGTCCTGAAAGCCAGAAATAACAGTGGCGACCACCAGAAAAAGCGGAATATCGATGCCTAAAAAGAAAAAGAATGCCAGAAAAAGAATGTAGGAACTTCACGCTGGAAAAGCGATTGCATTCTCCGATGTTGATATTTCGCAACCCTGGGATTCCGTGTGTTGAGAAAAGGAGTAAACACTCACCTGGATAAGCAGGGATCGAGGATAACCGCTGCACTCGGGACTGTTAGGCCGGCCGGCGAGACAGTTGTTCAATCTGCTCTACAGATCAGGTTTCACCTGATATTCACTTCACATGGAAGGTTACGAGAACCAATCGGTCAATCAGCTTTTAACGTAGCCTTTTAAGTATTTTATACGTTAATTTTGACGGAAAATGCGAGACACCGAATTTTTGCCGCGCACCGCGCACCGCGTGCTTTTTGCCTGCTTTTATCGCTGTCTTGGATGTCGCGACGAAATGAATCAAAAAGAAGATCGGAAGAGTTAGAAAAATACTTAATTACTACTTATTCGTATTAAGCAGGAAACAGAACAAAGCTAGGACAAATAGACACTACTTACCACGGAGTAAACGCAACAGTATCTGATCAATGTTTACAAAACACTTATTTTGAAAGAGTTTCAGAGTGTCTAGCCCATTGATCTTCATACAAATCTAACTTTTCGAAGCCTCAACTATAGAATCCAAAATCAAAATCTTTGAGTTCTCTTAGAAAAGAACAAATTACTTGCTTCTTCTTCTGCTTCAATCTCTTCATTATCAAGAAGAGAACGATAAAACAGGGTTTTCTTTTTGTTTGGAGACAACATTGCGTCCTCATTGTCAGACAGACACCGTACTGACTGAAAACAAAATGTACTCACAGCCTCGTTCAGCTCATCTCCACTACACAGCTCCGCTCCGGTCGTCTCAGCTCCGCTCGGCTCCACTTCATCCAGCTACACAGCTCAGCCTTGCACCGCTGATCTCAGCGCAGCTTTAGTGGAAACACCGCCCTATTTACTCGGCTCAGCTCCGCTGAACTCCGCACAGCTCCGTTTCTGTCGAAACGCACCCTTAGTTTCTTGTAAACTTTAACGTTTAATGTTACCTTTTATAATTAGTTTTTATTTTATTTTTGTGTTCATGAAAGTATATTTATGTAGGTATGTATATGGAAGTTATTTTATATTTTTGCGATTATTATCTTTTATAGTTATTTATAAAATATATAAGTAAATGTAATTGCTTGTGTTAGACAAAGGGAGCTACTTTTGCCAAGAAACTGTTTTGCAGTTTGGCGGAGGTAATACTTATAGTGTTGTTCTGTGTTGCCTAGGTGAATAAACTATTTAAACATATCAACAACTACTACTAGATACTGTTTTGTATTCCACCTTTATCGTTTGAGTTTATTTTTGTTTGTTAGTTTATAAGTAGGTAGGTAGGTACCTGATACTGTAACGCCTGTAATAAATAAAGCTTTTTGAAGAGTGCAAACTGAATTCCCCCTAAAAATATAATATCGTATTCTTTCTTCCATATTTGCATGTCCAAGATGTCCCCTAATTTGCGTGATCCTTGCACTTATCCTGCTCCAGATTGTGCTGACCACAGCGACATCTGTCGGCCGCGGACGTGCAATTACAGATCAATTTGTTACATTACATTGTCATTAGGATATACCTGCAGTTCTGTGAAGGCAGGTGATTTTTGGAGATCCTTTTTAAACTTATTCGGGAATAAAATAATCTTATATGTAAAAAAATAATAGTTTATTTGCACCCTCAAGTAAAAAATACAGTTTACCGTAAAAATGTAAAATTAGCCATAAGGTAAATACAGTTATACCCATAGAAATCTAAAAAATATATGGGAACGCCGGGAGGGGACGCCCTAGTAGGACCTACATAGAACTTATTGGTTAGGTTCTGCGAAAAGTCAGGTGCGTAGAACCTACTCGAAACCGGCGTGTGTGTATGACAACATGTATACCTACAACTGATGTGTAGGTACACATTTATTTTTTCAATGTACAGAATTTTTATTTCTACAGATTTATTTTAAGTATAGATAAAACACAAAACAATTGTGTGTGTTATGTGTTACAAAACAATTGATCGCGTTCATCACAAAACATTTGTCCTGGGTTGGAATCCAAACCACGACCTTCGGCATAGCTGTCTGGGCCACTAACTACTAGACCAAAAAGGCCATACCTACATACATACATCGCGGTCAAAATCATAACCCTCCTTTTACTTCGCCAAAGTCGGGTTATCCATAAAAGACAGAACCTCCAAACTTAATCCTGGACTTAACCACAAAACAAACTTTCATTGCGGAAGGAATGACCCAATTCCCTATGTCCATATGTTGACCACAGTCCGCATCACAAATTATACACATTACACCCATTCTTTGTATTCTTGTATAAATACGAGGTATTTTTTATAATAATAATTATCCTGGACAAAGGTAGTTATGTCAAAATAAATTACGTACCTACCTATCATTCTAGGTAGTTGTGGCTTTAAGATACAAGTAAAAGTTTCATTTTATCTGTGGTCATTTTTAAACATATGGAGTTTGAAAGTTGACCGAATTATCTTTAATTATCTTTTTTTTTTTTTTTATCCCATCCTCGTCTCCAATGTTAATAGAAAGACGTGTGCTCAGTCCAAGACGTTTATTGAAAGAGAACGAAACCATAGACACGTCTATGAAGGACGGAAACAACTAAAGGCGTGTACACATACAACAGTAGGTAGCTGTATCAGCAGCGAGGAGTCAATTTTCTTCATAGCGAAGTCGCAAAAAAATCTTAGTAATTTATTTTATTTTATTTATCAGTATTTGTTGTCTCTCTTGAAGTCACTTGAAGTCATCGGCCTGTCTACCACCGTGTATACCTTTGGAGTAAATGCCTTATATTTGGCAATACTCGAGTCCGGCTGCCATAAGTCAATATTGTGGTGGAGTTCCGGTTAGAGATTTCTTTATTCTCATAAGAATACATCAATTCACTTACATGAGAATATTAAAACTATACAAAAATTGTTTTTGGGCGTATTGTAGAAAGTGAGACATTTAAAAATATTAATGAAATAAAGGGTAGTCTTAAAAAAAAATCATTTAAAGCAATGTTGGTTCAAACACAAATCAACAACAAGTTTCCGTACAACACAGATAAGCGTAGCTAGAAGTGGCTCAAACTTAGTGCATTAGATGTGAGTTTTTAAAGATGTGTGTTTAGCATCTTTTTAAAACTGTGTATGGATTTTGTTTCTTTTATTTCTTTTGGTAGTTTATTGTAAAATTGCGACCCTTCATACATAATGCTTTTTCTTCCGTAATTTGTGCGCGGCGGATATAATTGTATGTCTTGTTCACGTCTTAATTTCATTTTGTGTTTTTTGGAGTTGCTCTTCCAAACCTCCAAAGGGGAGCTGATAGGAAGCTAGTTGTATGGGCACTTTGCTGCTGGTAGCCTGCATAGACATTACTATACTTGCAAGATGTTTTTTTAACCAAGGGACAAATCACAGGGAATATGAACAATTTTCAACCTATGAATACAAACAATTTTATACCCATTGATATAAACAAATTTGTAGGTACCCATGAATACAAACAATTTTCTACCCATGAATATAAACAATTTTCTACCCATGAATATGAAAAATGTGTGACTGAGAGATGTTGCTACTAGTAGTAGCATGTTATAGGGTACCAGCCTATTATCATCAATTGGGCTCATATCCGATTTACGAGCAGAGAAATTCCAAATGCATAAAATCAAAATAAAGAAAATAAAAAAACCAAAACTCATTCAAGTTAGGCAGGATCAGAACTTTTTGAACGTCAAAATTACGACAGTTCCCAAAAAGGTCGCCATTCAAGTCCTGCAGTAGCGCTTGTGACCATTATATTATGTAGGTACCGACCTACTGACGAGGCACATCGCATTTATTAGGAACAAATTCACCTTACCTTACCATCATCCGGTCCATTTAATACTAAAAGGTAAAGGTAAGGTAAAGGTCCATAACTTTCAATACTAAAAGACGAATTTAACATTATAGATAAATTAAATAAGAACACACGCCATCCCAAACTTAGAACCTTAGTTAGCATGAAAACCTTTACCTTGCCTAGATGCAACAATACATAATAATATGGTATGAGAACATACACCAACATTCTGCCTAAAATAATAAACGAACTTCCTGTGGACATACAAAATAAGTACCTCTGCGACCCTAAAAAATCCAAAAGTCAATTAAAAAAGCATTTTCTGCAAGCTACAATAAGTTAGTTTAGTCTGTGTAACTTACTTATCCAATCTAATCTGTAATGTAAAACTTTTATAAACATACGTACTAATTATGTAAACTATATGTATTCCGAACTCACTAGCCACATAAAAGCCATTAAAGGCTTCTGTGGTTCTTAGCATTTAAAGTTATGTAATGTAGAATAAGCGATCTTGAACAATAAATAAAAAAAAAAATTAAAAAAAATAGTAAAAGTCTCCAGGTTAAAACTCGAGTGAAGTGAACTGTCAACATCTAGCTTTATTAGCGTGGAATGACAGCTCGATTCACCTTCACTTCACCTAGGTACCTACTAGGGAATGCAATCTCGTCTCGCCGAGATCCCGATCTCGCGAGATCCCGGCCATATTTTACGAGATTGTATCTCGTCAAATTTCGTACGAGATCTCGCGAGATAACGAGATCGAGAAATGCAGCGTGACGACGTGTATTTCTAAGGCCCTATCCAGATACGCGCGCGAGTCTGACGCGTTCTGTAATACATTGCTCTTTAGTACGAACCTCAGTAAGTAAGGTATGCAACATCCATATCAATGAACTTAAAATCGCGTGTCATTTCGCAGCTACTTCGTTCCTTCTGGACAAGGTCATAGCGCGGCTGCGCGCGAACTGAATCCCGGCCGTTGCCTAAATATAGATAATTATTGTTTTGTTACCAATATTGTAAGAATTTGAACTGATTAGCTACAGTAGGTATAATAATTATTATTGATGTTGTTTTATATTATTATTCCAAAGCCACATTGTACTCAAAATATTTATTATTAGAAAACATGAGGGAAACACATCTTGTCATTACAGATATTCTGGCCAAGAGAGAACCAACCACAGATTATTAAAATACTATACACACATGTCACAGATAAGTAATAAACAATCATAATAGGAATGCATGGGTTGTTACCTCAACACTCTTCCTCAACACATGCCTTTCCTATACATAAATTTAAACCTTCACACAAACTATTAAATACACTCTTAGTTACAGGTTTTGTTAAAATGTCAGCAAATTGTCTCTTAGTATTAATATATTTCACAGAAATCAAATTCTCTTCAACCTTTTGTTTTATAAAATTATATTTTACATCTACATGCTTCAATCTCTTTTGATCAGGATTCTTAATGGCTTTAATTGTACTTTGATTATCTTCAAAAATTACAACATTATCTACCTTTATATTCAAATCAGCAAGTAACTTAATCATCCAACATGTTTCCATTATACATTCACATAATGCAACAAACTCTGCCTCTGTTGTGCTTAATGCTACAGTGTTTTGTTTACGAGATTTCCATACAACAGTATTATTAAAAACTTTAATTAAATATCCAGATGTGGACTTTCTATCAGAATTCCTAGCCCAATCAGCATCAGCATAAGCTAATAAAGGCATACTAGAATTATTTTTGGTATACATTAAAGAAACATTTACAGTTTTCTTAACATAACGTAACAATCGCTTTAAACTTCTCCATAAATCAGCACTTGGCTTGGATTGAAACCTACTTAAATAATAAACAGATGCTGCTAAATCAGGTCTTGAACCTATCGTTGCATACATAAGTGAACCTATCAATGAACGACATTGTTTTTCTAAAGATAAATCAATCTCAGAATTTTCATCATACTTAAAATTAGCATCCATTGGCGTGTCACACCCATTACAATCTAGCATGCTAAATCTTTTAAAATATTAAACAAATAGTTGGATTGGTCAACAGAAATCCCTTCAGATGTCCTTTTAATAGAAATTCCTAAATACATTAAATTGTCATTACCTAGATCTTTCATTCTAAATTTAGTTTTAAGAAAACATTTAACATTATCAATATCTCTCAGACTTGAACCAAAAATTAATAAATCGTCTACATATAGAAGTAAGTATAATTCCCCTTTAGTATACAAGCAATAGTCATTATTTGATCTCATAAAACCATAAGATGTTATAGTCTCATTAAATTTTTCATACCAATATTTTGGTGATTCCTTTAGGCCATATAAGGACTTTTTCAACTTGAGTACCAATCCTGACTTGATGTTCATTCCTTCTGGTGGTTTAAGATACACCTCTTCGTCTATGCGTCCATATAAAAATGCTCCTTTCACATCCATCTGACTTATATGATAATCTTTGTTAGCAGCCACTGATAAAAGAGTTCTTAAAGTTTGCATTCTTAATACTGGTGAGTATATATCTTCAAATTGACCTTCTTGTTGAAAACCTCTCACTACTAGTCTTGCTTTAAAAATACTGTCTGTTCCTGTATTCTTCTTTGTAAAAACCCACTTTGCATCCAATATTTTTTGGTCTTCTGGCCTTTGGGTTACTTCAAAAGTTTCACTTTCTTTTAATACTTTTAATTCTTCTCTTACAGCTATCATCCATTCCTTTTCATCTTCTCTTCCTTTTATTTCTTCATAAGTGTATGGAATATTGTCCTCATCACAAAATAAAGCATAAAATGCATCAGTGTCATCTTCAAAATTCATTATGTAGTCTTCTTGCCATGTCGGTTTCTTAGATTGTCTTCTTACTCTTCCTGTTTCTTGACCCTCTGAATTTCCTTTTCCTATTTCTGCAGTATCTTCTTTTTCTATACTTCTTACATTTTCTTGGTTACTAAATTTCTTTTCTTCACCTAAGTTTCTGCCATGTTCTTTTTCTTCCATACTTTCCTCATACATTTTATTTGTAAGTTCTTTTTCAGATTTTCCTGTGTCTTCTTGATCATCATATCTAGGTAAGTGAATATTCTTCTCAGTATTTTTTCTTCTCTCATCAAAAACAACATTTCTTGCAATGATGACTGATCCTGTTTCTTCATCATAGAGTTTATATCCGCCAATAGCATATCCTATCATTATCATCTTTTTACCTTTATCATCCAGCTTTTTTCTTAATTCTTTAGGTACATGATTATATGCAGTACATCCAAAAATTCTTAAATTTGACACATCAGGCTTCCTATTTTCCCATAGTTCACTAGGAGTCTGCTCTCTTCCTGAAACTGGGCTTCGGTTAGTCACATAGGCTGAGAATAATACGGCTTCTCCCCAAAATTCCTTTTTCATTTCAGAATCAATTAACATTGTCCGTGCTTTGTCCATAAGTGTCCTATTCATGCGTTCAGCCACACCATTCATCTCTGGGTTATATGCTACTGTATGTTGCATGACTATGCCATTCCTATTACAAAAGTCTTTAAAATCATTAGAGAGATATTCACGCCCATTGTCTAATCGCAATTTATAAAGATTAATATTAAAATGATTTATTACCAAATAGTAATAATGTTTAAAATGCTCAAAAACCTCTGATTTATTTCTCATTAAGTAAACCATTGTAAAGTGTGTGTAATCGTCAATGAATGTTACAAAATAATTTTTATCATCATATGTACTTGGAGAGATTGGCCCACAAACGTCAGTGTGTACGAGTTCTAAAGGTTGTCTAGCTCTATACCCTGGTTTATTAAATGGCTGTCTACAATGTTTACCTAAAACACATGGTTCACACAAGTCATTTTCTATTGTTTTATTTTTTAATCCTGATAAACCATCAACCATATTTTTCCTAACTAATAAATTCAAATTAGTATTACCTAAATGGCCAAACCTCCTATGCCATAATTCAATCTCATCTTCTTTGGTTTTACAAGTAAAATTACATGTTTGTCGATTAGTTTCAAAAAACACAGTATATAAAGTTTTATGTTTATCTCCAATTAATAACAAATTGTCATGAGTGTACACTCTTACTTTTCCTTGATTGAATACTACTTTCATACCTGCACTTTCCATTTTAGATACACTTAATAAATTTTTCCTTAATTCTGGTACATACAAAACATTATTTATATAACACTCATTTTCCCTTGTACCTACTATACTTTTTACTTGCAAATTACCAACACCTATAGATTCTAAATTTATTCCATTCTTGGCTGCAGCAATTTTAATTGGAACCTTTAATTCAACATAATTTTCAAAATGTTCTTTCGTATTAATTAAATGCTCAGTACATCCAGAATCTACACAAAACTCTATCTTATAATAATTATCATTGAATATATTACCTTGCTTTTCATAGCTCAGGAATGCATTGTTCTGTGCTGTATTGTTACCTGCTAAATTTGCATCACTTTGCCCTCTTGTCCAGTTGTCTCCACGGTTGCCAGGTCCATTTCCTCGTCTATACCCATTTCTCCAGTTACTTCCTCTTCCACGTTGTCTCGTGTCATATCCTTGCCTGGTATTTTCTTGTTGTCTGTTATAATTTCCTTGTCTGATATCTGCTTGACCTAGGTATCCACGTCCTCTATTCATTCTACATTGGAATTTCTTATGTCCTGGTTTCCCGCAGGTGTAACAATTAAATGCCGCTTGTGGATTTGTATCTGCCTTTTTATTATGCCCTTGGCGCCTCTCGTCCTCTGCCAATAACCTTCTCTTTGCAAAAATGTATGTTATCTCACTCTGGGTTTCAAGCGATGAGATTACTATATTATAACTTTCTGGCATTGATAGTAACAAATAGTTTATTTTTTCTTCTTCAGATAATTTAACCTCAGCTCCTTCTAATTCATTGAATATTCCTTCAATCTCAATTAAGTGGTCTTGAAGAGCCTTCTTTTCATTGTACTTTATTTCCGATAATTTTCGCCTTAAAAACAAAGTCCCAACAGTACTCTTTTTCATAAAATTTTCCTCTAAGCTTTTCCACATAAGATAGGCCGAATTCTTCTTTAAATAATCAATGTGGGAGTTCGCCACACCGGCAATTAGTAATGCCTGCGCCCTTGACTCGAGTTTCTTATTTTCAACTTTAACAACAAACTGTTCACTCTGAATTGCCGCTAAGCAATCATTTTCAGTGAGAATACTTTTCATGCGAAACGCCCACGTAGCAAAGTTTTTTCCGCAGAATGGTTCTATCTTAAACTTTACTGACTCCATCTTATTTTTCTTCTTCCTTTTGTTCTATCGAGTAATTATTCTGTAATCGTACCTTATATTCCTTTTCTTTCACTTTCGTTGGGACTGGGCCCATAACTATTATTGATGTTGTTTTATATTATTATTCCAAAGCCACATTGTACTCAAAATATTTATTATTAGAAAACATGAGGGAAACACATCTTGTCATTACAGATATTCTGGCCAAGAGAGAACCAACCACAGATTATTAAAATACTATACACACATGTCACAGATAAGTAATAAACAATCATAATAGGAATGCATGGGTTGTTACCTCAACAATAATTATAGACATAAACAAATGTTATTAGAGTTAGAGACAAAATAATAAGTACTTACTCTGTTGATTTTTAAAATAAAACTTACATTATTTTTATAACTAAGCAAAGCAGTTTCTATTTAATTACATATCATGTTAATTACTAGTTCTTAAAACAAGCATTTGCATATGTTTTAATTGCGATTCTTCCAATCTCGCGAGATCCCGTAATTTGCGAGATCTCGCGAGACTGGGTTTTGAGTCTCGCAAGATCTCGCTAGGCGGAAATCTCGTACGAGATTGCATTCCCTAGTACCTACATATTCACAAAACAGCACTGAAGTCAAAATTAAAAGTCATTTATTCAAATACGACTGCGGATCTCAAAATTGAATAAGAAGAAGTCGTCGAAGAAGTGAGCGGAACAAGCTCCTCAGTCTGTCTGATAAGTTGGAAGAACTTGAATTTATACAGTAGGTTCCTTACCTACTAATATACTAATATTTGTTTGAATGGACGGATGTTTGTTGATGCTTGTTCTTTCACGTAAAAACTACGAACGGATTTGGATAAAATTTAGTACACATAAATAACCTAGATTAACACATAGGATAGTTTTTATCCGATTATATCTTTCCGTGGGATGTTTCGAGTTGTAGCGGGAGAAGCCGCGTGCAACAGCTATAGTCTTACTAATATTATAAACGCGAAAGTTTGTGAATGGATGGATGGATGGATGTATGTTTGTTACTCTTTCACGTAAAAACTACCGAATGGATTAGCTGACACCCTGGATTAACACATAGGCTTTTTATACCTGTATTCCCACAGGAACGGAACCTACGTGGGTGAAACCGTCTGCTAGTTACTTATAAATCAATCAAATTAAATTATTTACTACAAGTAAGCAAGCACACTCCAAAATACTTAAGTAGGTAATAGATAATAACATTCGCGAAACCCAGGAATTAATCCCAGGACCACATATCCGGCTCTAGAGACCATGACCTAAAGTCTAAGGAGACAGTTCCCATTTATTAGCAACAAACTCTCCTTTACCGGTGTTGATAACGACCCAATTAACTTATTATATGACTTTAAAACTCGCCAAATTAATCGCACGCGTCGCCGCGTCGTCGTTGCGGTGTTTTAAAGGTAATTTAAAAGTATCAACATCAAAACCAGGTGCCTTGCTTCCGTTTTCAACCACAATTATGTACTTAACTGTGAGGAGGAAGATTTATAACGTACAATAACACTTGAGATGGATAGTTTTCCCTTGAAATTATTATGAGATTGTAAAATAATCCCCGTTTCTGTGAAATAGGTCGGTAATGTTAGGGATTTTGCCCAGCCGTAAAGAGACTGGGTCTACAAGAGCTAAAATCAAGTTAAAAGATTGGTATAATATCATAATAACCACGTTTTAGTAAGAGTATAAAATTTTATTTTGCCATTTCTCTAGAAATTAAGGTTAGTGGCGCCATCTAGTATCGAAAAGCAGAACTTTAATTAAGTGTTACAGTGCTGCTATCTAGTATCTAATAGCGGTACTATTGTTCAGGACATTTTAGTTAAGCTTGAGATGTTGTCTTAAGTTGAAAGTAGATGGCGCTAATTGGAACTTTGTACTTATGCCGTTTTATTGCTGCTATTTTTGACTAACTACTAAGCGTGCTAACTAGGGAGCCACTATTTACAAGTAAAATAGTACTAAAAAGGTTCATAACGATGTAAAAGAACATACCTTACAATTTGTATATAAATCCCAACAAACCCGTGATCTATGTGCAGAGGCCAAACCATCAAGCTTCCAAAATGTTTAAAATTAATTGAGAGTTTTTCAACTTTATAACAAAAAGCATAAGGTTCATGTTCAAAAGGAAAAATATGACAGTTTGACGTAGCTTAACCCGTCATATAGAAAGCGAGACATAATTGCTTTTTAATTGTTTTTATAATTACGGCTTACGACTGGTTAATGTGCTGGTGTCTGTGCAAATACAATTACATACTTATGTAAGAACTTTATTCACACTAACCTCAGTATTAGTGACGACTACAAACAGCAGGTCAGTCTTCCACATTCACGAACACTTACTACACAAACACCGAATACTTGCATTTTACTGCTAATAAAACACTGTTATTAATATTTTCCGTGACGGTAACATTATGTCGCCTGTCTGATACACGGGCGCACACTGGGGCAGGCCAAAATGAAGGTAGTTTTGAAAACAACATATGTACCTACCTAATCATTTGTCATAATAAAATATTAAGTCGAAGCAATAAATATTTATGTAATTTCATTTTTTGTTTATTTCAGTCCCATAATAAACCCATGCCGATCTACATTGAGTTCAACCGTATCAACTGAAGATTATTTATTATTTTTTATATTTTTTTTTCGCACTTGCTGTCAAATTCATTTTAGACATTGGCAGAATAGTCGACATCGGCTTTGCTTGCCATAATAAAAAATAGAATAGAAGCAAGCGTTTTTGAAGTGACAATTCATTCAATACGCATTTAAGTAAGTCTTGCTTGGGTTCGAACTAGACACTTCAGTTTGGCTGTCCGTGATCACTTTACTAAGCTATCACTGATGTGACCAATTATATTATAAGTAAACAGGTGTTAGTAGATAGGTTATAAGCGCTCAGCAAGCGACACGTTAAAATATGGCCAACTAGCCACACTTGACCTCAGTGTCGTCTACATGAATTGTGTCATGATTAACAAATGCAATAATAATAATAAATAAACTAATGCACCGGCCTCTGAGTCATTTGTTTGTTTGTCATTACATTGATCATAGAGCAATGATTAATGTAACGACAATCAAACCTGTTCGCAAACACGCTCGATAGTGTTGGAGGTGGTCCGAAGCCTGCGCCCCAGAGATGTGCACCGCTTTATGCCGCCTCTAAATTAAATCAAGCGTTGTTGAAGCCAATTACTTACAATTATTATTCAATACACACACAACAACACAACACACACAACACAATACACACAAACAACTACAATACAACAATACACACAACACACACACAACATCATATACTTACAATTATTAATATTCATTTATTTTTTGACTGGCCTGTTGGTCTAGTAGTTAGTGACCCTGACTGCTATGCCGGAGGTCGTGGGTTCGATTCCCACCCAGGACAAATGTTTGTGTGATGAGCACGATCATTTGTTCTGTGTCTGGGTGTAATTTATCTATAATATGTATGTATTTAGAAATATATACTTAAGTATGTTTATCTGTTTAGTACCCATAACACATGCTCTTAGCTTAGCAACAGCTCAAACAGTCTCCTGAGGGTGTTGTCCGAGCGGTGGGATCTATCCCTAATAAAGAGGTGGATGCAGCTTCATGTTAGCGCTTCTCCTCGTTTAAATTTTTATGATTAATTATGTGTTTTACATTGTTTATATGGTGCATGTTTAATTTTATTTTGGATTATTTATTTTAATGTATGTAATTAATTTTTAAGAGATTTTATTGATTGAAAGGTATTTTTATTGTATATTGTAATTTTAATTTTCCAATTGTATGGACTAGGTATGTCTGAAAATAAAATTTATTATTATTATTATTATTTAGCTTGGGACTAGATAGCGTTGTGTGAAAAAGTAGTGGAATATTTATTATTATTTTATTATTTTTTATTAATACACATTGCAAGAACAATTGTAATGAATCTAAAAAGTTAGTGCTCTTGGGTTCGAACCGGAGACCTATTACTTAATAGTCCGCCGGTCACACCACGAAACTATCACCGATGACAGGTCACTTGGCGTAAAAGTCTCCAGTACACAACACTAGTATAAAAATAGTCCCAAATAATCCCAAAAATCCTCAACTTAACCACAAAAGCAAACTTTCTTTGCGGAAGGAATGACCCAGTTCCGTCCATCTTCTATGTTCATCTGTTCACCACAGTCCACATCGCAAATTATACACATTACACCCATTCTTTGTATTCTTGTATAAATACGAGGGTTTACAAATCTTTGGCAAAGAATGAACGAAGGAAGTAAACGAAATGACGTTACTTAATTGCGTTGCGGACATTATAAGTTCGATTTTGTGTTTGTGGTCAACGCAAAAGTTACATGCTTGCTCTGTGTTCAACGTAAAAGCAGTTTAAAAAAAAAAGTTGCCATTTCCTTTTAATTTTTTTCTTTTTAATGAATTTATTATCTGATATTATCACAATACCCGTTGGTTTAACTTCCTTTGAAAAATATAAGTGACCGAACAGGAACAGTCCAGGAATGATTTGTTTTAACGCGTATGATTATTTGTTAAGACCAATTTCACTATCATCGACAGGGCAGTTTCGAAGCTCCCTCCTCGTATCAAACATTCTTATTTTGACCGTCAAGAAAACAGTAAATAGGTGTGCTAAGACTAAAATAAACTAAAAGCTATATAAATTAGTAAAATCATCTGTTAATTGACATAAAACCGTTTTATTGTTTCAATTACTTCATGAAACACTTTTAACACTTTCTATACAAACAAAAGATTTGTTTTTAAATCGATGTGCTGCCATCTCGTGTTTATACATCGTATCATACATATACCATCATGAATAAAATTCTTCAAAAATTAAACTGCTCATATAAAATTTAAAGTAGACCGCGCTGCTTTCAGTTTACTTCTGCACAGCGACATCTATTGTTTAAAAGTTGAACTGACTAACAAACTAACATCAAATGCCATCTCTTAAGTAGAATCGGAACTAATAACACTTCGCCGCATCCAAATCTAAAACAGTTGTTAATCGTTAACAATAGATGGCACTAATAAAAGTTTATCAAATAACATTGTGTTAGTATTAGTGCAAGACATTACAACCTTTTCGTCATGGAAAGGTTTGAGGCGCGGATGGATGTGCTGGGATCATCATTATTGGACTGCGAAAGCACTGAAAATCTTATAAAAAAGTCGTTATAAATTTGTGAGCACATAAATATAAAATATATACATATATACAAGCTTAGAAATAAACACACACACCCATAATTAACTATATCACCTACACTTATATCCCGTATCTACTTTACACGTACTCATGCACATACACAAATTTATGTTAACACACAGATACACAGTCAATAGCAGAACACAACAGCAAACTAAGACACACATACTCACATTTGTTTATTTTTATTTATTTTATAGCACTTACATGCTTATGTTATTAAAACAAAATGTAATAACTTTGGTAATCGAACCTGCTACATTTTCTGTCACATCTTGCGACTTGTGGAAATTATGCTGTTCGGAGGACGAGGAACACTATCCGCTCGTGATACAGTTTTTTACTAGTACGGGGGGATAGGGCGAATCAGTCTAATGACAGCCAATGTATTTTTATTAGTCAAAGCTTTGTCTAACAGTTGTTAAAGTTTATTAAATAAATTGTATGTAATACTTGTATGGTTGTCTGTGGTTACGCAATCAAGAATTATTAATATTATACAATATTATGAACTGAAAGCTTGAAAAAACACGATTTATATCGACACCTCAATTTATTATTTGCCATACGTGGCAATGCGGCCAGTCTACTGGGCACTCATCCCGTTGACAGCGATGAGATGAGATTTTCGATGCCCTATAATTGTTTTACTGTTCTTTTGTTTGTTAGGTGTGTACATAATAGTAATTCAATAGTTAATACCACCTCAATACATAAATGAAAGTTATAGTGCTTCCATGAAGCGAGCTCGATAATTATTAGCGCTTCACTTCAGACAGCTTTGGAGAAGGCGCCCTGATTTTATATATTACATAATTATACATATTTTTAATAAGATGACAACAAATACATCCAAAACAATACCTAATAACTACTACTACTTTTTATTTAGCGATTCTCCAATGTGTTCTTTAAACATTTTGTGTTACTTAAATAGAATTGGAATGACAACATATATACCTATAACCTAACCTAACTTACCATACCTATCCTATAGCTAACCTAACTACCTAACCTAACTACCTTACTGAAAGGAATTGATTTCGAAAGATACAAAATACATTATTTTAAGCTGAACTACTCCGCTGTGTGTCTGTATGTTACATACAATAGCAATATAGGTAGTAGTATTAGCAGTTGTAGTAATAGGAGGTAATAAATGAACTCGATTGGTATCATCTAATAGTACCTACTCAGACCGGCTGGCCTTTCGGTCTAGTGGTTAGTTGACCGACTGCTATTTCGGAGATTAATCACATAACGACATATATTTTTATCAAAAACTTAAACTCTAAAAAAGTCTATGAGTTTTTTGTAGTACGCTCCGCTGCCGCTCCAATATTCATATATTATTCTAGATGGCGTTACTGAGACATGGGATCAAAGTTTTTCTATGACATTTCCTTGACATGCCCACTCTATAGTATTTTAAATCTCTTTTACAATAAAATAAAAATGGATAAAACGCATTCTACTAACAGTACCTACTATTAAAATTTGTGCAATAAATTGCACAAATCCTTGTGCAAATGTTTCCGAATATTTTTTAGCTCCTCCAAATCAAAACAACAAAACATGTAACATAAAATATATATTTCTTATTGCCTAAATACATAATTATATGATAATAAGCTATATTTAAGTCTAAATCGCCACGCAGGCGCCATGCGAGCCATAAATTCAAGATTTTCACAAATTCCACGCAGTGATAGACAAAAAGGAATGATTAAAATACTTATTTCAAAATCACAATAATCAATGCATCTATATAACGATTAGTAATAAGCTTTTCAACTACTTACATAGGTACATACATTAATTTATTTAATTTAAAATTTATGTATAATTTTTATTTTTATAGATATGCTGACCTAGAGACGATTTTTATTCGTATAAAAAGAGAGCTCTTTTCTTTATGGTATGCTTTTATACAATCACCACGTATAATCACTAGAAAATTTGGTGTAATTTAATACCATCACAAAAAATAGTGTAATTCAATTGAATTTAATAGTGGAAGCTAGAATGATCCATAGACTTAAGAAGTGTGAGATGGGAACCTATTGCAACAAGAAAAAAAGTTGTTGCTAATCCTGCGAAATTATTGGTGTTTTACAAATTCTTCAAAATCCTTTGATCAGCAATACAACAATAACATAATTATTTCCGACTACCCTTCTTTTTCTTCTTCCTCTTCCTAACTTCACTGTAATCATACTCCACTGTGGTCCCGCTCAAATCTTGATACCCATCCAACTTCTGACTTTCGTAATTTGGAAAATTTACACCCTCCGTCTGCTGATAGTTCTCTGTAAATGTCTCAGAAAACTTTGTACTTAGCGTTTCTGATCCGAAGAACTTCGTGGTGTATGTTTCAGCGGGTCGCTGGAGATTTTGATATTTTTCGTTATGCGGGTAGATCGTGTTTAGTATGTTGGTTGCTATGGCGACCGGCGTGGCGGGGTAGGCCCCCTGTTGTATCGGTCAGAACTTCAGGTCCTGAAAAAGAGATTTTTTACAGTTCACAATTTTTTCACATAACATTACATTAACGCGCAAGTACGTAATGAGATACATTACAATATTGAAATTGGTGGAATATTAGACCCTTTACGAGCAAATGTGTTATAAAATATTTTTCACACCCCTAAGTGATAAGAGTGGTTCACCCCAATTTAATTTAATTTTAATTTATGCCAGAGGTTGTGGGTTCGATTCCCACCCAGGACAAATGTTTGTGTGATGAGCACGATCATTTGTTCTGTGTCTGGGTGTAATTAGTAATGTATGTATTTAGAAATATATAAGTATGTTTATCAGCTGTTTAGTACCCATAACACAAGCTCTCAAGCTTAACTTGGGACTAAATTGGCGTTGTGTGAAAAATTGTGGAATATTTATTAAGTACTTATATTTATTATTATTATTATTAACATTTAACACAATTCCCCATAAAGTATGTCAAACACGATCTAGTTTTAGGCCAGAAATACAAATATCAATTATCTTTCAAGTGTTTAACCTAATTAGCTGACAATGTTACATTTATCATTAATGTAACAACGTTGATAGCATACAAACCAGCGCAAGTCTGAGACTATACACACTGATATGTTTATCATTTGTTTGCCTCGTTAGAATATAATAGAATACTCTTTATTAGGGTTCCGTAGGTACTCCTAGGGTAAAAACGGAACTCTATTTATTAATTTTTTTTATACCTCGACGGTGGCAAACAAGCTTACGGCCCGCCTGATGGTAAGCGGTTACCGTAGCCTATGGACACTTGCAACACCAGAGGCGCCACACGCGCGTTGCCGACCCTTTAAAAACCTATTTACTCCCCTGTTGAAGAACTCCATACTGTAGCCCTCCGAGAAAACCTCGGCAGGGAGCTCATTCCACAATCCAAGTGTACGCACGATTACTAAAACTCCACTGTCAGTCTGTCAATCTGTCTATTCATATTTATTAGAACGTGATTTTTTTGTAATAATTAAAACAAAACAAGACTTTTTTTTTATATATAATGGGTCTACTCTTGACCTCAATCTTGTCCTGCGGTCAGAGATGAGGTCGACGATGGAACGAGCATACCCATAAGAAGCCTATTAACTCGCGACTTAAACAGATTGGGGTCATATGAACTCGGGAACACTGATGCAGGCAGGGAATTCCACTCCTTGGCTGTGCGCATAATGAAGGAACAGGCAAAGTGCTTTGTGCCAATGTGTGGAACATCTACAAGGAATGGGTGATAACCTGCAGTACGTCTGGATTCAGAAAGAATTATTCAATAGACTTCCGAAAGTCGTTTAAGAAGTCGGTTGTACAGACGCCAGCACATCGGTCTACCCCAATGTGTCAAATTTCGTTGATAGCTTTTCAACTTTATTGCAGACAGAAAAAGGTTCATGCTCAAATGGGAAAAATTGACAGCTTGAGGTCACTTGATGTGCTGGCGTCTGTACTTTTTTGTGAAAAAAAAATCACATTCTCCGTGTTATACATTTTTGTATTGTTACTGGTAAATACTAACCACGCATAGTACCTACTGTAAATTAATTAATGCACATGCGTCGTATCAACCCTGCATAAACAGACCTATATTACTACAATTTTATTGAAATATAATTAACTAGCTGACGCCACGCGGTTTCACCCGCGTAGTTCCCATTCCCGTGGGAATACAGGGATAAAAAGTAGCCTATGTCACCCGGGGATAGTGTAGCTTCACAACGGTGAAAGAACTTTTCAAATCGATCCAGCTGGCCTATCCATATAACAAATTCTATTTCTATTATCCTAATCGATAAGGCGACAATAGAAAGAAAATGGCGTAATATGGAATCAGCTGTTTGTCAACTGTCAAGTGTTAACGAGTAGAATTTGAAAATGAAATACACTTGACAGTTGACAAACAGCTGATTCCAGATGCGCCATTTTCTTTCTATATTAGAAATAGAATAGAAATAGAATTTGTAATATGGCTAGGCCTGCAGCAGTTTTTAGGTATAATTATGTGACATACAGAAATAAACTTTCATCTTTATAATATTAGTGGTAATACGGCATTATTATTGAAATGTTATAAATTCTAACTTTATCTAACACACACCAATTACTATCTTTACTTAATAATAAATCTTACGCGACACTATCTAAATTCTAAATCAAATATAGACCAAATGTTATCTTGCAACACAGTGTTATACAAATATTAATGTCAGTAAGGCTATTGCTGCCAAGTGAGGTACACAGTTTAACGTTTTGGGTTAGATTGTTAAAACCGTATGGGTAATATTTTTAATTCGTTTATCCATACTAATATATAAAGAGGAAATGTTTGATTGTTTGTTTGCATTGAATAGGGTCCGAAATTACTGGACCGATTCGGAAAATTCTTTCACTGTTGGGAAGCTACACTATCCCCGGGTGACATAGGCTACTTTTTTATCTCTGTATTCCCACAGGAACGGTAACAACGCGGGTGAAACCACGGGACGTCTGCTAGTTTATAAAGAAAAGAAAGAAAGAAAGAAAGAATTAACATTTCTTCATTTCTTTTTTTTTTTTTTCATTTATCTATAATAAGTATGTATTTAGAAATATTGAAGTACGTTTATCAGTTGTCTAGTACCCCTAGCACAAGCTCTGCTTAGTTCGGAACTAGATGGCGTTGTGTAAGTTGTGGAATATTATATTATTTTCTATGTCCTACTGCGATTTTGCTTAGTTGGTTTATTTATATTAAAAGGACAATCATTTGGTGTACATTACATATTCTACGGAACCCTACACTGAGCGTGGCCCGACACGCTCTTGGCCGTTTTTTTTATTTGTATTTTTTGACGTAAAGAAGTGTTTTTCATAAACATTCACAGAAATTTCCAAAATTTTCCATCTGGGATTTCTCAGTAGCTGCCCGGAGTCTGGATTTGTGCCCTTTTGATGGCAATAGGCTCGCCCTCTATTACATGGGACCTAACCTAACCTAACTGGCGAAATGGGGGTGTGCTACACCTGTGCCTAGCCCTTCGGGGATTACAGGCGTGATGTTATGTTATGTTATTTACAGAAATTAATAATTACAATAAAATATTTTTTTCATTTTCAGAGCTGATATTTGGTATGGAGTTGGGAACTTGCAGCTATTAGTATTAAACAAGGCTTTTTTACAACACTTACTTTTGTATAAGTAAGCAGTTTTTATTTCGTAATTTTCAAATTAGTTCCAAAGTACCAGTTGTTCATAGATTTATGGTGATATATCCTCAATTTTGAAGAATATAGTGTTATTTTAAGGTCTATTTATTGAAAACATATAATGTCTAGACAAGACTGTGCGTTGTCACAGTCTTGTCTAGACTTCTTTTGTTTAGTATAATGTTCGTAAAGTAATAGAAAAAAAAAACAAAAAAAAATGCTTTTAATTTTTTTAATTAATTTCACGGCACTGGTTAATTTTGAGTGATATTACACCTCTGTCAGCCCTTTATAGGGAAATCAGGCGTTATGTTATATGTTAGTTAATAGTGTGGTAGTATTGTGATTGTATTAGCTTGAGTGATGTCAATCGTGTTGTGCCGTACCATCTTTAATGCTACCTATTGATACAGCGACACCGGAAAGTCCTGGAACGCGGGTTTAAATACAAAATAAAAAAATAATAATAAAAAAAACGAATTAGGTACGACATAATTTTGTATTGTTTAAATTAATTAACCTTTAAAACAAACCGTGGGTAAATAGAAACAGTGGGGTGAGTAGAAACATCACAACTTTGGAGGGGATTATCATGTTAATTTAAATTTGTGTGTTACATTCAAGGTCTTATTAATTAATCGTAATCAGTTATTTCGACATCATGTTAGTAACAAATAATATTGAATGATAATAAAAAATAAATCGATTTCGATTAAATTGTTTGAACGGGTATATTTTTCGTGTGCCCCTCAAACAATAGAAAAGAGTATTTCAAATCGGTCAATACAATTATAACGGATATGTTTTTACCTATATATTTTTTATTTATTTTACTGTTATTAGTGTATATTTATTTTGACAAGAATTAAGGTTTTTTATTGACGTGACAATGTCTAATAAATCGATGGACGCCGGCACGAAAAAGGATGACACATTGTAACGTTACGATCGGAGCGAGAGCGCTGCAAGAGCGAGCGAATGTTTTGTTATGACTTTGTCACGTTAAACTATCGTACGTAAACCGACTTTCCTGACAACCTTTTTTTTTAGTTTTGCAATGTACAGACGCCAGCACATTAATCTACCCCAAACTGTCATTTTTTTCCAATTGAACATGAACTTTACTGTGTTTAGATTAAAGTTGAAAACTATCAAAGAAATTTGACACATTGTGGCAGGCTGATGTGCTGGCGTCTGTACAACAACTTTGATTAGTTTACCTGTAATGCTGTGCTTGTATATTGAAATGAATAAATAAATATGAGGTAACAGACACGAAAAAAACATGCAACCGAATTGAAAAATCCCCCTTTCGTGTAAGTCGGATAAAAAATATTCTCCCGAACCATTTAATCACAAAAAACTGGTGATTATCAAGATCCCCTCACCTTGATAGCCTGCGGAAGGTCGGGCAGCTTCATGTCCCTCAGCTGTTGGGGCAAGTTCATACTCTTCACTGCAGACACAGCGCGCGCAGGCGCAGCTGATATACCCGCCTGGAATAGAGACAAACAGATCATAAATAACATAAACTATATCAATACATTAATATAATTACCTACCAGCTGTATTGCTTATCAAGTTACCCCAATGTGTCAAATTTTCCCAAGTGAATATGAACCTTATTCTGTTTGACATAAAGTTGAAAAACGATCAAAGAAATTTGACACATTGGGGTAACTTGATGTGCTGGCGTCTGTACCTATGTGTCAAATGTGTAAAATTTTCCCAATTGAATATGAACCTTATTCTGTTCGCCATAAAGTTGAAAAATGATAAAAAAAAATTGACACATTGGGGTAACTTGATGTGCTGGCGTCTGTACATCGTCCTCACATAATAATCTTATTATGTAAGTATACAAAATGTTGTAAAAACTATTTTAAAAGAGTAAGTACCTATGGAGTTTCTCTCCATATGAAACTACTTTTTGGAATGTGCAGCTAGAATCATTCTTTTAATTAATTTAATTTGTAAGTTTGACGTTCAAAAGTGCCTTTTATGGGTCTAATTGAAACAAATGATTTGACTTTTAACTTAATAAGAATCAAAATATTTTATTTGCATTGTACAGACGCCAGCACGTCAAGTTATCCCAATGTGTCAAATTTCTTTGATCGTTTTTCAACTTTATGTCAAACAGAATAAGGTTCATATTCAATTGGGAAATTTTGATACATTGGGGTAACTTGATGTGCTGGCGTCTGAACTTAAATGTGTGGTCATACAATCTTATAGAATGTAAGGTGGTGGATGGTGAATCGTTACAATACTTTGCAAAAGAATTTCATGATTGATAAAAGTTAATTATTACATGTTCTACAATTTATACAAAGAAATAAACTTGAAGTACCTATCTATGTGTATTGGACTAGCAGACGTCACGCGAATTCACCCGCATAGTTACTATTCCCGTGGGAATACAGGAATAAAAAAGTAGCCTATGTCACCCGGGGATAATGTAGCTACCGAAAGGTGAAAGAATTTTTCAAATCGGTCCAGTAGTTTTGGAGTCTATTCAATACAAACAAACAGACAATCAAATCTTTTCTCTTTGTACTAAGCTATGCTAGCTATGAATAAAATAAAATAAGTATTCCGCAACTTATCACACAACGCCATTTAGTCCCAAGTTAAACTTGAGAGCTTCTGTTATGGGTACTAAACAGCTGATAAACATACTTATATATTTCTAAATACATACATATTATTATAGATAAATTACACCAAGACACAGAACAAATGATCGTGCTCATCACACAAACATTTGTCCTGGTAGGGAATCGAACCCACGACCTCCGGCATAGCAGTCAGGGTCACTAACTACTAGACCAACAGGCCAGTCAGTCAATGTATAAACATGTACCCATAAAATCCTATTTTTACGTTTTCTGTCTGTTTCATTTAGATATCTAGCTATCAAGATAGCTAATGTTATAAGTATTACTTATAACATCAGCTATCTAGATATCTAGCTATCAAGATAGCTAATGTTATAAGTAGTATTTATAACATCAGCTATCTGCCAGTGGATATCTTATCGAAATATATCTGTAGGTACAGCCGTTTCGGATATAAGCTCGTAGCTATATAGCTATAAGTAATTATATACTTATAGTATCAGGTAATAATTTCTTATTTTAGAAAAATAATTAGGGTTTCAAACAAAACAATAAAAAAAATCTTCAGCTTTATTGTATTATTATAAGTATAATTTGTATAGATAAACTTGTACACTGTTTCTATGTACATTTTTGATTAATTATTTATATGAAGGTACTTATTACGGTATTCTGTAACAAATAAATGTCAAAATAGAATAATGAATAACAAAACCAAAACCCTTAATATACCAAATAAAACTTAGCTAAAAAAAAAACCGGACTTATTTCGGCTAAAATGAAGAATGATCATACGGCATACCCAATAAATTACTCCTTATAAGTTCTCTTACTAACCTCAGCCTTTTGCATCTTGTTCTGTTCCTGTAGTCTGCTCAGGATGTCGGCCATGTTCGTCTGCAGCACCATGCCGCCCATCACCAGCTCATCCAGGACCTGGTGGGCGGCGTCCGCGTGGAAGATCAGATCCAACTCGCAGACGTTTTCGAAGCATTTGTCTAGGGTTTCTACAAATACCTGAGGAATTATAGAGGATATAATATTAATATAATATTATAATCTCACGAAAATTTAAGTCACAAATTCAGCGCAAATACTTAAAAAAAGAATAGGGATTCCAAAATCATTTACATAATTTATTTTGTCCTTAAAAAAAGAAAAAAAAAACATATTTTACAACTTTCACGCAGCGCCATCTAGTCCCAAGCTAAGCAGAGCTTGTGTTATGGATACAACTGATAAACATATTTATTTATTTCTAAATCCTACTAATATTATAAACGCGAGAGTTTATGAGTATGGATAGATGGATGGATGGATGTTTGTTACTCTTTCACGTAAAAACTACTGAATGGATTTTAATAAAATTTGGTATGGAGTTAGCTGACACCCTGGATTAACACATAGGCTAATTTTTATCCCTGTATTCCCACCGGAACGGGACCTACGCGGGTGAAACCGCGGGACGTCTGCTAGTATATAGGGTGACTGGTAATTAGTGACCGATACATAAACACGAGATTGAATTCATGATTTTAATAAACTTTCCCAAAGAAACTTTTTTTATACACAATAACACAATGAAATAACAAAAACGCTGTTCGAAATTCCCGCGCGCGCGCTTGTGATCGATCACAGTAGTCACGAATCGGCACGATCTATAAGCTGATAGTCTGACCCTCGGAAAGGGCAAAATCTACTACTAGTAGTAGCGTCACACGCTCCCCCGCCACCCCCACCGCTCCCGTTGTGCAGTACTGACGAAATTGAATTAATTGAAAGTTAATGAGTATAATAAAAAAGTTTCTTTGGGAAAGTTATTCGTATTCATGAGTACAATCACGTGTTTAAGTATCGGTCACTAATTACCAGTCACCCTATATACACATTATAGATAAATAAATTGTTTTCTTGTTGGCACTAGCGGTCGGTGGCCAGTTGGGCATGTTCTCATTTGTCGGCTATACCCAAAGACATTCAATACCTATAGACCGGACATCACGAACAAAATTTTCGTCCGAAAAAGTGTATCCTGCCTGGACACAAGTCTATGAGTCTTTTTAGTACGCTCCGCTGCCGCTCCAATATTCACATATTATTCTAGATGGCGTTACTGAGACATGGGATCAAAGTTTTTCTATGCCATTTCCTCGCAGGTCCATCTTTTAAATCTCTTTGGCTATACCCGACCGTGCCGGTCAAAAGGTTAATTTATTTTCAAAACTAAGACGAGGGGTGGAGATGATGTTTAAGAAGGACATCCAAGCGGACGAAGTCGCGGACAAAGGGCTAAGTAGTTTATAAGGGTCAACTCACACCAAAAGAGCGTCGAAGCGCAGCGCAGTTCCAGTGTCATATGAATTTTAACTTTATTTTCATTACTATAATACTTATTATCGCATGCCATGTACCGTTTATGGAATTCGCCGGAATTCCCGTGGCGCCGCGGGCATCCGCGTGACTCGTTCGAATTTCTCATGCGATAATAAGTATTATAGTAATGAAAATAAAGTTAAAATTCATATGACACTGAAACTGCGCTGCGCTTCGACGCTCTTTTGGTGTGAGTTGACCCTAAGAGTTTTAATTTGCCGATCTGCCTTAAGCAAGCGCGGTGACCCATACTCGTACCTTCTCTGTATGAGAAGAACCGTTTGCTCCACAGTGTGGCAGTAACAGACTGGTACTGAAGATAAAGATAAAGATACCGGGCTGGTGTCCGCGACTCCACGTAAAAGCGCTTATTTTGCGTATGGGCCATAATCTACCACGCGGGCCCAGTGCGAATTGGTAGATATCACATATCTTCAAATTTTTGGTTTTAGGACATGCCGGTTCCCTCACGACGTTTTCCTTCGCCGTTTTTGAGAGCAGTGGTGATGAAATAAATTACACAACCCACTGGCTGGCTGGCTGGTAAAGCTGGTACTATTAAGTTTTCTTCTAGATAAACTGTATTCTTACCTGAATCAAGTCCAGTATACCAAGCTCGCTTTCGGAGGAGTCCACGCAGAATACAAAATATAAGGTTGCATAGTGTCTGTAGATCAACTTGTAGTCTGAACCACCTATTAGACTGAAACCAATAAAACAGAATAGTAAATAGAAAGAAAGAAAATTATTTATTTATGAACAATATTAAAACGAAAATACAAACAATAAAAAAAAAACAAAAATTGAGTAAAAAGTAAAGAAAAAACATAAAACGATCAAAAAGGCCAAAACGGCCCCTATCTCAGCATTAGTTATGGTATACCTCTAACAGTTTTTCGAATCAGTGTGTTTGCAACGCCACAACGTCATTGGATACAGCGGTTTTCGACTTAATTTGTTTTCGATCTGGCGTACCACTGTAGCGACATCTATCTCGCCACATACGAACTATCCTACATCGCGCTATTAAAGTTATCCGCGCAGTCTGAACGTATACAAGTTCCCGACTACAACCGTCGGGCAGTAGTTAGCCCACCAGACACAACACCCGTCTGGTCGGAGGATCCTCCCTTTGCAATGGTGGATGAGGAACTTTACACCCTGTTCCTCATACCTCCAAACCACTGTTAATTGTTTTCGAAATAGCATGCGTTGAAGTAACGTTATTCGAATCTTCAGATCACTCCTAAAATTTACGGCTCTTGTTAATGTCCCTTTTTTTCTTATTGTTTATACAACAGAAAAAGATGAAATAGTCTATATATATCTAGTTTTATTTGACAAGAGAGGAAATAGTACCAGTAGCTTTACATACCTCCCTCCTTCAAGAAAATTGCACACATTATCGTCCCTCTTTGATACAAGTTGAAATGTTTCTTTAATTATCTGCTGCTGCATGTCTTCATTCTGTAAAGGAAATAATTAACACTTTAGAATATTATAATCCACAACTTTCACACAACATCGTCTAATCCCAAGCTAAACAGAGCTTGTGTTATGGGTACTAAACAACTGATAACATACTTGTGGGAAACGGAATGTATGAGTGAGTGAAAGGGATGAATGTATCGGGAGTGAGTGAGAAAGATGCTGCATAAAAAGATGGTGTTAGACTTAAATTGGAAGACGTGTGCTGTACAAGATATTGAGTAATAAATTCAGTTTGTCCATATGAGAAGAAGTTTTACTCTGAGCCTAAATTCCCACATACTTATATAAAGGAGACGGTCAAAAATGGGCTATTATTCTGAAGAAATTTGAACAACAATGTGATATACCTTGTTAGAAAGCTAATGTAATAAGCTACTCGATCATTACTAAATCAGATTTTTCAGTCCTCTGTTTTTGTAAAAAACTGAAAAATGACTTAGGAAAAACAAAACGCACATTGATTTTATTTGCTAGTTTCTATGCAATATAGCTATCCAAATGTGACTTAAATTGTCGTTTCTACTAAATACTTTGACTTTTTATTATAACTTTATTGCAATTAAGATAAAAAATATTTATTATCATCATAAATATCACAACATGCCATGATAAGGTCAAATCTGTTTATGTCAGATTATCATTTTGTCAACTTGACTTTTGACGTTTAAATAACCCATGTGCCAAAGAATACTCCTCTTTGGGTATCATGGTATTAATTTTTAGTGATACAAGCTAACAGTTTTTCAACTAACAAAAAAATCAAATTAATTATGCTCTTTTAGCCTGTATAGGTCAGATTGCTGTTAATTATTTAATTTATTTTTAGCCCAAGCCCCATACATTTATTGAACGTCTTCTTTCTATTCCTGGGTGGGAATCAAACCCAAAACCTCCGGCATAGCAGTCACTAACTACTAGACCAACAGCTCAATACATTCTTGGCAATCAAAAGGGAACCTTACCTAATTTAGTTTTATTTACTTCTTCACACTAGGAAGTAAGTGTGAAAAAGAAGTGTGGAAGTGAAAAAATGCGGGAGGGACGTTTTGGGCGATTGTCTAATGTAATTTAATAACCAAATGATTAGCTCTTTATAACCCTAACTAAAATATAAAAAGATGTTATTGAATTAATTTGTCATACAGAAATATACTTATCATTACCGTACGCAAAATACGCGCTTGGTCGTGGAAGCCTGCCACCTGCCCGTTAAACCTAACCTACTTATCATTATGTCAATAAGACTGGCATTGTTGCCATTTGGAGTGTGTTGCTTATCCAGCCGTTTAAAAGTGTTCTGTTCATTTAAAAAGAGGTGACGAAAATTTATCAATATTTAACAATTTTAATAAATTTATTGAGTGATAGATCATCAAACTCTAGAATTTAAATCAGTGATTGTTGTTTAACCTTTCAGTTGTTTCAATTAGAGACACAATAGAAAGACAATTACAGCGCCGACACCGGTGTCCTCTTGGGGTTTAATGAATTAAAGGTCAGAAACAAGTACAATATTCTTACTTTTAAGTAGTAAGTTAGCTAATTTATTAAAAGAGATTTACTATTTTTTGGAGGTTAACTAGTGGGCCAAACAGGTCCCATAAGGCCATTATCATTTGCCGGTTTAGTAGGTAGTAATGTATGTTGAGTATTTTACAGAAATTCAATTTAAATGCTCTCTTACTCGTACGCACGGTTAGAGATAAGGGAAAATGATTTCAAACTTTACATTTTATGGTAATTTGATGTTATTCTAATATTATAAAACCCGTTCTGTTAATATGTTCCTGTCACCAGCAATATAGGCGTAAAACACATTCCTTTGTATACATTTTATAGAAAACTTTCACTCACAAAATATTGGTAGAATTTCGATAGCCTCGGCTTCCCATGATTGTTAAATACCAGTATGGCCTTAATCATTGTGCTAATTATCTAGAAACTTAACTAATTATTATATTTTCATTTATTTGATTGATAAATCTACTGTAATCCAATCATGAACAAAAATTATCGATTGTGTTTAGACAGTGACGTAAACAATTTCGTTCTGAAATTGAAACATAACACGCGTCACGTCAGTTGTCAGAAAGCAGATAAAAAATAATAGGCGCGTTCCAGTTCACATGAGAGAACTACTCGAGAACATAATATATCTTCATGATGAGAACTACTAATTTTTACGACTAATGTAATTAATTTAGCAGCACAAACTGTAATCAAACATCTTACAGTATATCCACTAAAAGGACTTGTTTTAATTGATATTTTATATATGTTTCGGTTTACTAGTAAAAGATGTCCAAATAAGGTGTAATTTTTTTTTATTTACACTCTGAAAATGAACCTCGACAATAAAGGTTAAAAGATTTAGAGACTATTATTTGCTTCAAAGAGTTACAATATTTGGCTTGTGCTGCATTAACTTTAAAAATATTTAATTAGGCAAGTATTTTTTATGTTTAATGATTTTATTCAATTTATTATGGTGTTATTTGGATTCAACTATAGGTAATCTTGCTTGTTACTTAATGTTGCTGTGCCCTTACAGGGTCCATAACTGTACTATAGCTATAAGCCTTTGTAACACCTTTATCTGACATTATGGTATGCAACTAAAAGAATATGAATATGAATATGAATATGAATAACTAATAAAAAAGCAGTAAATTAAATATAATTTCATCATTACTCACAAAAAATTCCATGAGTGTCTGATTCCTCTCGTAATCTGTTCTTTCTTTCATAAAACATACAAAATCATTTCGATGTTTATATATCTGCCAGAGGTCCCGTGACGGCTCACGTTTTTTCTAAACTCTATAATCTGCACAGGACGAAGTCGCGGGCTAAGTTATTCAATAAGGGCTCGTCCTTAGAGCATTAGAGCAAAAAGTGGTGCAAGTTTCTAATTTATTTACCCTAGTTAAAGTTGTCAGTAACGTAGGTTTGATATGGTTTAAAACAACAATTTTTTATTTTATTTTTCATTCTCTTTAAAATTGAATTTCCGGAAATCTCTTTATTTGACTGAGGGCCAGATTGGCCTCGTGAAAAGAAGCTTCGTTCGTAATTTCACATCCTGCGCATTTAATTATTCCAGTCAGTTAATGGGTTTCTTTTTTTATATAGAAGATAAATTAGTTGGTATTTTGTTGGTTGGTTTTATTTTTGATGATATTTATTGCTTTTATTTCCATTTTTTTAATTAGTAGAATTTAGTAGTTTAATCAACCGAAATCTGGCAACACTCAAAACTCGCGAACGCGTTGTACTGTCGGCTGTAACCCGCGAGTGTCACAATAAAAAAAAAACGCAAAAACTGAATGATTATTGTGTGAAATAAACATTTATTGTTAACTTTCAAGTTCTGTACAGTGTTAAATGTTTGATGGCAGCATATTTGTGGGCCGCTGATGCTTCAATAACGAGATACAGGTCAGTGTAACTGAAGATGGACATGGTATATTTTGTTGTCTTTATTTGGGTATTTGAAGGTTTCTCGCGGTGTCCTGTAGCTTATTATGATTCTCTGTATCTTGGAGACTTAATTTTGAACTGTACGTGCCGTTGAAACGGCTTGTGTCCTAAACAATATCGGTATAAATACGTTGCGGCTATTTCGTCTGTATCGAGATTAAATTTGGAAAGTGTATCTGGCGGTCTGCAAGGAGCTATTAAAACTTGATTGTTGCCGTTCCCGCTACTAATTCGAACACCGGTAGAAGGTTAAATCGCAAAAAAATGCGCTTTCATTGTACCGCGAAGGATTTGTTTGTTGATAAGCACTTGTGAGAATTATTTAATAATGGCATGGAATGCTGCGGTTTTTGGCTTATATTACGCGAACTATCTCGAATTAATTTGCTTAAATTAAGAATCGGCACAGTTGCCATAACACAGCATATTTTTCATTAATATTTTAATAAAAAAATATGATTATGTACTCTCTGATCAAACTTACCTTTGGTTAATGAATTTAAATGTAAAATAATATGTAACCAGTACCTTAAAATTATCTTGCGTTTAATTAATTAAACCCAGAGAGTACACCGGTGTCCGTGCTGTCATTGTCAATCTATTGTGTCTTTAATAGACACAATTGAAAGGTTAAATTATAATGATTGTAAGTCCATTATGTATATTTTATCCTTTAACAGACATAGTAATATAGGTTATGTCAATATTGACAAGTTTTGTCTTATTAATGGTGCTTAATGAATTAAATGATAAATGATATTTATTTCCGTAAATAGGTTTTCACAAACAGGTTTACACATCGTTTTTTAACTAGTAGACAAGATCGGAGTTTCACTATCTGATTACTCTGAGAAGAAACACCAAAAGAAACTCATAGGTCATAGTCTCTTTTAACTAGTCAATTACCGCAATCCAGACACAATTAAATTACTATTGTTTGCGGACACCGGTGTCCACGCGGAGCCTGATTAGTTAAAGTCCAGACATTATCTTGGTCAAAATAATTATCATGTAAGATCCATGCAGATAATGCTTAAAAACTGAATATTAATTCAATCATCATCATCTCCCTGTCTTTACCCTACTATTATGTGGTGGTCTTCCAGGTTAACCAGATGCAACTGTATACTAATGTGTTAAATGGAGCGCCTGCCTGTCTGACCTCCACAACCCAGTTACTGGGTAACACAATACCTCTAACGCTGGACATTTATAATCTATCTCGGTTGCTATCTTGATCCCGATCTTTGTCTGTAACCAATCAACGACCGAATTCGCCTATCCGAGTCTTAAAGATGTCCAATCAGAAGCAGCCATCAAAAACAAAGGATCGGGATTTGGATTGAGATAGAATATTAATATTGGACGTAAATAAACAAAGAAAGTAAAAGTAGATTAGAAGAATAGCTAGTAATATATAAGTGACTCCCACTTATATATTACTAGCTATTCTTCTAATCTACTTTTACTTTCTTCCCACCCACTAGAATGAATGAGGAAGGATAAGAAAAAGAACAAGTACTTATGCGGAATGGAAGTGCGAGAGGAATGCATTGCGAGAACTTGTATGATTGAAGAGATAGATACAAAATAGTGCTGCTCACTCAGCGGTGACTAGCCCAAAAAAAAAAACACAACACCCCTTGATCAACCAAATAATAGGTCACTTAAATAATAAAATTGTGACGTGTGATTGTTAAAATAAATATCCCAGTCTTGATCCTATTAATATTATTAACGCAAAAGTTTGTGAGAATGGATAGATGGATGGATGGATGTTTGTTACTCTTTCATGTAAAAACTACTGAATGGATTTTAATTAAATTTGGTATGGAGTTAGCTGACACCCTGGATTAACACATAGGCTACTTTTTATCCCTGTATTCCCACGGGAACGGGACCTAGTGGGTGAAACCGCGGGACGTCTAGTCTTCTAATATTATAAACGCGAAAGTTTGTGAGGATGGATGGATGGATGTTTGTTATTCTTTCACGTAAAAACTACTGAATGGATTTTAATCAAATTTGGTGTGGAGTTAGCTGACACCCGTGGGAATACAGGGATAAAAAGTAGCCTATGTGTTACATAGGCTACTTTTTATCCCTGTATTCCCACGGGAACGGGACCTACGCGGGTGGAACCGTGGGACGTCTGCTTAACACCTTGACTGCGGGACTCATACGCTGTGTTCTCGCCGCCGGAACGCCAGTGCGGCTCGCGCACACCGGTTGTGATTTCATATTTTCCAATACGGCTGTGCGGCAAAACACGCCCAGCGTGTAAAATTTAATTATGCCGCGAGTGCGGTTCTCGCAACTGCTGTGAGTTTTCACGTCTGTTTAGACGTTTGATAATTTCAAGTTTCAAGTCTATGAGAAATTATTATTTAAAATAAAGAACCAGTAAGGGTTTCACTAGAATTTCTTATAAAATTACAAAAATCATAAAGTTGAAAATTGTATAATTAAGCTTTTTATGACCGGTATGCCAGGTGTTTACAAAGGATCCTAAACCCTATTGTGTTAGAGCTTAAGTTGATATTCGCAATGTTGTTTTATTTCACTTTAGCAATTAAGATGCCAGGTGTTCACAAAGGATTTTAAACCCTATTCTGTTAGTGTGAGGGTCCTATTGTGTAGGATGGTCATTTTCGAAATAACTTGTTACATTCGTAAAAAAAACACAATAGCCTGTGTTTTGCCGCACTGGAGGATTAAAACACACCCAGCGCTATATCCGCACTGGCGTATTGTTTTCGACCATCCGATACGACTGTGCGGCTCTCGCAGCAGGTGTGCGGCCGTCCGCACGGGCGGCTTGGCGTAGGCGATAGCGCCCGCAGTCAAGGTGTTAAGTCTGCTAGTCTTAAATAATTGAATAATCTCCAGAAACATTTCCTCAGTTATGTTTAAGTCCAATTAAATAAGTACAGTGACTACTAAGTAATTCAAAATGAGATATTCCCAACTATACTTTCCCTGTCCCTGAAATCAAACCCAAGGCTTATGTGCTCCACCTCACAGTCATAAAGGCTGTCAAAGGTCTGGGCCAGAAGCTTAACACAGTTTCCAAGGCTCAGAAAAGTCTTGATAATAATATGTAGTGCAAGGTAGCCCATCCACGGATTGACCTTAGCAAGGGTAGCTTAACCTTTGTTCTGCCAATGTAGTCAGGTCACACTTACAATGAGGGTCAAACATATTGTATTATGATATCAATTTAAATGTATTGCATTTTTTTAAACGGTACACTGATAGATGTCTCATCCGGTTTTACAAACCTTTTTCTGCACCTATAGAATCTTGGTTTTTTTTAGGGTTCCATACCTCACAAGGAAAATAACAGAACCCTTAGTGGATCACTTTTTTGTCCGTTTGTCTGTCATCCTTTATCTCAGCACGGGTTGAAATTAAAACTATGTACTTACTTCAGGTTTAGAGTCCCTTGTTTATATATAGTAACAGTAATATATGAGATATTATTTTTTTATCTATGTATTAATATGCTAACCCCAAAGTTTAGATCCCTTTTTAAAAACAACCTACTACTTTTAATAATATGATGTATTCCTGTTTAATGAATTAATATGAATGATTTTCCTGTGTTCTATCCTATCTTGCTTCGGTTCTACTAATGCTTAATTTACCTTGTTTTTAGGACCACGTAAATTGATTTACAAAAAATGATTAAAAAATTGTTAAGATTTAATGATATTATAAGCAAAAAGATGTAGAGAGTTACCTAAACAACATTCAATCATGAAAAACGGTACACTAACGCATATTTTTTTTTATTATTGTTGTCAAATCAAGCTTTACTGGTATAAAGTAAAAAAAATATTATATTAATCTTTTAAAAAATATTGTCATGGCAACTTCCAATGTTTAGGGTTTTGTACCAAAAAAAGGTCAACTGGCCTTATTACTAAGCCTCTCCACCATTCGTTCCGTCTGTCTGTCAGTGGCTATGTATAACGTAACGTAACGAACCGTAATAGATACCTAAACCGTTGAAATTTCACAGTTGGTATTTCGATTGCCTTATAGCAACAATGTAAGAAAAATAAAAAAAATAAGAAAATTAACATTTCTTGTAGGGTAATAAAAAGGCACCGCCCCCTCATGTATGAAACGTGTTTTTTTTTAATCTTGTAGGAATTACGGAACCCTACGCCTAAACGTCCAAATCGCACTTGGCCATTTATAATATACAGACGCCAGCACATCAAGTTACCACAATGTGTCAAATTTCTTTGATCGTTTTTCAACTTTATGTCAAACAGGATAAGGTTCATATTCAATTGGGAAAATTTGACACATTGGGGTAACTTGATGTGCTGGCGTCTGTACAATACTAATTGTTCACTGTTACCATCCTATGCCACTAAAGGTAACATTGTCTTAGGTCAGTAACAAGCCACATATTATGCCAATGGACTGTATTAAATATGCTAGGCTTTCTATACGCTATAAAATTAAGCGTGTGCTCAGTTCATGCTGGGCTATAAATCCTCCCTCACTACCAGCATTTTTCTTCTTTCGTGTGTCGTAGCATTAATGACAATATAGTGTCAAATTCCACATTGTCATCATCACTCGATGTGCTTGCAAGACTATCCAGTATTAAATCCATTGTGTCGATCGTGTGCACAGTCTTTAGAGATCGTAGTCAACTGAGCTTGCCATATACAATAAATGCTTGCGATTATATCGCGTAATGTTACCGCCATGCTATGTAGAATAGAATTAGGTAGGGATGTAAGTTTGTGGCGAAAAATCGATTAAATAAATATCGATTTTTATTTATTCAATATGAATAGATTTGTCAAAAATCGATTTGAATAAAAATAATAATTGATTTAACAAAAAACTACTAACTATACTAAAATATCTACATGCTTTTCATGTTCCAATAATAAACCTAGGAGGTTTATATTAGTAATTTATCAGGGGGTCCAGTCTGCTATTGCAATCGTGTCTCAATGACCGGTCAATGATCGATTTTTGACGTATAACGTCAAACTTATGACACATTTCCTATACAAAAACTGTCAAAGTTGTCAAATATTCGATCAATTTAATTTCTATTCTATCTCTAATTATTTCAAAATTGAAATAATGGTCATCCCAACAGAATAACAACCTAAAGGTCTCAAAAACTTAAATATAAATAATTATACTTGTATTAAAATAAAATACTTAAAACGTAAATTAAAAAAAGAAACGGCTACGCCTAATGTCGCAAGAATATATGATAAAACAAATCTTTCGTTATTTATTAAATTTCGCCGCAAAGATGCCAATAGAGGGCGGATATGAAAATAGATTTAAACGCGTAATTTATATAACTGACTTATTAAAAATTGATGAATACTACTTACTATGAAAATTGATTGTAACAAATCGATTATTAGAAAATAATAATCGATTTAAATATAAATCGATTATTTTTTAACAACCCTAGCATTAGGTGCTCGAATTCGCCATACTATAATATCACAATAGCGTAGTCTCTGAACAGAGCTTAATGGTATTATTATTTTATTTTTTATGAGTTCTCCATGCGAATGAAGCCGCGAGCTAAGCTAGTATATAATAATACCCGATGCCAGACCAGACCACACAAGCGCTCATTGTAGGCACGCACGTAACGACCGCTGGCAATTGTTGTAACGAGCCCTCGTTACGTTGACGACGATCCGTTTCAACATTACGTGTATACAAGCATTATGTTTCATGTACAAATATACATTTAGTACATTATCTATGTGTGTTGGAACTTTGTGTACAGTCAGCCTCAAAAGTCGATGACCATATCCATATTGCCTTAAGTCATGAACACCATAGCTTGCACAAATTGCTTAACAAGACTAGTGCCAGAATTGAATTAACATCTTAAAAGTTCAAAATAAGCTGTCAATTGTCAAAAGTAGCTGAACGAAGGGTCACATTAAGTAATTTTTAATTTGTTGAGTTTTGTTTTGATAAATTACTTATCCAACCGCAATAAATTTACAGACGGCAGCACATCATTCTACCCCAAACTGTAAAATTTTGCCAATTGAAAATTAACTTTATTATGTTTAGAATAAAATTGAAAACCTATCAAAGAAATTTGACACATTGAGGTAGGTTGATGTGCTGGCGTCTTAACCTACATCGCTTAGTGTTTTGTACGTAATATTATTGTTCAGCTACTTTTGACAATTTAGCGTTGTGTTAGCTAAGGTGAAATATTTCCATATTATCCATATTTCCTAAACTCATGACCATCATGAGTTTAGGAAATATGGATATGGTCATCGACTTTTGAGCCTGACTGTACACAAATATGGATTTGTCTATTGCATACGAACCTTCTACTTTATGGGGTGTTGGTAAAGCATGGTAAAGTACCTATGTAGTTTTTGGACTAACGCCGGTGAATATAGCTAAGTGATAGTTTAGAAAGAAGGAAAAAATATACAACAATAGATAAATATAAAAAAAAAACAAAAATGGTTCATTTCAGCCAAAGACATTCAATACCTATAGAGCGGACATCACAAACAAAATTTTCGTCCGAAAAAGTGTGTCCTGCCACTACCTAAGTACTATTTCATTACGTTGGTACATTTATAATGTGTTTGTAATAACGTAAATATCGATTCGATTCGTCATTGTACAGTAATCAAAAACAAAATCGTTTTTGTTTGTTTAGCTTGGCTAAGAAGTTATACTTGGAACTATTATGGAAAGTTAATCATCAATATGATGTTGATCCAGCAAGGACTGAAGATGGCAAGGCCTTCTGCCATATAATAATATCTACGTTGGATTTAAGGATACTTTGGCCTTATTGCCAGAAAGAATCATGTCAATCTGGAGAGACTAATAATACCAGCAGTTACTGTCCCTCTGCAGGGCAAAGGCATTTTTGATACAGAGAAGGCACGAGCATTGATCACCACGCTTGCTTAAGGCGGATTGGTAACCGGAATGTTTATAGGCGTCGATTTTCTGTTCATTTCTGATACCCTGGTACTTTCAAAACAAGATTCATAATTCTATTTAATGAACCTAACTCCTAACCACCTCTTTAACATAATTTATTGACCAAAAGTGGCTTAACACTTAGTTACGAGTCAATTTATCTTTGCTGGTAAAAAAATGACAGTCGATATAAAACTGTCTTATAGATTATATCTGATTAATCCATCATAGAGACCCCTCGCTCTCTAATTTCAATCATGGTTGCGCTTCGCAAAATAAAAATATGATATTTTTATTTTGACTTTGTGAGCGGAACTAACGGTTGCGCTTCGCGGAATAAGATTGCTGCGCTTCGATGGTTGCGATTAGAAAAGTTTGCGCTTCGAGGAATACCCCAATTCAGACTAACGAAAGGTATTTACAAGGCAGATGTACCTAAGTGAGAACGCCGAGAGGGGACGCCCCGGATGGACGTACATAGACCTTATCGGTGAGGTTCTTCAGAAACGTCAGGTGCGTAGTAGGTACTCGCAACTGCAGGCGTGTGTGTGTGACAACATGTATGAATGTAAACGAAGCAAAAAAAGTATGGAATCGCAGCTTATGGCGCTCTGTAGTTTGTACCTACCCCCATGGGAAAAAGGCGTGAGTTTATGTATGTATGAATTAAATTATTAGCTTTAGCTTCTAACTTTTCCATCGTATCCAATCTATCCAGATTCTCATGCGAAGGAATTTTGCGCAGAATTTCTTTCATCTGACCTGCAAATATCCCTCACAAGTACTGTTTTAAAAGTCCTTAGTGAGGAAAGCGGACCCTACATTCCTCATTATAAAAGGTTAAGCTTCTATCGCTATGTATGTTAGAGTGGGGTTGCCACAACAATGCTGCCTTTTGATAATGTTTTTCTACCGAAAAAGACAAAATTTGTGACATGGCTACAAAGTTGAGAATTTGAGATGGGCCTGCCCTCAAGAATCCTGAAACATTAACCCCCACCGCAAAAAAGTAAAACATTTAAAAAAACCCTCACCGCAAAAAAGTAAATCATTTAAAAAGTTAAAAATAACACTTTAGCCATGAAATTTTACTTCACGTCGGGGTACCGCTTAAGTAAGAAAAGTTCCTAATACTTGTAGGTATGTAGGTACTTATTTTAACGGTACCCCGACGTTACGTAAAATTTCATGGCTAAAGTGTTATTTTTAACTTTTTAAATGATTTACTTTTTTGCGGTGAGGGTTTTTTAAATTTTTAATTAAATTTTTATTTTAAAGTTTTTAAACGCATTAATTTTGTTTTATAGAGTATACAGTTATGAGATTTTTTCAATGCATTGTATGTAGAGTCAAATGCTGGTTAAAACGAATCCAAACACGACATATCTGCTATTATTTTGTCAAGAGTCTACCTACTGGTGTGCTGGATAGCCTGGCTGCAGCATCAGCTCATCCTGAAGCCATCAGTGCATTGTGTTTAGAATCAAATGCAGGTTGAAATTAATCCAAACACGACATATCTGCTATTATTTTGTCAAGAGTCTACCTACTGGTGTGCTGGATAGCCTGGCTGCAGCATCAGCTCATCCTGTTGCCATCAGGACATTGTGTGCAGAATCAAGTGCTGGTTAAAATGAATCCAAACACGACATAACTGCTATTATTTTGTCAATAGTCTGTCTACCTAATGGTGTGCTGGATAGCCTGGCTGCAGCATCAGCTCATCCTGTTGCCATCAGTTTATTGTGTACAGAATCAAATGCTGGTTAAAATGAATCCAAACACGACATATCTGCTGTTTGTTTCCCAAGAGTGTATTAGTCTGCTAGATATCCTGGCTGCATCAGACCAAATACACCATAATATTGCTTATTAATATTACACACATGGGTGTTTGAAATTTTAAGACACACATATGTTTTTAAGTAAAGTTAATACCCATAGACGTCTAAAATAGCAACGGTAGCCAACACAAAAGAGCTGATAACCTTGAAACGGCTGAACCGATTTTGATGAATTATGTCTAAGAACCATTGCAAGAAACCCTGCTTTCAAATAAAAAAAACCGCATCTAAATTGGTTCACCCGTTTGGGCGCTACGGTGCCACAGACAGACAGACAGACAGACAGACAGACAGACAGACAGACACACACACATAGCGGTGAAACTTATAACACCCCTCTTTTCGCGTCGGGGGTTAATAAAAATATGCCAAGTGAAGGTCCCTTTTTGGAGAAGCAGTGCAATCGGTCGATTCAAGTCACCACGTGGAAACTTGAGTGAAGTGAACTGTCAATGCCTAACATTAGTACGGAATGACAGCCCAATTTGACTTCACTTTACCTAAATTTTCACTGAGTGATTTACGGCATAGCACTGCAGTAAAATGTTAATCGAAAATAGACTCCATATGGGCCTATGGTAATCGTATCTATAGTTATGTGATAAACAGTGAATAAGGAGTACAGATATGTACATAAAAACGGTTAAATTTCTACTCTTTGACCGCCACCGTTATGTATAGATATGGCAGACCAAAATGTCCAAAATCCATAATGCCCCGCACGCCACGCGTCTCGAATACTTAACGCATTTAAAGGATTCATTCGTAGCTTGGCGCCGAAGGCACGCTTTTTACGTGGCGGTTAATCTGAAATTCAGTTCTATTACTGCATCAAAATCACAAAAGTGTACCCTTAAAAGGCGTAAAAACTTCTTGGTGCTTATGTCGAGAAGAAGAAAATTTGCTCACCAAAAACGTTTTGGCTCTGATGAAATTTTGCGTCAACCGCCACTTGGAAAATCATGGTCGTTACACTATTTCCGCTTAAAATAATATTATGTGGAACTGCATCGGATTCGCAGCAGGCATAATGTACATAAATCAGCTAGCGCGAGCGCAAGACGTCATTATGACGACAAATAACGTTGGAAATGTCGCGTGATATTATTACTGATTAAATGTTGGGCGGTGATGTGGTCTTTACGCGGTTTTAAATGAAATCATTGAAAGTGTGGTCTGAGAGACTTTTCTTCTTTAAGAAGATTTGATCATAATAGAGTAGATTCAAGTTTGAATATATTACCTATATATCAGTGGCGAAGCGTCTATCAACTCGAATCCTCTCGGCTCCCCTTTGGAGGTTTAGAAGAGCACCTCTCCGGCTATTGAATTATGGCAGACAGACTCTAGTATTGCCAAATATACTTTAGGTATTAAACCAAGGGTATACTGGGGTGGCAGGTGGATCGATGACCTCAAGATGGGCAACAAATAGCGTTACGAAAACAAAGTTACTATTTATCGGCTCTATCTTTTAAAATAAACTTGAGAGGTGTCAAGGAACTTCGTTCCATCCGGGTGTCGTTACAACTTTTGGTCTTAGTTTTTTCTTTTTCTTAACTGGCTTGCTGTCTATGAGAGAGAGAGAGAGAGAGAGCGAGAGAGAGAGAGAGAGAGAGAGAGAGAGAGAGAGAGAGAGAGAGAGAGAGAGAGAGAGAGAGAGAGAGAGAAACACGCGCACGCCGCACGGCTTACAACTATAGCAAAAAGTGTCGTTACAACTTTTGGTCTTAATTTTTTCCGTCTAGCCTTTCGCAACACGCGATAAGGAACTTCGTTCCAATAACCCCTCGTAACTAATACAGATTATGTTGGTATGTAACAATGTAATGGGCATCTACAACGACTCTTAAATACGTATTTTGCTTCGTTTACGTTCATACATATAGTCATACACACACGCAGCTGACCTTTCTAAAGAACCTCACCAATGAGGTCTGTGTTTCTCCTTCTAGGGCGTCCCCTACCGGCGTTTCCACTTACATCTCCTTTAAATACCTTTTGTTAGTAGTCGTTATGTTTGAAATCGCCAATCCGTCTTGAGCAAGCGTGGTGATCAATGCTCGTGCCTACTTTGTATGAGAGTGTTCTGCAGATAAACAGTAACGCAGGTATTATTTAATTATACTTGTCTTCAATACTATACTGATATTATAAAGAGTGAAGATTCGAATTTTTGTATGCAACGATAACGAATAAACTTAAAACACTACTGGACCAATTTGAAAAATTCTGTCTCCGTGGGGAAGCTACACATCCCCGGATCACATAGACTACTTTTTATCCCTGCATTCCCACGGGAACGACAACTACGCGGGTGACGTCTCGCGTCTGCTATTTAATGAGTGACATTAGGTACTTACATTTTCCTAATCGCGATAACCAGACTATTGATTTGTTTCTTGTATCGACTAAAAATAACTGCCGATATACATATTAAATGTCAACATTTTCGTAAGCTGTTCGTCTAATTGTCTCTCAATTAATATTGATTAGTGTTTATTGAAATGCCCGCCGAAGGGACGGCAATGTTGTTGTCTTTATATTGTTTGTTTACATTACAACGACAGAACATCACGCTTGTTCATTTACGGCTTAGGCAGAAGTGTATGGTCTACTAGTAATAACTGTTATAAATATAGTAATCTATAGTACCTAATATTAAAAAAGGTAAAATTTGTTTGTTTGTAAGTTTGTAGGGAGAAATATACGGAACTAATGATCCAATTTTAAAAATTGCATGGTGGAAAGCTACACTATTACGTACGGCGTACGGCGTACGGCGAGTGTCCTGTCCACCCTTACATCGTTGGCACTCCCACGATTCGGACAAAGCGTTTCGCTTCGTCGTTTATACCACGTACATCGAAGGACTGGAACAACTTGCCTGCTGCGGTCTTCCCGTCCGATTATAATTTAGGTGTCTTCAAGGCTAGAGTGAATAGGCTCTTAATAAACTAGTGCGCTTCACCATCACTGATTGCATCTCTGCTTACCATCAGGTGTGATTGCAGTCAAGCAGTGGTTTATAATAGATATTAAAAAAAAAAGAAATCTATTCCCGGATGACATAGGCTACTTTTTATTCCTGTAATCCCACGGGAACAGGAACTACGCGGGTGAAACCGCGGGACGTCTGCTAGTGAATAATAAATTCCACAACTTTCACATCCGCCATCTAGTCCCAAACCTAAACAGAGCTTGTGTTATGAGCTTACTAGGTAATTGACAATTATACTTATTGTAGTGTATGCAAATATACTTATGATTTGTCTCGGGCGCATACGTCACAACTGTCACGTGGTGCGGACCATAGTCTATATAGAATGGAGCGCACTGCACTGAGTGGGAGTCAGACAGTCAGTCGCTGTCCGACCGTCAGTGAGGAAGCACGTGGTGGTGCGAAGGTGAGCCAAGTACAATACTAGTGTTAGTGATACTGTGTGAACACTACACTTATATTATAGATTAGCAGACATCAATCGGTTTTGTAGTTCCCGTATCCAGGGGAAAACAGGGATTAAAAGTAGCCTATGTCACCCGGGAATAGTGTAGCTTCTCAACGGTGTAAAATTTTTGCGATTCGGTCCTGCAGTTTTAGAGCCTATTCACAATGCAAACAATCAAATCTTCCTCTTTCTATTATTAGTATAGATATAGATTATAACATCAAAACGTACGGTCTTCTAATACCCATACCCACATTCATTTATTCCCACCCAAGCAGATATTTGTGTGATGAGCACGATCATTTGTTCTGTGTCTAGGTGTACTTGGTATACAATAATGTGTGTATTTAGAAATAAATAATTATATTTATCAGTTGTCTAGTACTTAGGACTAGCAGTAAGGATTATGTTATAGTCCCATGTAATGGGGGCAAGCTTATTGCCATCTGCCGAGCGCGGAAGCTACCTACTGAAAATTTTCACAAAGTCAACAATGTCAAAAAAACTGTGATTCGAAATAATGTGTCTCACTGTCTGAAATTATACAAAAAAAATATTCACATTTTTAACGAATGAATCATTCCTCTAAAAAGACTTTGTATTTTGTAATGTATTAGTCATTTTCAGCTATACTTGAAAGAACAACAATGTTTTCGATGTAGAATATAAATATTATTTGCTGCATACAATGTCACACCTACATTTCGCGAGTTATGTTTAAGTCCCATGTTGTAGGGGACGACTCCGGACGACCCCATTGCCATCGATCGGACACAAATCCAGACTCAGAGAGAAATAACAGCTGGAAAACTCCATAACACTTTGCCCGACTTGGCGATCGAACCCGTGACCTAATGCTCAGCAGTAGCGCTTGCGCATACTATGACCAACGAGGCATTATAATCTTTGTATTTTATAGCTTTTAAGGTGTATTCATTTTGCTGTAATGCCAATAAACGCATTTCTCGTTCTTTCTGTTTGATACTGAAATTTGCTTTGAAACTTTTCTACTCAAGGATCAGTTAATTCGGTAATTCCAGCTTAGGCTTAGGCGATGATCACATTGTCACGCATCACGCTGCATGTTGCGTGGCAACGCACTGAATGTACGCGCGTGCATGCATTTTCTGTGTGTTGGGCGTGGAGCGTGGCAGTGTGTCAATCGTCATAATAAATACCCTTTCAATTTATACGAATTTAGTTTGAGTATTGAACCCTTTAAATTAACCCTAATAGAAAAAAAAACTTCACCGTTACAGTACTTACTTCCTAGCTAATTCGAATACAATCCGGCTCGAAGGACCAAAATGTTCACGAGATGGATGATCTAGCTACTATTTGAAAAGGTTGAATGATATTCGGAAGTATGTCAACGAAAAGATTTATTCAGGTGAATTATCCAGAAGGTCATTAAACGACGGAGAATCTTAACACCGAGTTATAATAAAACACGTCGTCAGCACAGCGCCATCTAATGGTGGAACAAATATATTTGACGTTTTATCTAACCAAAACAACCTCATAGTGACAACTAAAACCCGACTCCGAAAATAGTTCGGAAAAGCGCTGGGTAATGGCCATTGATTTCCAAGAGTTTAAATAAGAAAGTTAGTAAAGGCTACATAAAATATTTGCCCAATATTGACCAGTCAAATCGATGCTTTTAAGCAGGGAAAGTAAACAAATGGAACGCAACCCATACAAAATAGTTCGTTTACAGTATTTAATTTAAGAATTTGATCGAAATACTGGCTACACCAGAATCACATAGCTTATTCTTTTCTATACTATATATATTTAATAGCAAAAAAGAAGCAAGATTTGATTGTTTGTACGTTTGCATTGAATACAGGACCGATTTAAAAAATCCATTCACCGTTGGGTAAATACACTATCCCCGGAAGACATAGGCTACTTTTTATCCCTGTATTCCCACGGGAACAGGAACTATGCGGGTGAAACCGCGTGACGTCTGGTATTATTTAAATAAACTTAAAATAACAAACTCGAAGACCGGGTTAGATGACAAAAAAATCGAATAAGGCGGATAAAATTCTGTCATTTTGGTGTGAAATTTTGGCTAAACCAATTAAGAATCGGCGGGCCCCAACCAGTACGAAGATAATGGCATGTTCACCAAAAGTGGTTAGCGATACCTGGTTCTAGTCCATGGTTCAACTCCATTCATTAATTATTGCCAATACAACTAGTAATGCTGACCCGCTGACTCTGATAAATATTACGTGAATGCTCCATTTCTTTGCTTTTTGATCGATGACTCTCAAACACGCAATCGGACCGATAGATTTAGTCGATAGACTTGTATATTATCTATCAGCTATAGAATTTTCGAGAAATCCGTCCTTGAAAGCTTCCCAAAGCATGTTAAGTCATTAGACCCAAGCCAAGGAGGATCGTGTTACTCAGTTAATGGGTTGTGAAGGTCAGTTAGACTGTTGCTCCATGTAAACGCTGCTGGTCCCGGCTGTCATTTGTAGATCTTCGATAGTCTTCACGAGTAGCTAGAAAAGTTTGAGAACCAGCTTAGCCAAGGAGGACCGTGTTACTCAGTCAGTCACTGGGTTGTGAAGGTCATAAGGCAGTAGCTCCATGTAAAACACTGGTATTTAGCTATATGTTGCAGGTTAGACTAAAACAACTTCCCTGCTGCGGTCTTCCCGTCCGAATCATAGGTGTCTTCAAGGCTAGAGTGAATAGGCTCTTAATAAATTAGTGCGCTTCATCATCACTGATTGAAAAAGACTGGAACCCAACCTTTACATAGTTGAGGGCAGATGGCAGATGGATGGATGGCCAATGCAGAACCGTATCCTGGCGCATTTGTCGACACATACATTGCCTTCTTATTTAACTAGTTATTTCTTTGGAAGTGCCAACAATTGAATCATTCCCTTTTGATATGCCAAGCTCCATTGTCTCAGCTTTCCTGGTTGATCGCCATGATAGATTATAGCTATCGTGTGTTGGGTAACGCGTGACAGTTCCACGAGGCAATATGGTAAAATGCAAAGACATTCAAAACCTATACTTAGACCAGACATCACGATCAAAATTTTCGCTCAAATCTTGTGTCATGCTTGGACACAAGTCTATGAGTTTTTTAGTACGCTCCGCTGCCGCATCAATTTTCATATATTATTCTAGATAGCGTTACTGAGACATGGGATCAAAGTTTTTCTATGACATTTCCTTGACATGCCCGCTCTATAGTATTTTAAATCTCTTCGGTAAACTGAAATGATATTTGTTTCTGTAAGTCTATTAGCTGTATAACCGAAGACCGTTGGGGTAGACGTGTTCTTGAGAGGAGATCGCGAGTCGGCAAACGTAATGTAGGAAGTAGGAAGCCTTGAGGCTAGGTGGAGGGACGATCTTCGCAGCATGGCCAGTACCAGAATGGCTTGCACTAGAAGGAGCCTATGTCCAGCTGTGGACCTCTAGGTTGACGATAAAGTATACCTTATCCAGACTTCTATACGTCAGTATTTAAAAAGAATCTCACATTAAAATTAACGGTTATAAAGTATATCATGCATTGCATCCCAACAACACATCAAGAGGTGGTAGTGCTGTCATTATAAAGGAGAATATATATCATTATGAAGAATATAAATCTGAAGAAGAAGAAATACAAGCAGTAGCTGTCTGCGTGAAAACAAAACATTGTCCAGTCACCATATCAGCTATATACTGTCCACCTAGGCATTCAGTAAAAGTAGATCAGTACAGGTCCTTTTTAAAAGGTCTTGGAAATAGATTTATATTGGGAGGCGATTTTAATGCTAAAAATACCTATTGGGGATCTAGACTGACCACAACCAAAGGAAAAGAGCTACTGTGCGCAATTAGAGAAACTCAATGCAAAACTCTATCAACAGGTAAACCCACTTATTGGCCTACTGATCAAAAAAAGATTCCAGATCTTATAGACTTTTTTATATATAAAAATATATCACCAAACCTTCTCCGCATTGAAGAAAGTTATGATATGAGTTCAGACCACTCACCTATAATACTAACTCTAAGTGAAACTTTAATGCCGAAAGAAAACTACCCCACATTAGAAAATAAGAATACTGATTGGGAAAGCTTTAAAATAGACTTGGACTCTGTAATAGACCTAAAAGTTCCACTAAAAAATCCGGAAGACCTGGATCGGGATATTCGTCAGTTTATTACACAAATACAACAATGTGCTTGGAAAAACACGCCTACATTCAAGACAAAAAACAGAGTTACCTACTACCCAGCAAATATTACGAAGCTCATAGCCGAAAAGAGGCAAAAGAGACGAATATGGCAACATACCAGATTTCCAGATGATAAAAGGATTCTGAACAACCTTACAAAACAACTTAGAAGGGCAATCCAGAAGTTCAAAGATGAATCTATGAACAACTACCTAAGTCAACTAACTAGCGATCGCACAACTGATTATTCCCTATGGAAATCAACAAAAAGTTTTAAAAAGCCTATTATGCATATCCCACCTATCAAAGATACTAACGGGCGGTGGGCAATAAGCAACGAGCAAAAAGCTATTAGGTTTGCACAACATTTGGAGCTCATTTTTAAGCCGAATGAAGATGATGAAGACTGCACTTTGCCGGATGAAACATCAAATAATGATGGGCTAAAAATAAAATTCGTAACACCTAGAGAAGTATTCAACGAAATCAAGCGTTTAAGTCGAAAGAAATCACCTGGCTACGATCTTATTACCGGAGAAGTTCTTAAAAACCTCCCCCGTAAAGCCATCGTTAAAATTACCACTCTGGTCAATGCTACGTTCAGGCTTACGTATGTACCTGATCTGTGGAAAGTTGCCGAAGTTATAATGATACCAAAGCCTCGTAAACCACCTCACGAAACAACATCATACAGGCCGATCTCTCTGCTGCCAATCATGTCAAAATTATTTGAAAAGCTTCTCTTGAAACGGTTAAAACCCATCATAGAAGAAAGAAATTTAATCCCTGACTACCAATTTGGATTTAGGGAAAAACATTCGACAATAGATCAAGTACACAGGATTACCAACATTATTGAAAAGGCTTTAGAAGAAAACAAAGTTTGCACAACAATCTTCCTGGATGTAGCGCAAGCATTTGATAAGGTGTGGCACAAAGGGCTCATTAACAAACTGAAAAATATGCTCCCAAAACAGTTTGCTGACATCTTAGAGTCTTACTTATCACAGCGTATGTTTAGAGTAAGACAAGATGATGCATACTCAGAACTCAAACCGATAAAAGCTGGAGTACCGCAAGGAAGTGTCCTAGGTCCCATCTTGTACTTATTGTACACTTGCGATATTCCAGAGCTAGAAAACAATACCATTGCGACATTTGCGGATGACACCGCTATAATGGCCACAGGTGTCACTCAAGAAGAAGCAGTGGAAAAAGTTCAAACAGCCGTCAATACCATCTTAGACTGGACAAAGAAATGGCGTGTGAAACTCAATGAAACGAAATCCGTTCACATAGACTTTACAAATAAAAAGCCAAATTATCATCCGGTATACATTAACAGCCATGTCATACCGTACGAAAATACAGCCAAATACCTGGGCATGACATTGGACACAAAGCTTCGCTGGAAAGCTCATGTTAAAAAGAAACGCGACGAGCTAGAGCTTCGCTACAAGATGATGTACTGGCTAATAGGAAAACACTCTTTACTGTCAGTACACAACAAAATACTTTTGTACAAACAAGTCCTCATGCCTGTTTGGACTTATGGTATCCAGCTTTGGGGCTGTACCAAACAAAGTAATATTAAAATCATACAACGTTTTCAAAACAAAGTACTCAGAGGAATCGTCGATGCGCCCTGGTACATTCGAAATGACGACCTTCATCGGGACCTCAGAGTAGACCTCGTCATAAATGTTATTAAAAAGCATGCCGAAGCTCACGAACGAAGGCTTCATCATCATGTGAACGTCGAGGCTATCCAGCTCCTCGATAACACAGACATAGTGAGAAGACTAAAAAGGACAAAACCTTTTGAGTTAATTTAGTGAAGTGTCAGTGTAGTGTAGTAAAGTGAGTGCTACCCATAAAGAACACAAGAACAAAGTGTCTTCCCCTTAATAGAGACAATAAGAAAAGTGTTAATGGACACATTCTTAGGCTTACTCTACCTAGCAAATTAAGTTAAAACTGTATTACTCATTAGCTTTAGTAATTAAGCTAGATCGTAGTTATTTATGATGTTACCATATTGGGTCCATCATACAACAAAAAAAAAAAAAAAAAAAAAGTATTTAAAAACCTTACGGGCGCCCCGGCATTTCCAAATTGACTGATCCCTGAGAAAAAAAAGCTGAAAGAAACTCAGAGGTGTCTTTAAGGCCAGACATTCGATTGTATTAAGATTTTATGCGATTCTTTCGGTCTTATATTATTTTGCCTGTTATTATTTAAACTGTATAAAATATAGGTACATAATAACCAAGTGTTGAAGTGACCTACATTTTTCTACTAATTACCTACCAAAAACCATCTCATGAGAGGATGGCGTGAATAACGTCTATGTAAATATATAACCCGTCGGGGATCCGAACATGCGGCCGCTCACGTGCGCGTGCGCAGAAATAGACACGGTTACAACACGACAACTGGTATTTTTGGCATCTTTTTATTATGAAGCGAACGCTGGAAGATTACGCGAATGGCGCGCGCGCCGGAGTGCAGTTGGACAATTTCAATACTCGTCTTGCGAATCGTCTGTATATTGTTTCGCTACTGAGACCTTGAATATCTTGGTATGTGACGTGTCATGTTTATTCCTTAAGGGCCAATTAGCCCCTCTTGATCTGGAGACTCACAAGTACTCACAAGTTGTGGAATATTATAATAATATAATATTTCACAACTTTCACACAACGCCATCTAGTCCCAAACTTAGCTGAACTTATGTTATGGGTACTAAACAACTGATGAACATACTTAAAATTTCAAAATACTTACAAATTATAGATAAATTACACCCACATGATAGACATCCAGGTTCCCTATACAGGGTGTAACGGAAAGGGTATATACATACGAAGGGCACGGATTCTTTTGGTGATAAGAAACGACATGGCAACGTTTTTATACATATACATACATAATTGTAAAGTTGAGCACGCCCGCGCCGTCGCGCCTTCGTCGGTTAGGCAGAGCCCGATAGGTCTGTACTAGGCGCGCAGAACCCGAGATAGATACACTTGAACCTTGCCGGACAGGATTATGACCCTCATAGTGCGGTGACACGTTTGTTATGATTTTGCATTTAATAAACTATCGATATTAAATAATATCGTGAAGTTTCAAAGTTATTAGTTGAGAGCTGAAATTTTGAGGAAAGACTCGTTATTAAATTCTCTATTCACCCTGTTTGTATGTATATACCCTTTCCGTTACACCCTGTAGATGCGTCAAATATTTAGCTACTTTCACACAACGTCTATTAATCCCAATGAGTGCTCGACAACATACTTATTAAATACTAGCTGACGTCCCGCGGTTCACCCACGTAGGTACCGTTCCCGTGGGAACACAGGGATAAAAAGTTAGCCTATGTGTTAATCCAGGGTGTCAGCTAATTCCATACCAAATTTTATTAAAATCCATGCAGTAGTTTTTACGTGAAAGAGTAACAAACATCCTCACAAACTTTCGCATTTATAATATTGGTAGGAAGGATATACAGTAGGGCCTCGTTAATCCGGAGAGGCTAAAACAAGACCCTTTTCGGATTATCGAGGCATCCGGATTATAGTATGCCATATTTAATGGTAATAAAACACATGTTTAACCTTAGTTCCCGTTTATAATTTTCGGACTTCATTTCAAAACACGGTCTCAAAGCCTACAGAAAAACATAACTTCGTGGCCATCAAATTCGTTATCTTCTGCCCATTTTGAAGCAGTGTTTAAAGCTTCTACTGGCTCTGAATTATCAACTTTTTCGGAAGCGAGAACTCTAACGCTTTTGTCCTCATCTTGCTCATACGAATTCGAACCCCATTGCCAGGCCGGATTACAGCGATCACCGAACAAGCGGGAGTCCGGATTACCGAGGCCTGCCGTACCTACATAGGTATTCTGGGTGTTAGTTATCTACACCCAGACACAGGAAAAAAATGATCGTGCTCATCACAAAAACATTTGTCTTAGGTGGGAATGGAACCCACGACCTCTGGCATAGCAGTTAGGGTCACCAACTACTAGACCAACAGGCCAGTCAAACCAGTTGCAAGTGGCGGCCAGTCAAGTCAGTTTCGCTACTGAAACCTTCAATAATAAATAAATAAATATTCTACGACTTTTTCACACAACGTCATCTAGTCCCAAGCTAAGCTAAGAGCTTGTGTTATGGGTACTAAACAGCTGATAAACATACTTATATATTTCTAAATACATACCTATTATAGATAAATCACACCCAGACACAGAACAAATGATCGTGCTCATCACACAAACATTTGTCCTGGGTGGGAATCGAACCCACGACCTCCGGAATAGCAGTCAGGGTCACTAACTACTAGACCAACAGGCCCGTCGAATTCAATATCTTGGTATATGACGTGTCATGTTTATTCTTTAAGACAACTTGTGAGTCTCTAGTTCAGAGGGGCGGTTCCTGTATTTTTGAAAACGTTCGCATTCTGATCTCAGACTCAATCTGTCTACAAATTCTGTTTTGATTTATCGGCAGATGGGGGGTTATCCCCCCATCTGCCGATAAATCTCCTGGAGATTTTTGTCTATTGTCTTACTTTTGTGTCGGCCATTGGCCAGTTTAATTTTCCATTTAACATTGTTGACACTGACTCTCGCGGAGATGAGATTACGCTCCGCTACGTCCTCTGTGCTCAGCAGGGCCATTGCACACCGAATTTTGATGACAATCACTGAGAATTTACAAAAAATTGGTATTGCACTTTAAGTGGACTCCAAGTTACGGTGACTATATATCAGACGGGGTACTGTGCGCTTCGTCACATCTCTGCGAGTGCGCCTGACGTCATCCTAGATACACACTGATGACAGCCAATACGAAACTAGCTGTTTGACAGTTAAAAATTGAACACTGCCCTTAGTGATCATCAAAGTGGACTGTCAACGGAGGTGTACGCATATCCCTGCTGACTACTAAGGTTTTTAGGTGATCTTATTAACTTCCAATTTCTAACATATAAAAAGGGTGAAGTTGAATACCTCCCCTGCTCTCGTCTAAGGATTAAATAGTAAGCATCATGTCCTTATACCAAAGAGATTTAAAATACTATAGAGCGGGCATGTCAAGGAAATGTCATAGAAAAACTTTGATCCCATGTCTCAGTAACGCCATCTAGAATAATATATGAATATTGGAGCGGTAGTGGAGCGTACTAAAAAAACTCATAGACTACACTTTTTCGGACGAAAATTTTGTTTGTGATGTCCGGTCTATAGGTATTGAATGTCTTTGCCTTGTACATACCAATGTATCTAGGATCGGCGCAGCGTGTCCGATTCTTCTTCAACCATGCATCTATATCAGTCTTCATCTATTTCCTTAGCCATGTCATCTTTTATACAATTTATCAACTGTCACCATTGAACTACATACCACCACCATACCATACCATTACCTACCATTACCTACCATTTTATGTATGCGGTGTTAGCCTTTAAGTAATTGTTTCACTTACAAAAGCACAATTTGTTTTTTATTTTTTTTTATTGAACATGTATTGTGAAAACAATTGTTGGCTGACCTTAAATAAATAAATAAATAAATAAATAAACTCTTTAATTGGTAATTACCGTATTTCCACTTGTGCCATGCAAGGTTTTAGTTAGTCAACATCACAATTACGTTTGGCACTCCAACCACGTACCTACGTCATTCGTGGATATTTTGACACTTATTCATTTTCTAAAAAATGGTCTGAGCCACTGTCTATGAAAGTACAATGACTGGGTTACCTATTTATAAACCTGTTTAAAAATAGGTCTTTAATTTTAGACATTAGGGTGTAACTGAAACGCGGTATCTCGACGACATTGTACTTTGGAGCATAAGACATTGTTCTTAGGTAGGTAGTCACGAATAATTCAGGTTAAGCTACGGTTGACGAGATTGGTCTGTTTAACGTGCTTGCCGATACCCGGAGGAGTCTTAAAATGTATGAAAGGGGGTCCCCTTTCATACATTTTAAGACTCCTCCGGGTATCGGAAAGCACGTTAAGCCGTTGGTCCCGGCTGTCATTTGATCTTCAGTCGTTACGACGAGTGGTCAGAGCTCCGAAAGACTGACGATCAGTTTAACGAAGTTATAGTAATACCTAGGCATACTGTGTTGTGGAGGTCATAATAGGCAATCGCTCCTTGTAAAACACTGGTATTTATCTGCATTTGTTTAGACTGGAAACCGACCCCAATATTGTTGAGAAAACGGTACGCTGATGATATGTATCTACACCTTTTTACCTTTAAACCTCTTTTCGCAGCAGTACCTTGTAGCCGTGTTTTTCAATCTTTTTAAACACGGGACCCCCTTGCATGTTTAAAAATTCTTGCTATATTCAATTGGCTCTAAACAAACAAAATGTTAATGGTTCGAAAGACTACGTTTTTTCTATTGAGATCTATTTTGATGTAATTTCGACGTTCAAAAAGTGCTGATCCTCAGCCTAATTTGAATAAATGACTTTTGATTGATTTTGATTGATTGATTGATTGATTAACCCGCGAACCCCCTAGTGAGGTTTCACGAACACCCCAGGGGTCGACTACCCACAGTTTGAAAAAACACTCCCTTAAAGCTTTCAAAATTGCCTTCTACACTGTCGGCAGTATAATGCGATATTTATTAGAAAATGAGACATCAATCCTTCATATTATGATGATTAAAATGTATCCAATAAATTATTTTTACGACTACACAAGTTTACGATCTACCAGTCGGTATTATTGCGTAGGCGTAAATGGAAGACACGTGTATACATATAAGTAAATAATAGTGATTAATTTGTAATTGTTCTTGTATGCACTAATAATACATATAAAGCTGAATGCACATGGCCTTTTGCAGAATGCCCATGCAATTAATTGTCGGGACGGTTTGTGGGCAATTGCTTTTGTCATTAATTAATTTATTTAATAATTTAAGCAATACAAATGTATAGAGGCGGACTTAATGCCATAGGCATTTTCTAACAGTCAACCTTTGGGTGATGCAGAGACAAACAGTGGTTGGTGCAATTTCGTAAGAAATGGGTAAAAGAAATATCATATGATTAAGTACCTATGTTATATCGTGTTGTATGAATTTTTATTTGTATTATGTACTAAATGAATTAGGTATGTTACTTAAACTAAAGAGGATTTTCGCTACCGAATCGTCAATGGAGCGATCGTGATTGCAATACATCGATTGAATTTGTCACTCGATAAGGTGCTCACGAAAAGACTTGAAACGAAACCATTAGTCATGGACTAAAAAAAACTAAATATTTTGAAAGAAATGTTTTACTTAATATGGCCCATGCGGCGTCAAACATCAGCAGCAATTATTGGTTATATTTTAACGAAATTCACTCAATTAATAAATTTGATAATGTTATGAAAAAGTTATAAAAACAACAAAAAAAACAATAATAATCATGTCCTATTGTCTATTTTTTGTCGATTAACCTAGTTTTAGACACTGTATAGTCATTCAGCGCCGCCATTTTGTTTCATCACGGCAGGAACTAAATGCAAACAGAGGTTATGCTAGTTAATTTGGAAAAACAATCCGATATCGCTACAGTTTCACTAGTCTACTACGTCGTTATTGATAGTAACGACCAACTTATCAGTTGACCTTGTCTCAAACGCCGGCATAATTATTGAATCGACGCCGACGCGACGCGGTCGTGTATACAGGCATTAGGCGCAGGCCACAACGTCAGCGAGCGAGCGAGAGAGCTGGCGGGCAAAGCTAGGCGAAATAAACTACACACGGTATTCTTATCAGTACTTATCCAAATTTTTACGGGGCGTGTTAATCGTGAATATGAACAATTTTCACTATGCTGTTCCATACATTTTGGTCAAGTAGGTATTAAAATTTTGTATGAAACAGGTGATGTTTTTCCGATTTCCGTGTTGATCGCATATTCAAAATTGTAGCCCTTAGCGTGTAGTTTTCAGTTATTTCGCCCTGGCTGGAGATCTTAAATGATTAAGGCATCCACAGGAAAGACCGGTTAAGCAGTGGCCATCCTCCTAAGATTTACTGCGAAATACGACCTCGACTATGTGGGGTCACAACGAAAATTACCGGCGGACGAGCGTCGAGCGAGCTAGAGAAAGAACTGTGTATACTGTGACATCAATGGACCGAAGGGAAACCATTTTAAGGCCATCGCACATCTGACGAAGTGCGGTTTCCACCGATAAACAATTGTCAACCTTGTCTGTGTTGGAATACAGTTGAAAATAAATAAAAATCCATTAGCATCCAAGAGCATTAATACCGACAGAAGTACGCGGTCTACTTTATTTTAAGAAACCCAACGATGATATTGGTTTAGCATGAAAGAACCTGCCCGCTCCTGGACAGGTGCATCTTTTCACCTCTTATCTCCGTAGCTTGCACTGTCAACCGAAGTATGCAAATAGGTGAAACGAAGCTCACTCGACTCAGAGCCCGTTGTGCGCGTCAGTTTCCGCTTTGGCAATTTTCTTCCGCTCATAGTTTACATTAAGTAGTTTCCCTCGTCTTGCTTCGTCCGCAAGTTCGCTCGCTCGCGCGCTAGCTGGCGGTGTGGCCCGCACTTTAACGATGACAACCATCCATAATTACGATGTAAATGAAGATATTGACTGACATAACAGTTTACAGTCTTATCTTTAGACGAATGATGAACTGTACCTTGTGGGTTACAAGATAGGAAAACGGCCCGACAAGTTTAGACAATGTTCTCTTGTGTTTTTCAAAGGAGGTCCATTTTCTACAAAGGTTTTGGCAGAAAAGTTAGAGGTGGACTTGGCAATTTACCGGATACATCACTAGGCTATTACTAATCGTAGAACTTATAATGTAAAGACGAGAGTGAAAAAAGCTAAAACGGTATTTTTTTCACCAGTAAGCTACCATTATAAAAAAATAACTGGTTTCTTTTGCAGTCTGTACTAGTAAATTCATTCTGATTACCTCAACACACATACGAATGCACTTTAGATACTAAAATATCTTCTATGTTACTAGGCAAACATATTGTGAGAGAGGAGATGTAATTTTATCGCGGACGAGTTCCATTGACGCGTGGGTGTGTCATTTTAACTGCGTGTAGGTCAGTGGGCCAGCAGTGTACGTCACGCGATGCGAAGATGTCGACGCGTAATGAATTATGATAATATCATTTGGGGAATATTGTACAGTGATATTGCAGAAGAATAATATTAAAAAAAGATAAGCTATTTTTTCAACACTACTCAAGTATTCAAGCAATCTGACGATTTTTTTTAGTAGTTTTTAGGTCTTTACAGTCGGGTTTTTTTTGGTCTTATGTGCCTGCCTACTTATCAATTGGTGCCCCCATATTTTAGCCTTACAATAGTCGCATAGGTATGATCTAACATCCTGACATGTTACCTTGATAAATATACCGCCATAAAAAAAAATGAAAGAAAGAAAAAGCCTTTATTTAGCACGATACAAAAGTAGGTTTAAACTTAAAAAAAAACAGACAGTGTTGACAGTACGACGTGGACTAACCTCGCGCAAAATGGGTTGACACCATCTCACTGACACCTCTCCACGCGCGCTCATTGGTGAAATCAAATAACGCGCGCTTTCCCGAATTCTGGAAACACATTTTCGTCCCTTTTCACGAAATCCAGCAACCTAGAAGAAAGATCTAACACATCAATAAAGGAATTACTAGTGAAATAGCTGGATATTATTGACGAAATTTTAGGTCAATTGTTACAAACAGACAACGATTGGTCTCTTGTTGATTCAGCGTATGTGCGTAGAATGTTGTGAATTGTGCGTTGAGTAGGTCAATGTGCGTCTAGCTTATGTAAGAATACGTCACTGGCTTTTAAGAAAACAATCGGCGTTCTTTGACAAGACCGGAATTTAAATTTGTTCGAATTTGGTAGTATTTTTTATGGGAGAAATCAAATTATGTTCACACTTGCGCTTAATTTAAAAACAGAACGCGATTATTAATCATTTTGCAACTCAATGCTAAGTTAGACTAGGTCATACTAAAGTCTCAAGGTCAGCCTGAATATTTGTTACGGGGTTGTCTGACCATGGTTCACTGGACATACTTCAGTTTCGCCATTCATGGCATATCTTTCAATCATTAAAGAACTTTTTACCAGCAGTTCTACTGCCCGGCCTCACTTGGATTAGACGAATCGTAAATAAATGCTCTGTCCGGTTTTAAACTCTCTGCGCTAAGCTAAGCGTTGATAATGGAACAACGCGTTTTCGCATTTACCTATTATGGTTTTAGTGAACACTTATAACTAACGTCTGAATATGCACGTACTTAAATAAAGCTATTTTAATAAAGGTGAACTACTGACATTTGCCTGTATAATGTAAATACGTAAATAGAATACGTACAATTTAAGCAAAGATCTTAATAGAGATGATAAAAATTGTGATCCTCGCGTAATCGCGTTGTACGGTCATCCTGGTGTTGCCATGCTAATATTTTTTCTACCATTTTAGTAGATTTTTAATTTGATTAGTGGATCATAAACTGGACGTTCCACTGTACACATTTCTCTGCACCACATGCCTATACGATGACAAACAACCGATTTCTACACAACCTTTAGGTCTTCGGTGCTAGGCAAAGATCTTCCGTTAATCACTTCCGACTTTTCTCTGTCTAGGGTTATTTGGGACCAGTCTTCATCGAAGAATCCAACTACAGTAGGGCCTCGTAAATCCGGAGAGGCTAAAACAAGACACTTTTCGAATTATCGAGGCGTCCGGATTATAGTATGCCATATTTAATGGTAATAAATATGGCACACACATGTTTAACCTTAGTTTCCGTTTATAGTTTTCGGACTTCATTTCTAAACCCGGTCTCAATGTCAACGGAGAAACATTACTTCGTGGCCATCAAATTCGTTGTCTTTAGTCCATTTTAAAGCAGTGTTTAAAGCTTCTACTGCCTCTGAATAACCAACTTTTTCGGAGGCGAGAACTTCAACGCTTTTGTCCTCATCTTGCTCATACGGATTCGATTACAGTGATCAACGAACAAGCGGGAGACCGGATTAACGAGGCCCTACTGTATTACCCTAATTCCTCATAGTATTATCATCTAAGCTGCCTGAAACAGCCTTTCATTCGTCCTTTGCACGTAGTAGTGACGCGTGGCGTGCTAGACACATTTTGGTTTGTCTTCTAAACATGACTGTGGCGGTCAAACGAATTAAGATATAGTTTCTTTTGTAGCCTTTAGAATATTTTTGTATAGTTTTTGCAATCATTATAATCGTGCTTCGCCTATTTATAATGTAATCATGCAGAACGTTATTGATAATTTTAAGATACTATCTAAATACATAAATATTATGATTGGAGCGTGTAATCAAAGATGTAATCCTGTCTTAATTAGCCTGAATTCTAGTGTTTCGAGTTGCCGGCCAAAGCTCCTTCCTTCTCTGTATGAAAAGAGGCCTTTGCCCTGCAGTGGGACAGCAACAGGCTGGTATTATATTAAAATAGGTTTACCTACATTTCAATCAAAACAGAAACCCTGTTCACATCGAACACGTAACATGTTGTAATAGTGACCATAGTTGAATAACAAACAGCGGCATTGATACATCCGTGACCGCGAGGTCGTGGGTTCGAATCGAGCCATATTGATAAAGGATGTTTGCGTGCGCTAACCTGTTATAGACAAGAGTTTTACTTGAGTTGGCCTGTGTGTTGTGAATCGAAGGTTAAGCTACCCTTGTCGAGATCGTTCGTAGATGGGTGACCGCTTATTACTTACTAGCAGACGTCCCGTGGTTTCACCCGCGTAGGTCCCATTCCCGTGTGAATACAGGGATAAAAAACTTTTTTACAAAAAATACAACCGACTTCAAAAAACACTAACCGGTATAAAATAACTCTAAATTAGGAAGTCTGTGGCTTTGGTGGTTTTGTCTCATTCATGATTGGCCACCGACTTCCGAATTTAGAGTTATTTTATACCGGTTAGTGTTTTTTGAAGTCGGTTGTATTTTTTGTAAAAAAGTTTTTATTTAACAATTTTTAGTTTTTATTTTTATATACCTAGCTAGATGATAAATTTTTATCCATTTCTACACAACATATTTACATATTACAATCAAACAAATAAACAGCAACTGTTCGCGATTAAATCAAAAAGTAAAATTCATGAACAAAAGTTTTCATAAAATGAAAACTACTGAGTCAAACTATGTTATATTTTTATGGGACCAAATGACAGCTATTCCGCATCGAACTCAAAAAGAATCACGTAAATCGGATCATTAATCTCGGAGTAATCGGTGTACATACATAAGAAAAAAAAAAAAAAAAAACCGATCGAATTGAGAACCTCCTCCTGAAGTCGTGTGTTAATCCAGGGTGTCAGCTAACTCCATACCAAATTTAATTAAAATCCATTCAGTAGTTTTTACGTGAAAGAGTAACAAACATCCATCCATTCATCCATCTATCCATACTCACAAACTTTCGCGTTTATAATATTAGTTGGATAGTAGGATCATTTCTCTCCGTACCTCCCGACACGTTCGTTAAACTGTTGGCCCCCACTACTAATTTGCTGCCAGACACACAGAACTCTGAAAGTCTGACAACCATTCCAACCAAGGGGTATTGAGTAACCCAGTAGCCCTTGGGTTGTGGAGGTCTGACAGGCAGTCGCTCCATGTAAAACACTGGTATTCAGCTGCATCAGGTTAAACTGGAAGCCGACCCCAACATAGTTGGGAAAAGGCTAAGCAGATGACGTTTTACTTTTGTGTAAATCTAGTTAAAGTAATTTTTATTAAATAGCCCTTTACTCGGGACTCAGTTCACGTCCGTTTCTTACTATAACATCACCTCCGTTCCCTCTTAATTTTAAAATAAAATATAGCCCATGACACGAAGACACTCAAAAATAATGTGGTTTTCTATTGGTAAAAGAATTTTCAAATAAAAAAAAAGAAAAGAAAGAAAATACTTTATTTGGACGCACAGAACATAAAAGAAAAGAACAACAATACAGGTAAATAATAAAAAAAATACCTACAAGAAAATATTAAAAAAGTAAAGACAAATAAAAATAATAAAAAGACCTATGCGAGATCAAAACGGCCCCTATCTCAGCATTTGCTGCAAAAAAAAAGAAACAAAATCGGAAAATCGGTAAAACGGATCGGTTACAGTCGCGAAATCGGTTCTACAGTACCAGAGATTACTCCCTACAACGTCACAACTCACAAACTTTATTATGCGTTTCAAATAAGAATAGGAACGTCAATGACCTCTATCTCCCCTATTATGTAATTAATTATTTTCTAGTTAAGTTTATGCATGCTGTGTCTATCGCTTTATATTGTACACTTGGCATGTATTTAGCTTGTATTCATAGATTTAAAAGTGTATCAATTGTGGATAGACCAATAAATAAATAAGTATCTGTCAAATGTCGCTTGAAAAGTACGGCCTGCAACGAAACCTTAATCGCGTATCAATTATTTTCTTTTTTTTTTGTTTTACCGAGTCGAAGTTATTCAAAATGAAAAAAAAAACGTCTTAAATTAATTAGTCTTGTGGAGTGCTTATGTTTTATTTATTAATTCTGTTTGTTACACGGTTGTTTGTTGTTGATATTTGTTTCTGTTTTCATCTCCCTGACGGCTAAAATGTGTGAACGAGGCGATGTTTTGCATGGGAGGGCTCGAGAGATTATCTCTAATGTAGACAAATACTTTGAGAGTACAATTTCGAAATTTATGCGTACGCGATTCGTAAATAAATTATATTTAGAAAAAACCTTGTTTTGCTGATCTTACCCAATTTATTCGAATTGACAGCTATGACGTTACAACATGGCGCAAAGTCATTCCTATTCTCATTTGAAACGCATAGTACTTGTACCTCTTTATAATATTAGTATAGAATAACGTGTTTGTTTTAAATTAAGTCTATTTCAGTACGTATCTAAATTCCATTTAATCAGGTAATGCAAGCAAACAACCCATAATTTGTAATGAGTTAATTTGCTCCATTCACAAGTAATTTGATACACATTGCAACTGCATTTTACTGCGGGTGATATGCGACGCAAATGCCGTGATGGGCTAGCGGTAGAAGCCTTGACTGTCATGCACAAGGTTAATGCCGGTTGCAAACCGACAACTAAGCTATTTCGAAGCTAAATCAACACTAATTTTATAAAGAGGAAAAATTCGTGTGTGTTTGTGTATACTGTGTATGTTTGTAATGAATAAAGTCTTAAATTCCTGTGCCGATTTCAAAAATTCTTTTACCATTGGAAAGCTACATTCACCCTGAGTAACATAGGCTACTTTTTATCCCCGTATTCCCAATTGAACGGGAACTACGCGGGTGAAACCCTGTGACGTCTGCTAGTACCTACCAGTAATTAAGAAAATGAAATACCTTACACATCTTGAACAAGGATGGGGAATTATGAAAAACTTGAAACAAATAGAAGTCTTTCATTAAGTAGTAGTTTGTTTATAAAAATCTTGGGTTTTGCAATGGTCCTTACCCCCACAACTGGTGCTTTCTCTGTTTGAGAAGAGGCCTTTTCCCTGCAGTAGAGCAGTAACAAGCTGATGGGTAATTCCCATATGTAGGAATGTGCGCATTCTAATATAAGTATCTCTGCGTCAATGTTTTAAATTGTATGTAATTTTTTTCTACTATTTTGACAATCGTTGTCATTGATTGTCTTTGAGATGAGATTGCGACTAGATTTTAAACGTTGTTCATTACGGGAATTGGCCTTTTGGCATTATTATGTTGCGATGCAATCATTTCTCTGTAGTTACCAATGATAATTCCAGTCAATTTTGTGAGGGCACGTAGTACAAAATTGTCAACGGTCATAATTTGTTTGTGTACACTTTTGACACGAAAACTAGTTTCAAAAGAATAGAATAGAATAGCTTGCAAATTATAACTTTAAGGGCTACATAGGGTGTTACAAATGGGCGGTCTAAAAGCGATCTCTTACAGACAAGCTAAATATTAAACAACAATATCAATATTACATAGGGCGCCAATTGTAATAAAAAAGGTGACAAAAGTCAAAATATAGTATTGCGATCGGCACAACTCCACCGAACTCCCGAGCACATTGTATACATATATTATATTATACATTCAACAATATTCGCTGTAAGTTCACAGCGTATTTAGTTAATTGATCAGTATTATCACAGTATAAATATTAATACAGTAGGACGACGCCTTTGATCTCTGGAAAAATGCCGACAACGTCTACACGCGTTAGCGCTGAATAATACCTCCCGAACTACGAACATCGTTTTGTTCGCAGTTCGGGGTTCGGAAGCGGCTTTCCCGCGTCTCGCCCCTCACACCCCGCATGATTTCCCTGTCTAGACGGTTTCGACAGACGACTGTAGGTTTCTAGACTGCGGTATTATTGTGCAGCGGTACAAAAACACATGCATATTTAAATAAATGTTATCGCAGCTTATCAGATTTTTTAACGAACCTAAACTACGGAACGTTATGTTATTTCTAGTTTAATTAACTTGTAGTAGCCGGCGACTTTGTTCGGGCGCATTTTATTGATATGCGCGTACTTTTATTATTTTTTATAAATGAGTAGCCTTTCTCTTGGCTTTCGCTAACTTCGAAACGGCTGAACGAATTTTAAGGAGAAATTATACTAATTTTAGAAAAATAATTAAATATGCCCTAACTTGCAGATGAATGTATGTAATGACAGTTATAGTCTACTTGGAAAATGGCTAACTAACATCCGAACTGTCCAATTGACAGAATAAAGATTCCTTGTTTACCATTTTGAACTCTAACTATGTGAAATTATGATCTTGGATATGGTGGCAATTTTAATAATTAAATGTGTCTATTGTTACAGGTATGGGTTGGTTTGATTTCACTCCTTTTGACCACTAACGCAATGAAAATGTGGAGTCCCCAGAAAGATTTGTGGCACACAAATAGATTTAAGAAACTGTAGAGGGGGCATGCGAAGAAATGTCATAGAAAAACCATGATCCCATGTCTCAGTAACGCCATCTTGGATAATATAGCAATATTGGAGCGGCAGCGGAGTGTCCGAGGCCGGGGTGATTATAGCTCTTGTTGTGATAAAAATAAAGTCACTAATCACACTATAAGCAAGCAAGCCGAGCGTACAAAACTAGACTCATAGACTGCGCCACTGGGACTCAAGTATCGGATGAAAATTTTGCTCGTGATGTCTTGTCTACAGTAAGTAAGGGGGTGAATTTTCGAGCGTTTCAACCGCCGTCATTACCTTCCCCTTAACATTAAGGGAAGAGAATGTATTTAATGGAATATTTCAACCATTTCCAGATTCTAGTACTTTAGCAGATTCTGAGAAAAGCTGAAATATTGCATTGAATACATTCTCTTCCCTTAATGTTAAGGGGAAGGTAATGACGGCGGTTGAAACGCTCGAAAATTCACCCAAGGCAGGTATTTTCTGTCTTTGATGGCGGCGAACAAGTCAGATCCGCTGTGAGTAAAGGCTTGAAGGATCAGAAACTAGAACCTGCGTCGGTAAAGCCTCGTCTCCACTAGGAACATTTGTCGAGCGACATGTGTCCCCGGAGTCATCGGGCGATGTCGCCCTACATCGCCCCACGTCGCCCGATGTCTTGTTCCCGTCCACATCAGTTCAGTCGAACCTCTACTCTTCATCGACTGTGTGATAAGGAACAGTTTCAACGATGTCGTCCGACGTCGCCCGACATCGCCCGATGCCACAGGGGACACAAGTGTCGCTCGACAAATGTTCCTAGTGGGGACGAGGCTTAACCCTTCATCATTTGTCGCAGACCTATGGATATAATTAGTACTGCACATGTATGCAGGCACGCCCTTTTTACCAGCAGGGCACCTGCGTATCTCCGTTGACAGTTCATAGTGATGATCACCGGGCAAAGTGTTCAACGATTATCTGTCAAACAGCTCGTTTCGTACCGGCTAACATCAGTGTGTATCTATATAGGATGTTATCATGCGCATTCGCAGAGATGTGACGAAACCCACAGTACCACATCTGATAGTCACCGTAACTTGAAGTTCACTATCGCTGCATATTAATAATCTATCTCGGTTGCTATCTTGATCCCGATCTTTGTCTGTAACCAATCAACGACCGAATTCGCCTATCCGAGTCTTAAAGATGTCCAATCAGAAGCAGCTGTCAAAAACAAAGGGACGGGATTTGGATTGAGGTAGAATAATCGGGCGTTAACCTTTCAATCGTGTCAATTAGAGACACAATAGAAAGACAATGACAGCGCGGACACCGGTGTCCTCTTGGGGTATGATGAAACTGGACACCAGATAGATGTTCACTGGCAATTAAATTATAGCCAATAGCCTTGCTGAGGCTTTTATTTATTAAGTTTTGTGGTCATTGTCGGTACCTATATACTACTATATACTTACACATTTCAATCTTCCAGATAATCTCTTCTTCGTCATCTTCATCGCGTTTTGTCCAAATCTTGCACAAAAATTTTAAGAACTTAGCAGCGAATGACATCATTATTAACAATGTCTGTCCCTGTCACACACACTTAAATGTCCGGAGTGTCCCACAATTGGTTAATAGGTTAGTTTTTTAAAGCAATTTTCGATTTAAGGTGTCCATTGCCAAATGCCGGACGAAACTGGAAGCCTCCTACACTATTTTCCCAAATGGAGTTTCTTTGCTAGCACCAATATTAACCGACGTATTTGGCTACACGATTACCACATTTAACGGATTAATTAGTTCAAAAGACTTTGAAATCGCTCCAAAAACGTCTTTTTATTCGGAACTTGTATCCGACACTGATTTCGTCTCGTCGTGACCACGACGAAGTGACAACTGTTTTCAAACAACAAAGCATCGTTTTCCTGCCAAAGTAACGCTTTTTGTGACAAAAAAAAACCATTACAAAAACACATGCAAATATGACAGACCTTTTTATTCACATCTCAGTTTCAATTAGAATGCAATAAAAAGTTAATCTTCACTCAACAAAGAGCGGGAACAATTTGCCTAATGGAGCGTTCGAATTTCAAATTGGAACTGAATAAAAACGCATCCTTCCGCCTTCCGTATTGGTCGGTTCGTTTTTCCCGCGTGTTTTATGTATAAAATGGTGATTTGTGACGTAGTGTCGTCAGTGGTGGGATGTCAGTCATCCCTTGAGGTTGTTTAGTAGTGTTTTATTTGGATTGCCTACACCGATTTGGTCCAGTCTCGGTAAGTTTACTCTCTACTTAATTTCTATCTAGGTATTTAAGTTCATCTCCAATTCTCCATCATTATAGATAGGTACTTACGTAATCAAATATATTCGAAAACTTTCTTGATTTGGAGTTACATTTTTGGTAGAGAAAGTGCATGTCATTAAAGCAAGCTTTTTAAAGCTCAGTATCTAATAAATAAGTATTCGTTAACCATTCAAGATTTACTAAAAAAAGAAACTTCAATAAAACCAAATACTTAGGTGGAAACACTCATAATTTATTTATTTAACCGCAGCGACCAGTCTCTCAATCTACAATTCTACATACATATACTTGTATGAGCGTATACGGCGTTTTCGATATCTATTGCAGTAAGGTAGCTCTGCATTAGAATTTTTTCAAGGTTTTTTTTTATCTTTGGTAGGCTCGCGTTTGACCACTATCTCACCTGATGGTAAGCGAAATTGTGGTCGGCGGTGAAGCATGCTTGCCTAGAAGTAACTTTTTCATTCTTGACTTTCATTCAAGACCCCTAGGTTGTAAGATCGACTCCGGCAGGAAACTTTGTTTCTCTGTTCGCACAATGAATGTGTTCCCAAAACGTGTGGGTGTCCACCATGGTTTTGAAAAGAGGTTACGGACCTCAAAACCTTACTGAAAGACCGTTGTTGAAGTTCTGGATCCAAGATCCATCCAGTCCAAATTAGGAATCAGCAAATATGCAAAAAAAAAATCTAATTTGCTCTTGGTTTTTTACACCAAACGTTTAAACACAAATACAAAGTGAGTCTAATATCGAATATGGGTTCTGGAGGCCTTATTTTGATTTACTGGACGAAACCACATTGAATCATATGAGATTTAGCTTCAAAACTAAAGCCCTGCGATGATAAAACTAAAGATTGAAGTTACATTGTTTATCATAATCACCACCAGCTTGTTTAATATATTTATTTATTTTCATCACTTGGTTCTTGTTGGCCACAAGTATACATAATTCCATATTAATATTATCAATGAGAAAATAACCCTGCAGGGTTTTCACGACTAAAAGCTGAACGGATTATAATCAAATTTGGCGAGGAGATAGATCATATCCTGGACACGGACATAGCTATCTTTTGTCCATTTAAAGCATTAGATAATTCAAAAAAAAGAAAACTGTTAAGAAAATTCGTTTTTTTAAACATAGTTGAAATTAATCACCATCTTTGATGACATCAGACAGTGACAAATGTGACAAATGTGTGATTGCCAGGTGGGCAATGGACTGGGAAGACATTTGACATGTGACAAGAAGGTAACACAACATGAATGAGTATTGAGTATTGAATTGATTCTTTACCGGGGCAGCTGGTTTATTTATTCATAAGTTAGCTACGGTCAAACGGTAGGTAATGTGTTTAATGTTAAAACATTGACATTTCACATTGTTCTGCAATATAGTTTTAAAACTACTGTTACGTAGCATTCTTTGTTCATGTAAAACAGATGTAAGATTTTACCGTATTGGTTTTAAATCTATGATTTATTGGTTTCTTTCATTTAGATCATTTAGCGCTTCATTATGCAAAACTGTCCAAAGTTTACACTGAAGGCGGTTGTTGATCACGTGCAAAACTTGTTAAATGTATAGAAATGATCACCCTCTCTAGCTTGTGCATGTGATCAGTCAGTTCCTCATTTCACTTGTGATTCTTACTGGCCCCTCTTAACTTCCTTAAAGCAATGAATTTCCCCCTAAGGGCCGATTTATTAATCATCAAATAACCTTGGGAGAGCACTATCTCCAGTCTGTCCAAGCCGTCTATAAAGGCCCTCAATCTATCTACTTGTACATTAAGCATACCACACTACTCCAGATCACCATATCGGTCTCTATGTCAAGGCCCATCTTCACCAAGACTTTCCTGCCCATGATGCATGAGACCTCACTGGTATGCCAGTCACGTTGCCCACCAGCCTCATGGATGTCAAATGATCTTCTAATAGCATCATCATTACATGTAGTTATCATAACAATGGCTCGTAAACACGGTGTCACGTGATCCGCAAGCATTGCTATTTGGTTTGATGTCAGGTGTCATTTTTGAACAACTGTTAATAGTGGTCGTGTATGGTTTCAGTTCATCATCCACTTGCTGTCCCGACAAATTTCGTCCCGCCTTAAGCGTCGGTCACACACAGCGATTAATCGCTGCGAATGCCTACTCGCCGCGAGTATTTGCTGTATGTAACTGTTTACTGCTATTCGCTGCGAATAGATTGAGTCGCTGCGTGCTGAATTCGCTGCGATTTTAATTAAGCATGTTCAGTTTTACTCGCTACGAATGCACGTTCGGATTGCACACGAATGCAATTATTCGCTGTTTGTGACCAGGGCACGATGCGAAAAGCTATTCCGCTAATGCGACGAGCAGACGATATTTTGAATTTGCGCACCAAAAGACTGTCGCAATTCTCGTGTAGAACTCGCTGTGTGACAGGCAGGCAGCGAATTGTCGCTGCGATCATTATTTGCAGCGAATGCACTCGTAGCGAGTATTCGCTGTGTGTGAACGAGGCTTTATAATCAATTTACGTTGTGTTCTTAGTTTTAGCTTAAGACTTGTCCAATTGTCATCTTTTAATGGACTGGGAAGACATTACTCACTAACTCACTAATCGCCATGTCATCAAAGATAGCGCTGCATTTTGTTTTTTTTTTTTTCATAAAGCTTATTTTCTTCCAAATATCCATTGTTTTAATGGACGATTTATTGGATGTGGACATTGGACAGCCTTACAGAGCCACTCAAACACAAACCACCCATCTTTTCTTAGGGCAAAACTTTCCTCCTGGCATTTTTCATTCTTTCGCATCACAAGCCTAAACAGTTTATGTTGAAATATATTAGGAATACGATATCTATAGAAAATATTATTGCAACGCATTTGTTTTTACAATGAGTATCATTTACACTTATTCTTAGAAGCTGTGCCATATTTTTAAAGGCAAAGAATTTGATTTATATTTGTGCTTCATTGAAATCCATATTTCGATCTGCGTAATAAATAACGAATGCCACAGAGACCAGTAACATTTTGTATTATACTTGACTTTTGATAAATCAGCGTTAGTCAAACTTTTTGGAACCGCGACCCCAATCAATCCAAACGGTTTAGAAATCAAATCTAGTGGGTGAAAAAACAACTCCTTCTTATTGAATTACATACTTTACCTTATCCTGTAGGATCTAATGGCTAATTAATAACTGCTGCACAGGTTGATCAGAGGTCAAGCTGCGTTTGCTGATATTTCGAAATTTAAATGATTTCACATATGTTTTTTTTTAATAATGGAAAATAAGGGTTAATGAGCGTTACCCTCTTAAACTCTAGTCTTATAACACTTGAGTCCTCACCTGAATCCTCTTAAATTCGAGTGTAACGCTCATTAACCCTTATTTTCAAGAAAACCTGAGATACAAAAACCATAAAACAAACAGTCTTACCAAAGCGCGTCGTGCTTCCCAGTTATTGGTTTGTGGAGGTCAGATTTAAAGAAAATTTAATTAAATTAGCCATAAACATTAGCCTGGCACATGCTGAGCTGGACTGCCATTTGGTGCAGCCTTGAGACGCACACCGCACACTGTATCATTCATCGTTCATTGTTTTGATTTTGTATTGTGTGTTTGTCTGTGTCTTTTGTGTGTACTAGATAAATGTTTTATCTATCTATCTAGATAGGCAGCCGCTCTATGTACAGTCAGAGCGTGAGCTAGGTTACCTGATCCATCTTAGAAAATAATGTAAAGGGAATATGGGTCAAGCATCGTAGCTCACTGACTGTAAAATACTGTTATTCAGCTGCATCAGGTTAGTCTGGAAGCCGACCCCAACGTTGTTAGAAAATCAAGACGACTTCACTTTATCCTAGAAATCTAGATTCAATGAAACAATTCCGATTACGTAATATTTTCATGGAACTACAAGCACAGCATGACCACAGTATAAACGCATTTTGTCTACAGAAATTATCGACAAATTGACAGATAATGTGATTGACATTTATTTTGTTTTGAGAACGACAATGTCCAGAATGAAGAGAAGATATGTGTAGATTGTTTAGTCGACAATTGTCTGCCCGTACAGCACAAAATAGGAGAGAGGAAGAGTGTACTATTTTAATGAACAAGATAACCTATTTATAGAAACCTGAATATTATATTATGGCTAATATAATATAATATAAATATGTACTGAAACTAATAAATCTTTACTGTAACAGTCATTTACTGTAAAGCATATCTTATTTCCTTATAACTTGACTGACTTGCTACCCGTAAATGGTTTGTAAGGGGGCGTATATTAATTATGCGAGGCGATTATTGGGAAGGGGTCTTCCATGAGGGAGAGAGTGGGGGTCTTAGCAAATGTCACGTAATTATTTTTTCTTCCGCATGAAATAGTGTGAAAATTTGTGTTAACTGGGTTAAATTAAGTGTAACGTGTTTCGCTTCGATGTAATTGCTGAATTTCACACAATATTATTTATTGCTGCTATGCATACGCCAGACCATTAGCTCAGTGGTGCCTCAATTTAGTAATAACTAAACAAGTAACTTTTTTTTTATAAATAAAGCACATATTTACTTTAAAATACACACTTTGTTTGCTCTCTCTTTTGATTTTTGATAACAGTCAAAATCACCACAAATAATAATTAATGGAAGCCTCCTAATACCGCGACGTCGTCGTTCGTGTGGCCTCGTGTAATTTCGCGAGCATTCGTCAAACTTCGGGTCGTCGAACCGATTGCGTATTTTTTGTTCCATCGAAGGACAGACACACAGACGGGATTTTTTGTTTGACTAGTAATAACAGTCGTGGTATAGATATTATACAATATTTTATGTGGAATATGTATATTTGCCGGTTTTTTTTTGTTTCTTGAGTTTAACTTGGCCATTTTTCGTTGCTAAGGCACTGCCAAATATCAACAGATAATGCTATTTTCTTTATCATCATCATAATCAGATGTCCAGCGTTTTCTAATGTATGGATTGACTTGCGATCTAATTGTATGCAGCTGAAAACCAGTGTTTTACACGGAGCGACTAGACATGCCATTTTTTTTTACTATTTTGTTTTTTTTTTCATATTTTAACAGTGTGTGCATGTTTTTACCTGTTGCCAATAAATCTTATTTCTTTCTTTCTTTCTTTCTTTTTCTGACTAACTATCTGACCTCCACAACCCAGTTACTGGGTAACACGATACTCCTTGGATAAGATGGTTCTCAGATTTTCGGGAATTCTTACGGCTCTCAAAGACCTACAAATGACAGCTCAGACCAGTTGCTTAACTTAGTTTCCGAAGCACGGAGAAGTCTTGATATGTATAGAAAGGTCACCCATCCAAAGACCGACCTCAGAAGTTGTAGCTTAACCTTCGATCGACCCGTGCGGCAGTTATTATTTAGCCAAAATCCCCTCATTATATTTTACGTATCTTTTAAACTAAAAATAAACCGTCGCGCGTCGCGTCGATCGATGCATCCATTGAGTTAACCATAACATGGCCTCTGTTCACAAGGCTTGCGCCCGCGCATTTTCCTTAGCGCGTCACGTGGTATGACAGTGAAGAAATATCCGCAGATGGGCCAGTAGGCAGTATATCGCGATGCCTCAGTGAGGAAAGTGGTGAATAGTAAATATGTTTTCTATTTAGTGATGGTTTTGTGCTGTGAATTACATTATATGACAGGTATGTGATTGTTTTGTCAAACTAAAAATGTAATATATTAAAATCAAAGATGTTATTTATTTTGGTTGCTAGACTGTACAAATTTTAATATCGTATGAAAAACGAAAAATAGTTTTAATATTGTAGCGACACTAATCTCGGCACATACGAACTAAAGACTGACATTCTGCATAAAATAAATAAATAATAAATATTCCACAACTTTTCACACAACACCATTTAGTCCCAAGTTAAGCTTGAGAGCTTGTATTATGGGTACTAAACAGCTGATAAACATACTTACATATTTCTAAATACATACATATTATAGATAAATTACACCCAGACACAGAACAAATGATCGTGCTCATCACACAAACATTTGTCCTGGGTGGGAATCGAACCCATGACCTCCGGCATAGCAGCCAGGATCACTAACAACTAACCTAGAACAACAGGCCCTTCAGATTAACTGTATGGGTACCTACAAGATCCCAACAACTACCGTCGGGCAATAGAAGCCCACCAGACTCAACACCCGTCTGCGAGGAGGATGGTGCTTCAATGGTGGGAGAAGAACTTTACACCCTATTCCTCATGTACCCAATAGGTATTGTTTTCTACTCTTTATGTAGAATATCTTCAACGCTGTCTAACAAACTACATGATTGATACGACATTAGTTAAGGTTATTTCAAAGAGCGAGCCAAAACATCCAGTGGAAAACACACTCATACGACTATTTAAATAGAATCATTATGAATTGAAGGTAATTTTAATTATACGACCTCGCTTCTCAAGATGAAAGAATTATTTTTAGATTTTTAGCGGGAAAGTGATAAAAATCACCTTTGTGTACGCCAGAAATTTGCTTGGGTTTATTTCTATGTGCAATCGCCCACATCTATTTTTCTTGTATACCAGAAACAAATTTCAAATGCTTGCTTAGTTTTGCGTACATTATTTTGGCTAAATCAAAACTTCATTTATCCAATTTAGGCTAAGATTCAGTACTTTAAATTATATAGACTCCTCCCACACGCCAGTCTTTGCCATAACCACTTTTTTGGGAAAATGTTTTAATACGAATCACGTAAGTGTTGACTGTAATTTGCCTACAAAAGTACTGAATCTTATTCAGTACTTTTGAAGGCCAATTATATGTATAGACACTATACTACTCACTAGTGTTAGTAATACACAAAACAAAGATAAAAATAGCTGGTGTCTGCAGCAAGATGTGCAGAGAGACGACAGAGCATGAATATGCTACCCAACCATTCTCCCCACATAGTTCCATAGTGTCTTTGTCTCTCTCTCTTTTCCTCTATCGCTCCCACTCTCTAATATAAAGGAGAGTGTGTATGTGTGCGTGCAAATATTGTACCTGTCTACATGGGTTTTTCGTTTAGTCGTCACCGCCACGCTCATTAAATAATCAGCGTGACGGTGACGACTAAAAATTCGAAAATCACATTTCATAAATCAAGATTTAGTCATAGACACGGCCTTTAAAATCGATTTCCTCCTATCAACAAAACATATAATTAGGTAACAACCTTGCACTACAAACTGTCTGTAATGTATCTATACCTTCTTTGCCCCAACTCTACTTACTCTATGGCATCATAACGACATCGTTATAGCGAGCACTAGCGAGCGAACGATCGTAACGGCACGTTATCGACGATAGCTTATCGGCGCGCGCCGTTCGACGCGCTTAAAACATACCTGCGCAGACGCATACGAGCCGCGGTGTTCTAATTTTAAAAGTGATACCTTTTTGGCGTTGGCTGGAGGTTTGATGTGAGTTTTTTTTTATTTATGGTTAAATATTTTAGCACATAATATACTTACATTATTTTTCTTGCGCCGTTTAGTACTGTGTGGTTGATTTATTAGAGATTTAAAATATTAAATTATGTGGATTTATTCAGTTGATTTGAGTGTTTTACATATTTGGACGTGTTAGTTACGCAATAAAGAATTGAGAATTGAGAATTGAGAATTGAGTTAGTTTAGTAGATTTTCGACCGAAACGATGATGGTTGTCGTGACGTCAAGCGTTACGTCATACCAAGTTTACATAACACAAGTACAATATTATGTGTTTTTATCATACTATAGTACTACTCTTATCAATTTATGACAGGAAATAGCCTTAAAAAAGGCTTATAGCTTACATGATGTTGGGGTTTATTTTTGTCTGTCAGCACATCACTGCATGGTGATGGGATATAACTATTATTTTGTAGTCCAGCACAGTTAGGCTCAATTTACACAACCGCAGAATGGAATTAAAATACCTAAAAAGCTGTTAGTCCAGTAGTAGTGTCTATCATATTCGATTCCCACCAAGAACATGTTTGTGTGATGAGCACGATCATTTGTTCTGTGTCCGGGTGTATTTTTTTCTATGTTATTATTATTATTATATTTATTAATCAGACAACAAAAGAGTCCATTTTGTTAGTAACAATATAACTTAGCCTATGTTAGTACTTAATAACTAAAACAGATCGGGTGCGATTCGTTAGCGCCCACACTAGCGGGCTATCTGCCCGAGCGGCTATCGATTGCAGGATACTGTTGGGACTGCCACGCAGCCTGAGGAGTAGCGAGGCAGATTTTTTACGCCACAACGCATCAAAACCGTCAGTGCGTGCGTTGGTAAACATTGTTGACGCACTACAGAAGCGTGGCAGTCGCATCAATATCCTGAACGCATTATTATATGTAGGTATGTATTTAGTAATTATTAAGCATGTTTATCAGCAGTTTAGTACCCATAACACCAGCTCTGCTTAGCTTGGGACTAGATGGCGTTGTGTGAAATTTGTAAAAACTATACATCCTTTAAACTAGCAATTCTTATAAGTATATGTAATCCAGATCTCGGAAACGGCTCCAGCGGCTTTTCATGAAATTTTGTATGCTGGGATTATCGTTGGCGATAAATCGATCTAGCTAGGGTTCATGTTTAGAAAATATCGCGCTACCATTCATCCAGGTACTAATTTATAATTTGAAAAAAGTGATTCGTGTGATTTGCATACGGAATCGTCAGTATTAACCTTCTCAGTTTTTTTTTATTTATTTTGGCTTCTCTCCTAAATCTGACGTGATGTCTCTTTGATATCTTTCTAGCATATTTGTCTAACAGTTTGAGAAATAAAATATCTCACGGGAGTCATTTTACAACTCAAGTTACGAGTTGAGGTCAAGATTACTGACAAATGCTTGCACTGACTGATCTTGTCGTCTCCTCATATGAGTTATATGAAGCATTCTTTGCCTACACTGCATAGAATTATTATGTGAAAAAACCAAAGCCATTCAATACACTTACTATAGACAAGACATCTCGAACAAAATTTTCCGAAATTCGATGAGTTTAGTTTAGTACACTCTGCTGCCGTTCCAATATTGCTATATTATGCTAGATGGCGTTACTGAGACATGGGGTCAAAATTTTTCTGTCATTTTTTCGCAAGCCCTCTCTATACCTTGTATCTTAAATCCCTACGAGGAAAAAAAGACATGTCACTTACTTGACAACAATATTAAAAACATACCTATAGATTACAATAGGTTCGTCATCAGTATTACAAGGCAATAGATACCCATCCAATGCATTAATTTCTCCAGAAGATCGATCTGCAATGATGTGCTGGGTAAGTTGAGTTTTGAATGCATTGAAAGAGTTTACATTTCTAATAGAGGACGGTAACTTGTTATACAGTTGTGCTCCTTCAAAAGTTAGCATATACATATATATTTTCTTTATATACCTACGATCGTGCATTGAAGATATTTCCTTTTTCTTTAAATGGAACTTGTTCATGGCATTTGATCCTTACTCACCTTAGATTTTAAGCCTTCATGGTAGAAAACTAAATAAAAAGTAGTGTATGTAATGATATTATAAGTAAAAAGGTGTAGATAGGTTACCTAGACAACATTCGATCATAAAAAACGGCACACTAACGCACGCACGCGACCGTTACGGCGCGACGCGACACTGAGATCAAGTGTGGCTAATCAGCCACATTTTAACGTGTCGCTTGCTGAGCGCTTATAAGTTATAAACTATCTACACCTTTTTACTTGTAATATCATTGAAATATTTGTATATATGTAAAAATATTGTTTTTTAGACATACATCCCACCTTCGGGGAAGACTGAAGTGATCGTATCTCTTATATGTATATATTGTTTTAAATCAAAACTAAAACAACAAAATCGCTCAACAACAAGATAGCAACTAAAAAGACAACCTCGCCTCAATTCTTGGCAGCGGTCCGGGGTTCGATTCTCATCTAAGATAAAGATTTGTTCGTTGAGCTAAGTCGACGTTCGACCCCTAGTCTTTTTGGAAGTCAAATTCTTCAGATGTTAGATGTTAGTCATTTTATTTTAAATATTGAATGCGAAAAACAAAACGGTGGTTAAAGATTTGTGTTTTGTTTTTAAAATATGAATGACGTTCTCCTCCTAATGTTTTGATTAAATTCTTTGATTAAGAACACAGAAACATATTTTCAGAATATAAAAGATTCTTTGTAATAAGTACTGACTATACTTAATACAAAAAAAACCGAATTCGTACTATCTATAATTAGGAAAATAAGGCATTCGGAATAGAAGAATTTGTCCGGATAATAATTTGCAAAAACATACTCGTGGAAAAATATGAAATAGGAACTAATCGCCGACGCCTATAAAAAAGTTTAATAAAAACAGCATTATTCTCTACATTAAAAATGTGCAGATACGACAAACTGTACAACTCTTTCATTCCGCGATGAAATAAATCGTTTTCTTAATGTCTTATTAATGTTATTAACTTTACAATATAGTACGACTTTGTTTATCATAAGACAGTTTTTGTCATGCCACCGAAATTTGATACGTTCATTTAGCGCATGCTGAATATTAAAATAAATGGGATGTGTTTCTCAAACTTTTATTAGATTTAAGTAAAATATTTGATCTGGTTTTGCCTCCTTATTTAAATATTACTGTAATTTATAATAGTACTCAGGAGTAATATAGCTTTATATCAGTGATGTTGTTTTCTTTACATACACACTTAATAACAAATTTTACATTTCAAACGTCAAAGTCAAATCATTACTTACTTTTAAGGAGGTTAATAAAACTTTTTAACAGGGTTCATGTTTTAATAATGTGTCATGAAATTTTAATGCATGCCTAAATATCCAGTGTTTTACATGTCAGCAAATAAATAAATAAATGTAAACGTCAAATATAACAGTAAAATTAAATACAGTAAGGATTCTAGTTGCCCCTTCCAAAAGATAAATTGCTATGTAGAAGAATAGGCAAGAAACACCATATTTACTAATATTTTTCATAACTTAACATTACACCTGTATACCTCGAAGGTATAAGTTGAACCCCTGTTAGACCCCCTTAGGGGTAGTCTTACAAAATCTTGCCTTACTAAGTGAATTTTTACATAAAGTCAACTATCCTAGCCCTTAGCACATACTACAAAGTTTTCCTAGTAAACCAGAAAAGCCTTTAAAATATTTCCACATTTTTAAATATCTATTTTTCTATACAAAAATACCTTCTTATGGAATCTCAATGTACAGCCGTTTATTTTATAAACGTATGGCGAGTCGATAAAATACATTAGGTTTATTGCATATTCATGTGTCTCCAGTAAAATTCGTTTTACGGATGATTCCATTTGATACCATAAGCCCTGTATAGAGACCAAGAGAATGTATTTTATTGTATTTAAGTTAAGAAATATGATCGTGGTTGCGTTCTGTGTTATGTATTTGAAATTTCACTTGTTTCGGCTGGTGGTTGAATAATAACAGCTGTACAGGTCGGTTTGTGGATGGGTGACCCTCTCTAACACATCGAGAATTCGTAAACCTTCCTGGACTCCGAAAGCACGTTAAACCGAGACCCATTATATATTAAAAAAAACCGCTGGTCCCAGATGTCATTTCTAGATCATTGGTAGTTTTTTTTTAAGAAGTCAGAAACCCTATAATCTGTCGACCAGTCTTAACTAAGGGTGGCCTATTGTCGGGTTGTAAAGGTCAGATAAACAGCAGCAGCTTTTATGTAAAAAACAGTCATTTTACTACATCCAGATAAAATGGAAACCTATCCTAACGTATGTGTGTGGTTGTGTAGCAACATCTAGCTCGCAACATACGAACTACAGTGACATATTCTACATCGCGATGTTAAAGTTTTCGGCGCGACTTAACGCATACAAGATCCCGACAGCAACCGTCGGGCAGTAGTAGACTAGTAGCCCACCAGACAGAAAACTTGTCTGCGAGGAGGATCTAAACATTTCCATGGGGGAAGAGGAACTTAACACCCGGTTCCTCATACCCCTGAAGTTGGAAAAAGCCAGGCAGATATTGATTTGCGCTAGATTGCTAACTAACCTCCACGAATATATGTTATGACTAAACAGTTATTCTGTATTTAAAATAGGAAACGATTAGATAGACAGTCGATTGGCAGACAGGCGATTATTATCTAAATATGCTTTTTATTACAAATCGGTGCCTTCGGAAAATTCGCATTCTAGAATAACTATTGGGAGAAGTATTCAAGTATTTATTGCAATCCATAATGAACATAAAGGTGGAAGGTAAAACAGTTTCCAAGTAACAATTATGGACCCTGTTGGGCACAGCAAAATTAAAATTGATGAGTAGGAGAGAGGAAGAGCGCATTTTTAAATATTTGTAAAATATTACTCGAGAAGAAGAAGAATTGAATGATGACTATGAAAATGTTTATAGCATGGACGTGCCAGCTAACGTTATTTTATCCAATTTGTTGAAAATAAGGTGTCTTATATCTTGAGCCGTTTCATGAGTATCAATTCTTATACACATCTATCTATGGAAACTTGAAATTAGCAATGTCTGCAATCCGTACTAAACAGAATTATTATTAACCTGAACTGTTTTACAAAGCTGCGCAAAAGCATCCCTTCTTTCTTTCCATCTATCGCGATTTTGCGCTACCTCTATCCAACTCTCAATGAAGACATCCAGGTCGTCCCGCCATCTCCTTCATGGTTTGCCACCGCATCGTGTCGTTGTTGTAAGGCACCAATTTTGCGTCTTCGAGCCCACAGCTCGTCCTGCATGTGGCAGACATATCCTGCCCAGCCTCATATAAGTTTAGCCGCCTTTTGTATACCTAAAAAGTAATCAACAAACTTATTACTACTACCATGAGCACATTCAGCATGACTGCTCCTATTATTCTGATATCACATTCGCGATCTTGTTACAGCCATTCCCCGAATTGTACCGGTGTCAGTAGCCAGTTTAATTAGTAATTAGATGCTAATATATGTGCCCATCTATTTCAATAAATTCCATTTTAGCCGTTCAAAGACGAAACTGATTGCGTTTCTCAAAAACTATCTCAACAGAAATGAGTTGCATTCGTTGTATCTATTGAATGCCTGCATCATCGCCGTTCTTGCTTTATTTTTGATTTCGTGTAATGGTTTAGGAGTATGAAAAACGGGGTGTCAATTTTCATCTTCCCCATAAAAAAGGGATTAGATAGGCGTTGTGACTGGTGGGCTACAGTACTACTGCCCAATGGTTGTTGTCAGGATCTTGTATACGTTCAAACGCGCGGATAACTTTAACATCGCGATGTAGGATATCAGTTTTTAGTTCGTATATGGCAGGATAGATGTCGCTATAATATAAATTGACTAAACCAGACCCCCAACCAGCAAAGACTTAGTTCCTGGTTTCCCTATTTTCCCTAGATAACCCAAGTTCATTGCTTTTCGATATCGAATCGATCGTCGCATACTATCCGACATTCCTCATTCAGTGACGTACATACAACAAATCTTACGACTTATCTCCTGTTTATATTACATGTATAAATATTAAATACTAGCTGCCCCGGCAAACTTCGTTGTGCCTTAGAGTCAATTTATTGCTCTTATTAATATTATTTTATATTAGATATACATACGTTGAATAAGACGACAACAAATAAATCCAAATCAATAATAACTACTACTACTTTTAAATTACAACATGTATATATAACCTAACCTAACTGACCATACCTATCCTATAGCTAACCCAACCATCTAACCTAACTACCTTACTAAAATGCATTGATTTAAAAAATACTAAATTCATAATTTTAATCTGAACTATTGCCTCTATGTTACATACAATTTATGCCTATAGTTTTCCCGGTCTACTTTAATTAAAGTCCTAACAGTAAAATAAGTTCTATTTGCAAAGAATTACTAAAGTTCGTCTCTGTCATCATTGCTAATTACGTAAATTGATTTCTGAAATATAAGACTTTTTTATGCTGCATAAAACCTCTAAGTTTAGTAGCAAAATAAATTTCAGAACGTAGGTGCGTATTATAAATTGACAACCTTACCTTCTTGGGTTTAGCTTAAGACTTGTCAATTTCAAATTGTCACCTGATAACTTAGATAATATACCTCTAGATCGAGCTACCGCGTGGCCGCACATGCGACAGCAATATAAAAGTTCAGTGTTGCTATTCCTTAAAAAAGTCCCAAAATACGACCAAAATTCTACTTAACTGCGGGTTCCAATTTTAGCACTATTGTAAATTATAATTTACATATTCAACGTGGTAATAAGAGTGTAGAAGTATCCATGTGTGAGAAAATATAATTTCACGTAAAATACCTACTTTCAATCTTACCTTGATTCTCACAAATAAAATACACTACTACCAGGTGAAGCTTGATGTGTGTACATAGAAGTAACTCTTTAGAAGAACACTACATTATTTTTTCGCGTGTTATTTATCATTAAAATATATTGAGGTATGGCTGACATCCAGTGTGACATTGACATTGCTGTATAATAACTATTGTCCTTTAGACAAAACCAACTTATTTTGAAAATATCAAATTTTTTGTTTATACTTAACATTTATTTATAAAATGAATTCTTACTTCCAAATATCTTTAAGTACCTACGCGATTGCCTTCAAGAGTAAAACTTAATGATTGTCGAAAGGGCTCTGTTCGTTCGTACACATGTTCACTTAAACTTAAAAATAAGGGTTCGCCCACAAATTTGTGTGTTTAGCCACCATAGATTTATTTGATTATTATGCCTACCTTTTGAACATTAGGCCTGACAGTTAAGGGAAAAGATTTGAAACGTGTAGCAACACTGTAAGTAAGTATTCCTAGGTTATGTGATTTAAGAAATCAAGTTTACTTTAAGAAATCTTCCATATTTTGGTCTGAAAGCCATGACAATAAAAGCGCACAAATGTATAAATTCAATAATCATACAATAACACAAACAGTATTGAATACTTACGAATGAAAAGAGATTTTGTTATTGGCCTTTTCTGAGCGGCTTTTACAGCCTATTATACTGCATCCTCCCATCGTAGCGCATTCACCATACACTAAACACTTATCTAATGGAGTCTATTTCTCATTAAATGACTTAAACTATTACAAAAATTGCAAAAACCATCCGAAAACTTAAATTAAATCGAGCATAATAATATACGTGGCAGTGACAGCACTTTGTTTGGCTAACATTCAAAAGTTAGCCATGCAAAAATCCGGCACGCCGTAAGGGACAGAAGATACGATGCTTTGTCTCAATTTTCCTACGAACTTTGTATTATTGCGTCTCACTTCCACACTTGACACTGTAAATTGGGCTACGTCTAGAGGTATATAGTCTAAGTAATGGTGGATCTTAGATAATATACCTCTAGATCGAGCTACCGCGTGGCCGCACATGCGACAGCAATATAAAAGTTCAGTGTTGCTATTCCCTAAAAAAGTCCCAAAATACGACGTATTCAACGTGGTAATAAGAGTGTAGAAGTATCCATGTGTGAGAAAATATAATTTCACGTAAAATACCTACTTTCAATCTTACCTTGATTCTCACAAATAAAATACACTACTACCAGGTGAAGCTTGTTTTGAGTTTTTCGCGTGTTATTTATCATTAAAATATATTGAGGTATGGCTGACATCCAGTGTGACATTGACATTGCTGTATAATAACTATTGTCCTTTATACAAAACCAACTTATTTTGAAAATATCTAATTTTTTGTTTATACTTAACATTTATTCATAAAATGAATTCTTACTTCCAAATATCTTTAAGTACCTACGCGATTGCCTTCAAGAGTAAAACTTAATGATTGTCGAAAGGGCTCTGTTCGTTCGTACACATGTTCACTTAAACTTAAAAATAAGGGTTCGCCCACAAATTTGTGTGTTTAGCCACCATAGATTTATTTGATTATTATGCCTACCTTTTGAACATTAGGCCTGACAGATAAGGGAAAAGATTTGAAACGTGTAGCAACACTGTAAGTAAGTATTACTAGGTTATGTGATATAAGAAATCAAGTTTATTTTAAGAAATCTTCCATATTTTGGCCTGAAAGCCATGACAATAAAAGCGCACAAATGTATAAATTCAATAATCATACAATAACACAAACAGTATTGAATACTTACGAATGAAAAGAGATTTTGTTATTGGCCTTTTCTGAGCGGCTTTTACAGCCTATTATACTGAATCCTCCCATCGTAGCGCATTCACCATACACTAAACACTTATCTAATGGAGTCTATTTCTCATTAAATGACTTAAACTATTACAAAAATTGCAAAAACCATCCGAAAACTTAAATTAAATCGAGCATAATAATATACGTGACAGTGACAGCTCTTTGTTTGGCTAACTTTCAAAAGTTAGCCATGCAAAAATCCGGCACGCCGTAAGGGACAGAAGATACGATGCTTTGTCTCAATTTTCCTACGAGTTTTGTATTATTGCGTCTCACTTCCACACTTGACACTGTAAATTGGGCTACGTCTAGAGGTATATAGTCTAAGCCTGATAATGAACTGGGAAGTTTGACTCCTGTCATGTCATCCAAGATGGAGCTGCGTTTGAAAAATGTTTGAGACAACCGATATTCTTGATATTTATTTTTATGATGTCGAACGGGAAAAAAAGTATCCTATGACCTTCTCCTGGCTCTAAACTACCTCCCTGCCAATTTTCAGCTAAATCATTTCAACCGTTCTTTAGTTATAAGCGAAGTAACTAACACGACTTTCTTTTATATATATAGATTATGCATGTAAAAATATGCGATGTGCTAACTCGAAACTGTAATCTTTGGTCCTATCTCTGATAGTGATTTTGTGATTGATATTGTCTGGTGATGGGCTGGCCTTTTTGGGGTTAGCATACATCGGTAGTATACTTACTGCTGTGGCAAGTACACACGGCTACACATCAAGTTACACATTTGGAGAATAATCTGATCTCGCATTGTATAAGATATCTGTACAATGCGAGGTCAGTATAAACTTGAAAAATCATAGCTTGATGTGTAGCTGTGTGTACTAACACAGTATGAATATTAATACAGTAGAACGACGGCTTTGATCTCTGGAAAAATGCCGATTACATCTACACGTGTTAGTCCTGAATAATACCTCCCGAACTACGAACATCGTTTTGTTCGCAGTTCGGGAGCGTCTTTCCCGCGTCTCGCCCCTTACACGGCTTCGTCGGACGACTGTAGGTTTTTATACAGTGGTACTAATGTGACTTTTTCAATTTATGAGTAGGTACTTACTAAGTTTGACTCAGACATCATTGACAGTATTCTTCTTCTTTTCGTGAAGTTAACAACTAACCTGGTGTCAGAGTTTCAATGCAGCCCATGGGCCTCTGACTTGGCATCACATGCCATCAAGAAATATCATATCTTCATCGGTGACGGAAAACTTTGTGAAAATTTTTAGCATCCGTTTAGCCTAGCTTGGGAGACAGGGACACAGCTTTAAAACTCGATTGCTAAGCTAAGACTGGTATGGATTATAGTTTTTCTTTCTATTTCTCATCCTACCTTCACTGACATTAATAATTACACCTGGTGTCATAGTCTTAAGGCCTCTGACTTAGCTTCAAATGCCATCGTAAAAAAAAACTAAACTTTTAATATTACTGTTTGTTAGAGTTGCTAAGTTATTACCTATTGTAGGACCAAAATCTGGTTCCTTTTTTCTGTCATTATAGCTAATTTAGTTATCTACTATTTTCATTACGTTGATTTTTAGCCTGTGAGCTTTCCCAAAATGTTAAAAATAAAATAAAATATCTCTCAAACACGCGCACGCATCGGTGTCCTCACGCTGTTTTCCTTGACCGTTTTTGAAGCAAGTGATAGTTAAACAATACGTACATGAATCCGAAAACTTAAAGATTGCATGCTTTAGGCCAGTACACGAGACACACCACACACCTCACCACATCATTGCTACTTTGGAACCACCGGTAGCAGTATTTTATGAAGCACGGAGTTCTGGCAAACAAAACTAAAGTAACATACTTACATGCATGTTTAGTCTGCAGTATCGCAGTTATCTTGTTTTATTTTTACAATGCAGCAACTAAGTAACGTATTTCGGAGAATCATCTGCTATCATAATATTTGTCAATTGCATTACGTTGTTAAAACATGTTTCTCAAATATTTAATTGGGACCCCCATTTTATTTTAATGTATGAACTATTTGAAATTGAAGTCTCAAACAATTAGTGTATACGAAAAATTTTATGAAGTTACGTTGTTTAAAATATGCGGTGTTTTTTTTATGTTTAATGCGGACTCCCATTTTATTTAAACACACAAACTATTTGAAATTGGCATTCTAAATTAGGAATGCGGAGAAAAACTCATTCATTTGTTTTACCTATATTTGAATAAAGATATTTTGGCGGCATCGAATGAAGGATAGTTTGAGAAGCACTGACCACTTGTGCAATCGAAATATGCACTTAACAATTACAAAGTGAAAGTGTGTTTTTCTGCATTATATTCAAAGATCACTTGCTATACCTGTTTGAAGTTAACTGCATATTATATTCTGCCTTAGGCATAAAAATAACTGGATCCGTTCGTTAACTGTAGTATTTGTTCGTATGACCTCCTGCTTACTACTTTCGATGAATAAATAAAATAATTAAAGTCACTCCTCCGTGCCTCGAACAGTACGTTAAGTCCCGGCTGCCATTTGTAGATCTATGACGGTCGTTACAGATAATCTGACAACTATAGTCTCTGCCAGATAAGAAAAGAATAAAAGTCATTAACCCAACTTGTACCAAAAAGTCCGCAACACTTCGTTAGACTTAGAGATCGCTAGTCATTCAAAACTGTCGCTAATAATGCATCGGTCGAGTTTCATAATACCAAACATTAATCCCAACAGAATAAGTAAGTTTGTAAATCATGCCCAGTGAACGCGTCAAGGACGCTCCTCTTACCACGATACGTTTGTTTTGATCGTGTTAGCGACACTTTCTTTACATTTTTTTGTATCTTTTTGAAATATTGGAATACCTACATTGGTAGATATTGGTAGACTGGTGTTAACGACTTTTATTTTTTTCTTATCTGGCGGAGACTATAGTTTAACCAAGGGGTATCGTGTTACCCAGTAACTGGGTTGTGGAGCTCCGACAGGGAATCGAATGAAAAACACTGGTATTCAGCTGCATCCGGCTAAACTGGAAGCCGACCCCAGCATGGTTGGGAAAAAGCTAGGCAGATGAAAATGATGTTGAGAAACGGTGGTATTTTAGTATTACGCGAATACTCGTAATGTAAAAATGCCGATAGTTAATAATTACCTACTTCGTTTTTTCGATGCTACCAATTATACGTTGACGTATTTTTGAAGTTTTTAATTTGAGGTATTCCTCGAAGCGCTACTTTTTTGAGGCGCTCCTATTTTATTCCTCGGAGCGCACCTTTTGACAGCGCTCCCGATAGCAATTAAAAATATTAGTTTTTTTTCCTCGAAAAAAATATATAAGTATTTTTTTAATTGCTATCGGGAGCGCTCCTAAAAGGTGCGCTCCGAGGAATAAAACAGGAGCGCTTCATTAGGAGCGCCTCAAAATAGTAGCGCTTCGAGGAATACCTCTTTAATTTGGGCAACCTCATTATTGTGTCTTGTCAAACTTCTAAATGTCATATTGGACACAGAATTCCCAGAAATACTGTATACTCAATTAATTACATGGTGATGCTTGCCAACACTTGAAGACTGTCATATTAATTTAAGCATAAATTAATTTGATACATTCGAGATTTCTTCACCATATAATCTGACCAAGAATATGTAGTTAAGACCTGCTGCTGGTGGGCTGTTTCGTGTCTTTGTTCACATTTCTAGGTGATGATCACTGGGGCTTAGTGTTCAACGATTAACTGTCAAACAGCTAGATTCGTATTGGCTATCATCAGTGTGTATCTAGGATGACGTCATGCGCGCTCGCAGAGACGTGATGAAGCGGACTGTCTGGTCACTGTAATTTGAAGTCCACTTATAGTGCTATACCACTGGGAATTCAGCCGTTCAGTCCGTCTTTCGTGTTTTTTTTGAAGCTGTCAAACTTCAGCGTCATTGCAACAACATAATTCTCGAATCCTAAAACAGCGTAGAATTCGCCGTCTCTTTCGCACTTCATCGGCAAGTAAGAGAAAGCAATACCTTTAGCTAATGCACTTTAAATTCAGGCCAATGCAGGTAGTTATACAAATAGTCTACTTCAAATATGAGTACAACAGTTTTCTCCTTTCGCAACAAAAGGTCGTGACGAATACATTAGTGGTACAGTTATAATTAGATTTCAGAATGTTCTAGTCATGTCGCTACCATAGTATTAAGTTTTTGTGCGTCCAAAAAAACGGTTTGTTCATCTGTCTGTCTGACTAAACCTTATGACAGAACATTTGGGCTTTCTACCTTCATTTGTTTTTTGGTCAAAGGCACGCATCCCTGACTTTTCGGATTCATGTGCGTATTGTATAATTATCACTTGCTTCAAAAACGGTGAAGGAAAACATTGGGAGGAAACCGGCATGCCTCAGAGATATTTCTCGAGGACATGTGAAGCCAAGTTAGAGGCCCATGGGCGGCATAAAAACTGCGGCACCAGGTTAGACAATAACCACACTAAAATATCTTGCAACCGTGAGGGTAAATGTCAAAAAATCTACCGATTATTGTTGCAATCGTGCTCGACATTGTAGACTCTTGTCGACTCAAGAATCGACGTTTCTTATCTTTGCTCTAGACATTGTCCTGCTCAAAACGGCAGAAATGTTTCCACAATCCGTCACTTTGTCAATTTTTCCGTGGACACAATCTCTCGTGCAGCACGCGTAGAAACGCGCCACATTTCTATCGTTTTGAACATGATAATGTCAAGAATGAACAGAATAAATGTGTAGTTACTTCAATCCCGCTTATTGCACTCTTTTTTGTTTGAAGCTAAACATGTATGTTCCACAATTGTATTTACCGTCTCGTTTACCATGTTTTATTCAATTAAATGCTATTCTATTCTATTGACTATAGTCTACCTACAATATATCGTGCATGATTTCTCCCATAATCGGCAGGACAGGAATGTTCCTAATACCCGTCACTTAGTCATTTCTTTCTTCGACATACCTACATGTTTCTTCGTTGATCATATAGGTCGCCAATTCGTCATGTCGAAGCGGTACCCGGTCACCATTCCAGAATCTTTCGGCTCCAAAGCCTATAATAACTCCTCGTAACCTCCTTCAGCCGATCGCGAACGCGTCTATTTTAGCTTCAGACAGGCAGCAACAAGTATAAACCCGTCTCCGTCGCCAGTGTTCGTTCTACTAAAATGAGGCTGTTCTAATTTTCCCTATGTTCTTATCAACGCCCACATAATTTTGCAGGCAGAACAACCTTCCAGCCTTATTAATTCATTAAACAACGCGGTCACCGGTGTCCCCGCTGTCATTGTCTTTCTATTGTGTCTCTAATTGACACGATTGAAAGGTTAAAGCATGGACAAGGCTTTTGGGCATAGCAACAGGGAATTTGAATTGAAATGTTCTAGATCGAAAATTATGTCGTTGTTAATCCCAGTCTTGTTCATCGACTATGTTGAGGATAAAAAGTGAATGTGGCGGAATCCACATAGGATCTGATTTGGAGTCCATAACTAATATAATAGTTTGGGCATGAGATGCTTTTAATACAAACGTTTCGGTTGAAATTATTATACCAGCCTGTTACTGTCCCACTGCAAGGCAAAGCCCTATTCTTATACAGGGAAGGCACGAGCATTGATCACTAAGCTTGCTCAAGTCGGTTTGCCGATTTCAGACTTTTTAACCTACACTGATGTCAATGATATCTAAGATAAACTTAAAAAATAATATGAATAGAAAAAGTCACATTGCCCAGATTTGACTTTATGCCTGGCCTGATGTAGCTACCATAGTTTTTTGATAATAGAGAAGAATTGTAAAGAAACTAAGCGATACTCTTCTATGTTTAATAGTATAAAGAGGTAAAAACTCTTTGTAGAGGGTGATCTCTAGAACTACTGAACCGATTTTAAAAAATCCTTTACCAAAAGAAAGACACATTATTTGGAAGTGTCATTAGGCTATAATATATCATTTTAAAAACCAAGGGTTGGAGGGTATTTTAAAGTACCTACGCAAGCGAAGTGCTACTTATATTAATATTATAAACGCGAAAGTTTGTGAGTATGGATAGATGAATGGATGGATGTTTGCTACCTACTCTTTCACGGAAATTTGTTAAGAGTTAGCTGACACCTTGGATTGGAGGAATGAGGAACAGGGTGTAAAGTTCCTCATCCACCATTGAAAAGGGAGAATCCTCCGACCAGATGGGTATTGTGTCTGGTGGGCTAACTACTGCCCGACGGTTGTTGTCGGGAACTTGTATAAGTACGTTCAAACTGCGCGGATAACTTTAATAGCGCGATGTAGGATAGTTCGTATGTGGCGAGATAGATGTCGCTACAAACTGATAGGCTCGTTTTTATTCTTGTATTCCCACGGGAACGGGACCTACGCGGGTAAAACCGCAAGACGTCTGCTAGTTACAGTAGTTACACATAAAAACAAGTGATGCTAGTGTCCAATTTGGCACAATTTAATTATTTTACTATGCCTCCATTCGACCTACATAACATTTAATTCATTGGTAATTTTATTTTATCTAAAGCTTCGATAAGAATCAATAAAAGTGTAATACTGACTTAAGCCTTTAATAGTTTACAACCTACGTGGCTGACACCAACAAAATTAGTACAGGGGCCAGCGCAACAAGCTATACCAAACTGAATATGAATGTTATGGCTTTTGGAATTAAGTTGATAATAGGTCAAAGAATTGATGTGCTGGATGTTCCTCATCATTATCGTCCTGCCTGCGTAGCATGAACACCGAAGAAACGGCCTTTGTCTACAGACGAATCGGCAAAGTGACAGATTACATAGACATTTCTTTCGTCTCGAGCATGACAATGTCATGAAAGATGAGAAGTTATATGTCGATTCGTCAGTAGACAAGAATCAACAATGGCGAGCATGAAGTGCGTACCTATTTTCTCCACTTTTGACAGTTCTTTTCGAAACATTTCCTGTCAACATAGTGTCAAACAGTCTACATCAAATGAGACCTAGACAAGCAATCTACACCTCTAGCAACTTGACAGTTGCTATAGACAGCATGTAAATTTCTTTCTCTACGTACAAACGCTTGTCGACGAGTCGCTTCATGCTCGGGTAGAAGAAATGTCAAGTTGGACAGAAAGAAAATTGTCGTGTCTCGGAAGAAAAGAAATTAAGTGTTCATGCTACGCGGGCTGCCCTTATCCATAATTCATTTGTTCAGGGCCATTGCGCATGATCTCCGTTGACAGTTCACAGTTATGGTCACTGGGCAAAGTGTTCAACGATCAACTGTCAAACAGCTACTTTCGTGTTGGCTGTCATCAGTGTCTATCTAGGATGACGTCATGCGCACTCGCAGAGATGTGAGGAAGCGCATTGTACCCCGTCCGATAGTCACTGTAACTTGATGTACCAAGTTTTTGTAAATTCTCAGTTGTCATCAAAATTCGGCGTAGCATGTCTTCTTCTTCCAAACATCTCAATAGCTATATTTTACACAATCTTTCCATTGTTTTTTTGCTCTCACTCAACTATTATAACGTTGTTACCATCCACATTCAAATCCACGTACAGCAAATCATTGAACCTCACAAAAAAAGGAGCCAACACACTCTAAACATAAGTGTCTATGGTCTCACGCCATTAAATCCAACCAATGAGCGCCAAGCATTCACCTAACGTGGCGTTAGAAGCATTCATCCGCCCTAACGAATCCACCACGAGTTTCGTTATTCCGTTTAACGACGCTGAATCATGCGCACATAAAAATAGCCATGACGTAATTGCAAAACGTTTCCTGCTAGACCAAACACTTGAATATAACTCTTGTGCACACCGCACAAAGCCGTATTTGTGTTTAAATTCCCGCCGGTTCAATGTCAGAATTTGAAATCGTCTATTCTTTCGGCCGTTTCGCGAAATAAATCATAATTTTAAATTTCGAACGTTCGAATATGGAATGTGTGTTCTATTCTTGAAAGTTTAACGTCTGTTTTTGGTTCTTTATTTGAATTTGTTTCTGTTAATTGTTAATGTAGACTTTGTATAGTTGTTTCAAGGTTTATTTTTGTATGGTTTGATGTTATCTGATTATTCGTTCGAGTGGTTTCACCGTTCTCATTTCGTTGTTCGTGTGTCGTGTAACGAGCGCTATCCGTTAGCGTCGTTTGCTACTCCGAAACGATAATATTCGTTTATCATTTAGATAAAACCCCGTTATCTTTTCAATATAGCCATTGTTTGTTGCACTGTCTTCTCTATAGTTGAGACAACCGACTTGGAAAAGGAAGGTATGTGTTTTGATTTAAGTATATAAAATAGTTATTTTATTTAATTTATGCGGAATAATTATTTTGTCAAACATTTCGAGTCGAATTGTGATTTGTATATAGATTTACTTAAACCTTTTTTCTTTTAATTGTGATGGCTCAGTAGTTTAATTAATGTCTCGCCTCTCATGCACGAGGTTGTGCAGTTCAAATACGATCAAATTAAATACTTACTGATTACTTTTTAATTTCACATGTGTATATGTTTACTTTTTAAGTGTGGCTTAGATGTTAGGTATGTGTTTTGATTTATGCAATATTTTTAATTTATGCTAGAAAATATTTTTGTCGAACATTTCGAGTCGAATTGTGATTTGCATAGATTTAGTAAAACTTTTATTACTTTTAACTGTGATGGCTCAGTGGTTCAAGGTCTTGCCTCTCATGCACGAGGTTGTGAGGTTCAAATACTGGCAAATACTAATGATTTTTCTAAGTCATAAGTACCCACTTGACATTGGTGAAGGAAAATATCGCAAGAAAATCTGGAGTAATAATAATGTAAGCATATTGTGATAATTTATAATCGCCGACCAGACTTGAGCAAGAGTGGTGATTAATGCACGTGCCTTCTCTGTACGAGAAGAGGCCTTTTTTTCTACAGTGGGACAGTAGCAAGCTTATTATTATTATTATAGGTATTACTATTTTTATTATTTACTTCGTTATATTAACTTTATATGTACCTATAAGTTCCAAGAGGCCTCGCCATGTCAACCACATAAAAGATAAACCAATAGGGATATATATACGAGTATTATCTGAAATTCAGCCTTCAGCTTTAAAATCGTTTTATTACCGTTTGCTATCAATTCGTTACAACACCTAAGTTTAACTAACATAACTTCTTATTTTATTTACTTACATAACTCGAAAAGTCGAAACTGAGACTTGCCCGGATTTGAACCCTGAACCTCATGGATGAGAGTCGAGTCACTAGCAACTAGGCCATCGCGACACAACTCGATCTAAAGAAATAGACCACACGTGATTACAGTTCGTTGACCCATAACAATTGGGTCATATACTTATAACCGAATGTTATGTAACTAATGTAACCAAAAGTTAAACGTTGAGTTATCGATGTTTTTCTCGATAAACATATCGATTAAAATATAAGGAGTGTAAATTATTATAACTGTGCAACATGATATGCGACCGACGACCTAGTTATAAAATTAATTAGGTTAGGAATGACAGCGAAAATATTCGCCTTTCCAAGAAAATATGTGGAAAATATGTGGTCTTTTCTTTCAAATATTTTACATCATTCCTAAATTAAAGTGCTATTTAGGCACATAAACTACGATTGTTTATTGCTATGAAAATTAAACCTGGCTCAAGTGATGCAAAAAAATCGCGCTGATTCGAAATATGTAGGTATCAAATTCAACATTGTGCATCGTGAAGAATGTTGCTTAACTCTCGCAACCGTAGATTTTTCAATTAGAGAATAAAAGGAACTTACGAACGTACAGAATAAAAAGTAACATAAATAAAAAACAAAAAATGATTCTAGTTACCCTTTCCAAAAGTTAGTTTGTATAGACAAGAGTGGTCAAGAAACTCGTATAGGTACTTACTCTTTTAAAATAGGTTTTTACAATACTTTGTGTACATTGATCGTTGTATTTAGTATACATTAAGCTATCCTAAATGACGTCACATGAAGTCCAATATGGCGGATGATAAACGTCATGTTGTGTATACTTAATTCATTATGTACTTTTAAAGTAAGTCATGTCTTAAAAAAATAAACGTGACCGCATCTAGGACAACTAAAGAGACGAAACGTGTCTTCTATTATCTATGGTATCAACTTGTTTTGATTCTGTTACTGATAACATGTTTGTGATATGGAATATTGTAACTATTCTAGAACGTAATGAAGTGGTATTGAATATCTAGCTAGTAAGTAGGTACTTGGGTAGTTTTGAGGGGAATTAATTAATATTATTTGGTGGATAAACTAATATTCTTTCATCCATTGAAATTCATGGGTAGATTTTCCTGTTTTTGCGGCTTGTCAATCCAATGCCCATTTTAAATATTACATGTCACTTGAAACCATTTATTACAGAACAAGCACGCATTACATAGGTCCATTAAAATGTTAGTAGTTTAATACTTATTAAGTACTTTAAGTATCTTCAGTCAACGCATTTAGCCAATATTGTTTTTTCGATTTGTGATTAAAAACTGGCTGAGTTGAGCTTTTAATTCATTCAATTTTGCGTACATTACTTGTATGTATTATTAAGTTAACACTGAACGCCATATCGGCAGCCGCGATTCCGCGAACAGTAAAATTTATATTGTGTCTAGAAGTTTGACAGTTAAAGTGTTGGACTTACTACAGCTTAGGTTTATTAACCATGCAAGTATGCTAAAGTTGTCTATGTCGAGAATCAGGGTCGGGACACATTAATTAATTGACGCCGTTCGACGGTTAGTTCCTACAAAAAGAAAGAAAAGTATAGAACGACATAGTATCACGCATCCTTTCGGCGAACACGTTTCGACGTTGGACTGATATAAAACGCGATCGTGAACACAGTCATGGATGGCATAATGCTTACAAGTGTGCTCCTTTTCAGTCGGCAAAATACGAAAGGCCGTCGATCAATGTCTCTTGACCCTTACACAACTTTCTTTATAAAACATACATATCTAATGTTTATTTACACGTAAAGTTAAACGTTCAGCAAATATTTTCTTCCTCACTTCTTATCAAGGGGACACACCTCGCGCGCCCAAATCAAACTTGCCGATGTATACTTATAATCGACTAAGCAAACAGGCTAATCGATACAACACGTTAAATCAATTTATTTTATCTGTTTCCTTCCGATATTTTTCGCAACACTTTTTATTTAGGCACAGGAAGTTTGTATTGGCATTCTTTTATTTTTTTTTCTGAAGTTTATTTGCTCAGGCGTGTCGGCGTTCAGTCTAACTTTTTTTTTTCTCATTTAGCGAAAACTTTTTTACCTTCCAATTGTACTTTTGTTTGGATTCTTTTTAGGTGTTTAGTTAAGGAAATTCGTTGTGAATGTCTTATCTTCACGCCGTATTGATTCTAAGGTGTGGCTGTTTTTATAAAAAAAACTAGTTCAAGGTCATTTCCTTATAGTTTAGTTTAGTTGAATGATTTGACTGCTTTCTATGTAAGGTAGTGACTAAGCTAGAGAGTTTTGATGTCGCCCATGGGCCATTGCCTTAGCTTCATAATCCGTCGAGAAACATCTCTCAGGCACAATGTTTTCCTTCACTGGTTTGGAGCAATTGATTAATTATACAATACGCACATGAATCTGGAAAGTCAGAAGTGCGTGCCTTGGGTTCGAACGCGAGACCTATCACTTGACAGTTTTCCAGGCTATTAGGGCGCCTTCAAATTAGCCGCCAACGCCGCGCGGTGGCAGCGCGGCTGCAGCGCTACCGTCGCGCTGCTTTGTTAATCCATATAGAAAAAAAACGCGCGACCGCAGCGTTTCACCCGCAATGTGGCAGCGAATCGGTTCATCAATCGACTAGTGATGATGTGTACATGTTTCTATTCGGACATGAACGAAAATCAGCTTGAACAATTTTATCGATGAGGTTGAAACTAAATGTGCAACACTATGATGCTCGAACCTAGCGGTTGCCACCGCGCGGCTCTTTGCGGCTAATTTGAAGGCGCTCTTACTGCTCATAATTAAACTGACTTGACTAAAAGATTTTTGTGTAGAGACAGCAACAAATTTTAATGTTTGTTACTCTTTCACGCAAAAACTACTGAATGGGTTTTAATGAAACCTAACAGTTATGTCTATTCTACAGCAGAATAACTTAAAGGATATTATTATTATTTACAAAGGAATTCTGTAAATTGGCTTAAATATAACAAAACATGTTTTGTAAGTCGGATAAAATCCTGCCATCTGCGAGTAAATTTTGGCATTAAATGCGAACCGCGGGTAAAACCGCGAGCCACAGCTAGTACACAGATAGCTGCACAAAAAAAATACATAAAGGCAACGAAAGAATCTTCTAAATAACTTTGTAATTGGTTATAAAGAATGCAAACAACTTACTAATTACTACTTTTCTTACATATCTGTGAGGAATACAGTCAAATGCATGTTCATAGTATTCAATTCTAATATTTATTTAGGACATTATACATATTGCCATGATCTGCCTTCCTTTTCCCAACTATGTTGGGGTCGGCTTCCAGTTTAACCGGATCCAACTGAATACCAGTGTTTTACATGGAGCGACTGCCTGTCTGACGTCCACAACCCAGTAACTGGGTAACATGATATCTCTTGGTTAAACTGGTTGTCAAATGTTTGGGCTTCTGCCTATCTGTAACGACTGTCATAGATCTATAAAAATGACAGCCGGGACCAACGCAGCTTTAGTTACGTGCTTAGAGTAGATCACTGATATGTCTGACCACCACAACCCGGTAACTGCAACTAGCAAAACCAAAGCCAGCAAGACGACTTGCTGGCTTTGGTTTTGTGTACTAGTGTTTTAACTATTACCTGTTTTTTTTATGTTTTATTTAACTTCGATAGTTCTAGTTTATCATTTTGTTACATTGTCTTGCAGATCTATGGATTTAATCCAGTTCTGCACATATAAGCTGGCACACCCTTTTTACCTGGAGGATTCTTATTAGTCAGTTGCTTTTGCTTGAGTTAAGTTAGTTTTAATGTCGGTAGCTATATAATACTGGCATTCTGTATATTGAGTGTGCTAGCTAACATGTAGTGAATAACTTACTTATTTTAATTATTTTGTAATTATAACTAATTGTACTGTGTAAATTCAAGTTCTTTTAACTTATCAGACAGACGTGTTTCTGGGGAGTTTGTTCCGCCACTTCTTCTTCCCAGCAAAACCACTAGGAAGTGGTGAAGGGTGGGTTTTTGGGGGACAGTCTTATGTAATTTCGACGTTCAAAAAGTTCTGATCCTCAGCCTAATTTGAATAAATGACTTTTGATTTCAGCCAGATTGACAGCCTGTCCCACCGGACAGGCTGTCAATTCGTCTAAAATACGGGTATTTAGCTGCATCCGGTTAAATTGGAAGCTGACCCCAATATAATTGCGAAAGGGCTAGGCAGATGATGTTAGCTTAGTAAAAATAAGTAGCTAGAAAATCTACAAGTACTCCATTTACAATAGTATTAGATAGAAGTTAAACAAGGTTATTTTTAATGAGCATACTTTGTAACGAAAGAACACTTAAGCATGTTACAATTACGACAGACACCGAATTTATTATACTTAATCTATTTTCACTGCAGCTTGTTACACTTAGTTGTAACCATTGCAAGAATTTATTTGAAGAAATGTTGTGGATTTTATTTAGTAGGTAATATTATTTCATATGTTGAAAATTAGTGTTAATGATAAAAACCTCAAAGAAGCAGGGATGAAAAATACATGGACACGTTCTGCGTTTCACCTTTTTTGTTCTAAACTTAAAAAAAATAATCTTCCACAACTTTTCACACAACGCCATTTAGTCCCAAGCTAAGCTCGAGCTTGTGTTATGGGTACTAAACAGCCGATAAACATACTTATATATTTCTAAATACATACATGTTATAGATAAATTACACCCAGACACAGAACAAATGATCGTGCTCATCACACAAACATTTGTCCTGGGTGGGAATCGAACCCACGACCTACGGCATAGCAGTCAGGGTCACTAACTACTAGACCAACAGGCCAGTCAACAAAAACAAAACAAACAATCAAAGAAAACAATTTGAATAAACATTGTTTTCACTTATCTTTAAAATAAAATGTTCTATATTCCTGCTTCTACATAAATGGGGTAAGGATAAAAGTTTAATATAGTAACCTTTTATGCTGTTGACTGTACAGTCAAGTCCGAGTGAGTTCAAGGTGTCTCGAATTAGGCAACCGCGACATTACACAAGGTCTCGTAAGATTCGTAATGTGAGCACAGCACATCACTATTATGTATTCTATTCTAGTTATGCGAGTAAATAAGAATGTTTGGAAAATTTTAACTAGGTTTGTAGTTGCCCCTTTGCATTGGTGGGTTAACTTTCTTGTGCATTTACAAACCTACTTTAATTAAAAAACATAATCCAAAATGTGTGAGCTATCGTTTTGTGACCTTCGACGCGTGTTTCCAACAGTACCGCTACTAATCAAAAATCAAAACTCACTGAAGATCAGCACTTTTTGAACGTCAAAATTACAGAAGATAATCCCCCAAAAAAAAAGCCCTCCCTTCGACACTGTCTAGTGATTCTGCTAGGCAGAAGAAGTGGCGGAACAAGTTCCCCAGCAACACGACTGTCTGATAAGTTAGTAGAACTTTAATTTCTATACTGTAATTAGTTAACATTATAAATCAATGAAATTAAATTAATTGCTACATTTTAGCTTGCAATGTACCAGTAGCGAGGGGTCAATTTTCTTAATGGGGAAGCCTATAAAAAAAACTTAGAAAGTAATCGTATCACTATTTGTTGTGTCTCTTGAAGTCATCGGTCTACCCTACCATCCAGGGGCTCGAGTCTGCTATTGCAATCGAGTCTCAATGACCGGTCATTGATCTAATATTTGACAACTTTGACAGTTTTTGTATGAGAAATGTGTCATAAGTTTGACGTTATACGTCAAAAATCGATCATTGACCGGTCATTGAGACACGATTGCAATAGCAGTCGACTCGACCCCCTGTATACCTTTTGTGTACTTATATTTGGCAATACTAGAGTCTGGCTACCATTCGTCAATAGCGCAAGAGTTGCTCTTCCGAATATCCAAAGGAAAGCCGATATAAATCGAGTTGTATGGAACCATAGTTTGAGCATTAAACCATAAAAATGAAGCCTCATAGTGCTTAAACTAAAAGCCGTCTTCAATGCAATCATATATTCAGCTGCATTTGGACTGGAAGCCGATCCTAACATAGTTGATAAAAGACAATCAGATGATCAGGATTGTTATACGTACATTCTACCAAAAACCAACCTAATGCCCCACAGTCTAAAAACCTACAGTAGTCCGACGAAGCTGTCTAGACAGGGCAATCGTGCGGGGTGTGAGAGGCGAGACGCGGGAAAGCCGCTCCCGAACTGCGAACAAAACGATGTTCGTAGTTCGGGAGGTATTATTTAGGGCTAACGCGTGTAGACGTTGTCGGCATTTTTCCAAAGATCAAAGGCGTCGTCCTACTCTATTAATATTTATACTGTGGTATTGCTCACTGTGTACCAAAGACGTTCAATACATACTATTGACGGGACATTACGAACAAAATTTTCATCCGATACTTGTGACACAAGTTATTAAGTTCGCTCCGCTCTGCCTCTCCAATATCGCTGTGTTAGGGAAGGTTCATATCTGACGGAACATGCGCCGAGCGTTTGCGACAATGTACGCTCGACGCACTAACGTATCATCGGTTGAGTGTGAACGGTCAAGTGTTTTTCTATACATTTGTCTGTTCTGGCGTTACGCGACCGATAATACGCGACGCATGTTCCGTCAGATATGAACCTTCCCTTATTCTTGTCACAACGGGATCGATCACGTCATGGGATCCAGAGTTTTTCTTTGACAATCTTAAGTTCTCTCTATGGTATCTTCAATCTCTTTGCTGTGTACAAAGTTTATTAGACCTATTTATAACATACAGACCTACACAATACGTGTTCCATTCAGAGATATCCCCGCATAGTATTTCTGGCGCCACAAACCCTCAAGGCTGAGTTCTATTACCTAAAAACTTTAACAATACATGGAGTAGAAAGAAATGGAGGCGTTGCAATTGGTGAACTGTGTCTTAGTAAGAAAAATAATCTTTTCTGCAGAGGAATTGCGAAATCGTGACGTGAAAATTTCAGCAAAGTTTTGCTTTAAATGATGTGTCTGAGTTTAACATGCTTACTTGGCTTCATATGCCGTCAAGAAATATCTCTCAAGCATCTTCACAATTCTTCCTTCACCGTTTTTAGAAGCAAGAGAAAAATATAAATCCGAAAATTCGAAGCCTCGGGTTCGAACTAAAGACCTATTCGAACCAAGGACTTGACAGTCCGCCAGTTACATCGCTAGGAGCGAGCAAATAAGCCTCTTTTGACTCAGTTTTAGTACGAGTACTTACTAGGTTTCTATGCGTTATTATTCTAAGAGTCATTATTTTATTCATAGTAAGTAGTACCACTTAATTATATTTCGACATCTAGGTAAAGATACAAGCACAAAGTTTATGTAACGCTCAATCGATAGCCGTTATTTATGTATTACATGAACTATTTTGGGCCAGTCCAAGGTTGTAAAAATAAATGTAAGTATAAAAATGTTGTGTCTGTCTGCGGACCTAAAAAGTCGGTAAGAATTTATGACCGAACTTGGAACTTAGAATTAACGTAGGATCCATTTACTCCGTTATATTTTTTATAACAGTAACGCACTACCTCATAAATTAGGTGTCATGTGTTAGTTATTCTTGCGTATGACACTCGTCGGTTGCAGCTGAAAGTAAGCGTCAGATAGTACCTACTTCCTGTGTTCTCATCTGACATTATGCTAAGCTGAGGCACTTTTGATATTTACAATCTTTGTATTACACAGTTTTAAGGTGTATTTTGCTGTAATGCCAATAAACGCATTTCCTGCTGTCTTTCTGAATTATTTGTAATACTGAAACCTGGTGGGTTATGTCCTTATTGCAAAGATGTGGAGGAGTGGAAAAAGTGTAACCCAGTCGGCAAGAAGATTTTAGCACTCCAATCGTAGACTCAATATGTCTAAAATACGTCTGATTTCGCTACGTTTTTGACAAGCTTTTGTCTTTGATTTCCCTGAATGACTAGATGTTAAACGTCTTGCTTTTTAATTACGGGCATGCACGGGCAAGCATTGATAGCCTAGCGGTATGACCGGCGCGTTGCCTGACAGTTGGAACCCAAGGCACGCATCTCTGACTGTATGTATGTATTGTACCTACAATTATCACTTGTTTTGAAAATTGTGAAGCAAAAACATCGTGAGGAAAGAGGCATGCCTTAGAGATATTAGTCAAAAGCCAATAGACGGCAGTAAAACTTAAGCACCAGGCCAGTCACTAACCACACGATAGAGTAAGAAAGATAACGGGCATTAGCCTCCAGCTCTGTGCCGAGAGCCTCAAAGAAATATCTTCTTTTTTTATATATATAATGGGTCTACTCTTGACCTCAATCTTGTCCTGCGGTCAGAGATGAGGTCGACGATGGAACGAGCTTACCCAAAAAAAGCCTATTAACTCGCGACTTAAACAGATTGGGGTCATATGAACTCGGAAACACTGATGCAGGCAGGGAATTCCACTCCTTGGCTGTGCGTATAATGAAGGAACAGGCAAAGCGCTTCGTGCGAATGTGTGGAACATCTAACATCATCATCATGGGTGATAACCTGCAGTACGTCTGGATTCCCGATAGAAGAAAGGAGATGGTGGAATAAGCTCGTGGAGCTCTAGAGCACACTCACCGAAATACAAGTCTGTAAAAGACCGACAGACATATCGCTTCTTAAATCCGGGTATAGTAGCTTAAAATCGATGAACCATGACTTTGAACCTCTAAAATACACCCCCAGATATCCCCCTGTGTTTGGGTGGTACCGACGAACGAATAAAGTTCAACCTTGACCTTAAAACATCGGTTATATCTTTACTGACTGACAAAGACAGTAAATACTATACACGGGACATTACAAACAAAATTTTTATTAGATACTTGTGTCCTTCTATGAGTTTTGTTTAGTACGCTCCGCTGCCGCTCTAATATTGCTATATTATTCTAGATGGCGTTACTGAGACATGGGATCACAGTTTTTCTTGTCATTTCTTGTCCTCTCCATGGTATTATCACAGTCTAAAAACATACAGTCGTCCGACAAAGCCGTCAAAACAGGCAATCGTGCGGGGTGTGAGGGGCGAGACGCGGGAAATCCGCTCCCGCACTGCGAATAAAACGATGTTCGTAGTGCGGGAGGTATTATTCAAGTCTAACGCTTGTAGAAGTTGTCGGCATTTTTCCAGAGATCAAAGGCGTCGTCCTACTGTATTAATATGTATACTGTGGTGTACTTATCTTAAATCTCTTTGCCGACTGATCTTTTCCTTTTTTTATATCAAAAGCGGGTAGTCATAATTTCTCCATTAAGAGGGTAGGCTAACCGACCTGTGAAAACCGTTGACTTTGAAATAGGAATAACGGTTTAAGAATGTTCCTTCTATATTTAAAATTATGTACTTTCTTTTTTTATTTTAAAACTGGTTGTGAATAGCTATAGTCATTTTAAAAGCAATTGTCATAAAATATGATCATTTATCTATCTGGGTTGCAGTTCCGCTAGTTTCATTTAAATGTAGGTATGTGTTGAAATTGCAATAGTCTTTTTAATACTGAATATCGTCTTCACTTTCCCGTCTTACCTCGTGCTTTTTTAAATTCAATTAAAACATTGTCTTTAATTTACCAGCCAGATGTATATTTTTAATACAGGCTAAGTAATACCAAATAATTGGGTTCGCTATTCAATTAATCTTCTTGCTAAAGCTAACCTGGTGTCAGAGTTTTAATGCCGCCCATAGGACTTCAGACGCCGTCGAGAAACGTCTTTCAGGTATACCGGTTTCCTCACGATGTTTTTACCAGCAAGCCCGTGTCTTCGTCTGTGCAGAATTAGCACGCCAGAGTAGCAGATGTCAGATTTTTTTCCTCCTTACTTTATATTTATCGTTGTATTTTGGATTGTTCATTCAATATCATTACATATTATGGCTTATGTGTTACTCTGATCTATAAGCTATATTAAGGTAAAGTTTCATTAAAATCCATTCAGTAGTTTTTGCGTGAAAGAGTAACAAGCATCCAAACTTTCGCATTTATAATATTAGTAGGATTCAATAGATTCTGTTTATTCTTCTAACTTGTAATATTTTTAACCAACCAAAACTTGCTTTATATCAATAACTAGGTACGTACCAATGCAGATGTGGAACACTTTCACGTGGCTGCACGTACGTCGTACAAGGCCTAGAAATTGATCGGTGACCCCAATAGCGACGTCATCATAACAAATATCAGTCTAGCCCACAATATCGGAGTACTTCAAGCGGCGTAAATATACTAACTAAATTTTTTAGCCATTTGGAGGTTGCAACTCTTGAGCTCATCTTCTTTTTGAAGATATTTGGATTTTTTTAGTTTTCGTTTCCCGTGACCCAAGGGCTGGCTTCTTCTTTGGCCAGAGGTTGAGCATTGCCATTCAACGTGGCAATGCTGCCAGTCTTGTGGGCACTTTACCAGTCGCCAGAGATTCGGATGAATTTTTCGACACTGCTGTTGTATGATTACTTATTGTTAGACTTTGTTAGAATAGTTCATTTTTTAACGATTTTATGTGTATTGATCTCAGTCTATAAATTGTAATAGTTCTTTACATCTATCAATACAGGTTCTTAATTTTCCTAAAGCGATGGTCCTCTTTACTCCTGAGTGTTATTTATCATTGAACCAAATTTTGTTTTGAAAGAAAGAAAGAAAAGAAAGAAAGAAAAATATTTATTTGACATCAGTCATCAAAACACACATACACACAATAATTTATAAAACAATAGAAAATATACAATAGTAGGTACACATCATGTGCTGTGTGCCTCACGGCTGCGCCAAAAAGGTCCATTTCAGCATTCATGCCAGACAGGTGATGCTGTCAGACGCTGGTCTTCCATTTTTTCACGCTGGTCTTCCATTTTTTCACGCTGGTCTTCCATTTTTCCATTTTCTTTTGGACTCAACGTTTGCAGAGTTTGGCCCGTATATGAGTGACCGTTCCATTGATTACGAGTACATATCAATACCTGTACCTCGGAGATCACACATTCAGCCGTTGGTCCTTGTCATTTGTAGACCATTTGACAGAACTTACGAGAAAAACAACACACACACAGTCACAGTCTCTTTTAAAGTCCAGACATTATCTTGGTCAGATCATGTAAAAACCATGCAGATTAGTGTCTGAAATGGTTTTTTTTTTTGAGGAAAGAACCACACAGGCATGAGGGGACCAGATCAGTCAGTGCAAGCATTTGTCAGTAATCGTGAGCTCAACTATTCCGTAGACGTGACGTATGGTCTACGCGTGTACGTAACATTTTTCTAGATCACTTTCTACGCCTTGAACTTGTACATGTGCGCACGCGTCTTATATTTAGACCGTTTTAAACGGCTAGATAGTTCATGTGCGTGTTGTTGTTTTTTTTTTTATAATTTTACTGTTTGGGAGGTCGACGCAATTGTTTTTGTCTGCAAATTTGCAGTTAAAAAAAACATACCGTCGAATTGAGAACCTCCTCCTTTTTTTGAAGTCGGTTAAAAATGCAGTCCGTTTGGATGACAGAAACAGCCAAAAGTTTTTTTTTCTGAAACCAGCCAGAACTAATATTCTTCTAGCCTGTATACTGTATACATATATGCAAAAAGGTTCACTTTTGTATACAAACTTCACAGTACTTAACACTTATTAAGTTAAAATAAAACATTACCATTAACCATTGATGTTTAACATGTTTTTACATACAATTGTCGTCATTGCATGGCGAACCGATTCAACTTCGCTAAATATGATAGGTTCTTATTTGGACCGAAAAAGTAGGTCCTGTGTTAATTTTACAACTATTTTCGGGTTGACTCGTAGTCGAATCGGATGCGAAGTCCACAACTTAGTTATTCGGTAATACTGTTTATAAGATTTGCCGTAACGACTGTCAAAGATATACAAAAGACAGCTGGGACTAACGGCTTAACGTGCTTTCCGAAAACGCGCATAGTATTTGAGAGATTCCTTCAAAATCTTTGGTATCAGCGTAAAAATCTTCGTGTCAATAACGTCGTTTTTCGCTGGCAACTTGCCATAAGATGTTTGTGTCGTTTGCTCCCGTACCGTAGTATTACTGTATGCGATTTACTCCCTTTTGTGCATAAGATAATGGTAGTTTGCAGCCAAAACTGTGTATAGTGAATTTTGGCCGCGAGGTTTGTTATGTAAGTAAGATTGTTATGCGAATTTAGTAATGGTATATAGGCCACAGACAGAAAACTGCACCTGCTTCTCTGAATATCTATGAAATCGAGGCCTGCAGCCGTGGTGTTGCTGCGCCCCGAATCAATTTCGAATTGATTCATAGAATCTCGTGCAGTTTACGTTATGTGGGCCATCTCGGACGTGAACCTTCGGACTCCATGTTTTTCTTACTTATTTATTTATTAAAACTTTATGCACAAGTAAAAAGCTCTCATACAATCCATTCTTCTTTCGTAACGAATCGTTTCGTTTGTTAGAAAAAATATTACATATCTTATGAAACTGGTGGAGATAAATTAAAATTAATAAAAAAACAGCAATTGAAACACAGTTACTTATCAGTTTTCAAAATGATAACACAGACAATTGCTTTGTTTGCTTTAAGTACTTCCTAAACGCCTATAGCATTTGAGCCCTTCCTAATTCCGACTTGAAAGGTTAAGTAAAAAGATGTAAGTAATAAAAAAGATGTCATAAAACAATTAAATAAAAAGGTAGGTGCAATCAACAAGTCATAATAGGAACAAATATCCCACAATGGGTATCTAGTACAAGGCTATTTGGAAAGCCGAAAAACTATAACACCAATAGATATAATTACATAGTCGTTATGGGTTGTTAGAAGCCTAAAAATCTGACAACCCTTCCTTGGTTCAAAGTCAACATCAAATCATTTAATTTCAATCGGATGAAAATCTTGTTTGTGAATTCTCGTCTATAGATAATATGTATTTGGACAAGCGTAACTGTCTTCTAGATTAGTCCATCGTGACAAGCTTAACCCATGAATAGCTAGGTTATACAAACGTATAACCACCCATTTGTATAATAATATACCAAGTCGGAAGCCCATAAAATCTGACACCAGTACGGACACTAAACTCACACTGAGAAGATTATTATACATAGTTAACTTTTTTAAATTCCACCATTATATAAACACATTGTACCCTTGAAATGTAGGATAATAGTTATCGCTATATAAGTATTTTGTATTTCTTTTCCATTATTATTTCATTCAGTGTTACGTTGCGGTAAGTGGAAGACCTTAGCGGCATAGTTATGTATTCTGTTTATATATTTTTTCTTTTTTTAGTTTATAGTGTATTAGTGAATTTCTATTGAGATAAGGATATTATGTGAGGCATATCTGCTCTAGTGTTAACCAAAGTCTCCTTGATTGACACGGAGAAAAAAATTGCAGCATTTTTCCCTCGGAGATCGTTGTAAAGGGTCACTGTAAGTCAACGTTTCTGGTTTCGGGACTCTCAGCATGTTGCGTGATTTTTTGTTTATTGAATACCTTGTGAATTTTACACGAAAAATATTTACCTACCTAAGTTATTTAGAATTATATTTCCTACAATTTAGTCCTCATAGATTATTTTCCTAGAATCTAAATTTAACACCCTAATTAGGTACTCCTATTTGTTTCATATTTTAATCCCTTTTCTTATCTAATTTTACTGGGTCATCTAATTATTTTAAACAATGACCGCCACGCCACAAATAGTGCCCTCAGCGCCAAGCTACGAATTAATCCATTGAATTCGTCATGTAGTCGTGACGCTGGGCATATTTTAGCTTGTCCTTTATATATTGTAACTAACATTCTCTCTCTCTTTGCCCACAGATCGACAGCAGTCAATCACACACCGCTACACAACAAATGGATTAGCCTTATATTATAATATAAGCCAATCGTATTTAGCCTAAGAGTAACCATGTCGCACCACATAGTGACAGTATGTATGTTCTGTCTCCTTTGCGCGGCCCATTCCTGCGGGTCTCACATAGACATACAAAACGACGGCGTATTGACTTACGACGCCAACATGAACGATGTAGACCAACTAAATTTAGATATAGATGAAAAAAGAAAACCCCTATCTCGATTCAATCAGAAACTGCAAAAGCATAAACAAGGGAAGACGAAGAGGGAGGTCAAAGTGAACCCGAACCCTTATGTGAACCAAATATTTACATTGTACGGTGATAAGGAAAGTATGACAATGAATTTGACGGGGTTCAATAAGATGCTTGAGGAGTTGGACCTTCACAAGCTGGTGGAAGGCGGAGAGAGCATTGAAAGCCGGGTGTATATGTATGGACAGAAGACGAAAGACGAAGTTGTCAATGTAAGTATTTTGTTTTGTTTAAATTTGTGTGAAGTGCATGGTTGTACAGATTCACTTTGTAAATTCTTGCACGCGTAACATGACCACCTTGGAAACATTTCGATTGGTGTGAGCACGATAATATTAAGAATGAAAAGAAGAGAAGATTATACAGTGTATAATTTCAAGCATTATTTCTTCTATCATGAAATGTTTCAACCATCTGCCAATTTGTCGTTTCGTCTATCGACATACCCGTTTCTATGTTGATCGTGCTATGCTTAAGATTACTTACTAAATAAATCTCAGGCGTAATTCTGGAACAATCTTAGATTCTAGCCTTATCATTCTTAGTTCAAGATTCAAATAGAACATCTGCAATGCTATTTTGTCTGAATCACCCCGGTAAATGTAGGTGAAGTGAGTGTTAGTTGAACTGTCCTCACATACTAACGGTAGACATTGACAGTTCAGTTCACTCAAGTTTCCACGGGATGACTTTTCTTTAATACAATCCAAATTATATTTACAAGACCCTCGAAAGTGATATATGTATATTTCCTTCTTTCCAGTGTATGAACAGCTCCGATCTAATCACAACAGTGAACACACGATTAAAACCAGCCCACAACCACTCACACTCAGAGCATGATGATCACAATCACGAAACAGACACCATCATCACTGAGACAACATTACAAGCAATATGCCCTATACTCCTGTACCAAAAACTAGCTAACACCTCCATAGAACGCACTGGATGCGTCAAAGAGACCAGTATAGCGAGGACAGATGATCCACATAACTCACCGCAACATATACCACAACATATAGCCCAACATGTACCAGAAGAAATGGCGTACACGAAAAATATGTACGCCGTTTGGTTATACTCATCCTTGTGTATACTGGCCATCAGTGCCTGCGGTCTACTAGGAGTCGCAGTCATTCCTATCATGCATAAGACTTATTATAACCACCTACTGCAGTTCCTAGTCGCTTTAGCGGTTGGTACGCTATGTGGGGATGCTTTACTGCATTTAATGCCTCACGCTATGAGTCCTATCCACGACCATGGTCACAGTCACGGTCAACAAACAGAGGTAGAACTACGTGCAGCTCACAACGATGGCATGTGGAAAGGACTTGCAGCTATGCTGGGAGTAGTATTCTTCTATTTCACGGAGAAGGGTTTAACGGTAGTCGTTGAGTGGAGAAAACGTCGCCAGAAGCTCGAAGAAGACAAACTCCCTACCAGAGTCCGTGTACTCAAAGACGAGACTGTCATGGGCTGTTCCGGGGGCTCAAAAACGGCGAACGCGAACTCCACATCAAATTCTCTAATGAAAATCTTCAAACGAGACGAGAAAGGGGATCCTACTACAAAGACCTGCAAGCATAAGTATTCCGAATACCCTTACTGTTATGACGAAATTGATACTGATACCCATGATGATCACCACTTGCGAGATGGTATACCATCAAGCCCGAAGCATGGGAAGAAGCACAATAACTCTGTGAGTGTGGTGTCTTCGAATGCCCTCAATGCTGAGGGTAAGGAGGAGCCTACAGCCAAGGACTGGCTGCTGAAGGCCGAGTCCCAGCCAGCGGTTGTGGAGATGAATAATATTAAACATAAAGAGGATGGAGCCAAAGATCTGAAGGATGGTGATAGTTATACTGTAATTTTGAGGTTAGTATGTTTTGTTTTTTTATGTGTTATTCAGTTGCATGCTTATAGAAAGGAAGCCGGCCCCAAAATAAATAGTAGGCTAGCCTATTCCCTACTTCGTAAGGGCCATTAAAATTAAAGGAAAAACGAAAGTCTTCATATAATCAAACACTACCATAAACTGGATTCGCTTCCTGATTCTTTTAATTAAGTACTTTAACGTCACTTAAAGAAACTATTGCCATCCACGCAGATTATGATTTTTAAAGTAATGTAGACCTACATATATTTGGAACTGTAGCGACATCTATCTCGCCACATTCGAACTAATGACTGATATCCTACATCGCGGTGTTAAAGTTATCTGCGCAATTTGAACGTATACAAGTTCCCGACAACAATCGTCGGACAGTAGTAGACACAACACCCGTTTGATCGGAGGATCCTCACTTTACCATGGGGGATGACGAACTTTACACCCTGTTCCTCATGCTTTTGGTGAAAACCACGATCTTACTAATCTTTTCCCGTACCCTGCAGGGAGCACTCGCGTGCCCACCACGGGCACTCGCACGCGCACGGTCACGTGCACGCGCCGCCGTCATCCATCGCGTCCGTCGCGTGGATGGTCATCATGGGGGATGGACTGCACAACTTTACCGACGGCATGGCTATAGGTAAGTTTGAGCCGATCTGACTGGCCTGTTGGACCAGCAGTCAGTGGCCCTGACTGCTGGACCAACAGGTTCGATTCCCACCCAGGACTGGTGGTGATTTTAATTATTATAACTCAGAAAAGCCATATGGCAATAAAACAAAACACAAAATACAACACCACACTATTACAAAACAAAATATGATTATATTTTGTTCAAAATAGTTACACCCTGAGGATGAACTGCAGATTCCAAAAAAAAACAAGAAAATTTGAATTTCGCGGGTACCCTGGCACATCTACCTTAAGATTACTTTTTCAAAGACCCTTTCAGACACTAATCTTAACATGGTAATCTATCGTCCAGGTGCCGCCTTCGCTTCAAGCATAGCGGGCGGTTTCTCCACAGCCATCGCAGTTTTGTGCCACGAACTACCCCATGAATTGGGTAAGTTTTTTTTATTAATATTATTGATAGGCACGCGTTGGTTTCTATCTCACCTTATGGTAAGCGATGATGGAGCACGCTTGCCTAGAAGTAACCTATTCACTCTTGACTTAAAGACCCCTAGGTTGTAGCTATCAGGAAACACCGACTCCGGCAGGGAATTCTACTCCTTAGCTGTACGCACAATGAATGTGTTCCCAAACCGTTTAGTACGTATGGGTGGGATGCTCACCAAGTTAAAAACAATATCTATTCGTATTTTTTATTGAAGTAAAACTTCTATGATTTGACTTAAGGAGTAAGCTGGTGAATGCGTGACTAGAGCGTTACGAAAAGCGTGATCGGGCGTGGCGAACGGAAGTTGAGTTAGTGAAGATAGAAAGAAAGAGCGATAGTTATGTTTCGTATACTACTAAGTAAGGGCAAGAGAGAGAGGTGCGAGCACACCTTTTCTTTTTCTTTTCTTCTCTTTCTCTCAAAGTCAGTTACGTTTCGCATATCTAAGACACAGTGCGGGCCTGCGGTCTGTATCACGCTTAGGAGCAAAAGAGAGCTATGCGCGCGCACGTTTTCTTTAAAGAAGTTTTCTTTTAGTCTAGCTGCTACGTGGGACTTAAACATATTTGGTAAAATGTAGTTGTACTATTGGTAAATCTATTTAATTAATTGCTGACATGTAAATCGCTGGGTAATAGGCAAGCAATAAAATTTCATGACACAGTATTAAAACATGCACCCTGTAAGGGCACTGCAAATCTGTTGCATACAAAATTATTAAATAACGTTGTATTATATCTATTCTAATTAACATTATTATTACAATTTATTAAAGTATGCTAAACAATAGTCAATAAACCAATACTTACTCGTACGTACATCTTGTTTAAAATTTAATTAAATAATTGCCAATTCATTCGTTGATTTAATTTAAATAATCAAATGGGAAAATAGTAGTAGTATCTCTGACTAACTCTTCGAGATTACAAGCGTGACGTTGTAGTGTGAACGGCGCATTGCCAAATCATAGGTCTCGAGTTCGAACCCAAGGCACGCATCGTTGACTTTTTGGATTCATGTGCGTATTGTAGAACTATCACTTGCTTCAAAAACGGTGAAAGAAAACATCGTGAGGAAACCGGCATGCCTGAGAGGTATTTCTCGACGGCATGTGATGCCAAGTCAGAGGCTCATGGGTGGCATTAAAACTCTGACAACCTGTCAGGTTAGTCACTATACACGATAAGAAGTACATATTGTGAGCCTTGTGCCAAATTAATACGTTTTCTCTATTATATAAACATAAGAATAAAAATTCTAAAAAGTTACTTTTATTACATCTATGTATTACGGTCTAGTCCCATAAATATTGTTTAGTAAAGTAGTTCAGTGGTACAGTACGTTCGCATGTCAAATTTATTGTCAATGTCACATTACTGTTGTAAGTACCGGTTTTTCGAGAAATACCGGTTTTGTGCAAAAACCATTGTTTTGTATTGAACTAGCGACCCGCTACAGCGCACGGGTGCAAACAATTTTTATTTTATTAGTGGTGGATTTTGCTTAAAAAAATATTAAGAATAAATGCTGTAGAAATGCGCTCCTTGCGAAGTATGTGTGGTGTAACAATGAATGACAAATTGAGGAATGATCTGATAAAGCAACGTTGTGGTTTAAAAGAAGATGTAGTAACAAAAATAGAAAAGAGTATGCTTAGATGGTTTGCTCACGTTGAAAGGATGAATGAAAGGCGACTAACGAAAGGTATTTACAAGGCAGATGTAAGTGGGAACGCCGGGAGGGGACGCCCTAGAAATACATAGACTTAATTGGTGTGGTTTTTCAGAAAGGTCATGTCATGCTCCGCAGCGGAACCACTTTGACTAAATTATGTACAAATTACAGGGTAAAATGTAGATAATGTCTATATTTTTGTAGCTTAATATAAAAAATTGTATACTTTTAGTTTTTTGGAAAATATCAATTCAAAGTTTTCATGCTACAGAGCAGCAGGTTCTCCAGCAGGACCACTTTAAAATAACGCTTATTTCACGCTGATTATGCAACGGTCATAATAGAAACAATTGTATATTTATTGTATAAATAAATAAATAAATAAATATTCCACAACTTTTTCACACAACGCCATCTAGCCCCAAGCTAAGCTAACAGCTTGTGTTATGGGTACTAAACAGCTGATAAACATACTTATATACTTCTAAATACATACATATTATAGATAAATTACACCCAGACACAGAACAAATGATCATGCTCATCACACAAACATTTGTCCTGGGTGGGAATCGAACCCACGACCTTCGGCATAGCAGTCAGGGTCACTAACTACTCGACCAACAGGCCAGTCAAAATCAAGATAACATCTTCAATTTTTGATTTATCCTTCCAGCATTCCTGCTTCTACAAGCCACTTGTTTTTAATGCTATTTTAAATCGAGTATAGTATTTACAGTATAAAATAATGCCCTAATCTCATAACTGACTGACCTGTTGGTCTAGTAGTTAGTGCCCCTGACTGCTATACCAGAGGTCGTGGGTTCGATTTCCACCCAGGACAAATGTTTGTGTGATGAGCACGATCATTTGTTCTGTACTTAGTACCCATAACACAAGCTGCTTAGCTTGGGACTAGATGGCATTGTGAAAAAGTTGCGGAATATTTATTTATTGTTCATAACTCATCCTTAACAATTTTCCTTTACAGGTGATTTTGCAGTACTCTTAAAAGCAGGCATGTCTGTGAAGAGGGCAGTGTGCTACAACATCCTGTCTTCAGGCCTCTGTCTTCTAGGCATGGTGTGCGGAGTCCTGGCTGGCCACGCGCCCTCCGCCACTCGCTGGCTCTTCGCGGCCGCTGCCGGCATGTTCCTGTACATCGCACTAGTTGATATGGTATGAAATATGTAACAACTATCCTTCATTTTGATGTCGGGTAAAAAATCTTCATGAATGTCTGTCAGAGGGGTCTGTCAGACTCTTATTGACTAAAAACTACTTCGGGGTTCCATCTCAGGCCTGCGCTGGAGTTCTACTTCCGCAAACCCCAACTGAGCTATCCTTTTTTTTTTTTGTTTTGGGGTGAAAAACCCTCATTCTCAGCCCTGATGTCTGACAGACTCCTGTGGCGAGCGAAGGGGTCTGTCAGACTCTTACTGAGTAAAAACTACTTCGGTTTTTCACTTTCCTTGCGCTGGAGTTCTACTTCCGCAACCCCAACTAAACTATTGGTGATCGGGATTACGCGATTTTCAATTCAAATCTGCGGTGCACAAAAGGGATGTTAAGTTTAACGTGTGAATCTGTATGTCTGTCTGTGGCGTCGTAGCTCTGAAACGAATAGACCGATAATGATGCGATTTTACTGCTTTGAAAGTTGATGTGTTTTGATCGGACGTTGTGAACAGATGACGATGCTAGCACCTGTGCTTAACCCTTCGGGGATTATAGGCGTAATGATTATTGTACAAATAAACTGACATAAATATTTCAATTCTCTTTCGCAGATGCCAGAACTAAGCACATCTCACAGCAAGGAGGGTACACTCTGCCAGTGCATCCTGCAGCTGATGGGACTTGCCACTGGCATTGGCATAATGCTGGTGATTGCCCTCTACGAAGAGGACCTCAAGACTCTGTTCGGTTAATGTTTAAAGTGACCCCAAACATCTGTGCAAAATATTGAAAATCTGTGCAAAATATTCGAAATCTGTGCGAAATATTGAAAATCAGTGCAAAATATTCGAAATCTGTGCGAAATATTGAAAATCTGTGCAAAATATTCAAAATCTGTGCAAAATATTAGAATTCTGAGCAAAATGTGACCAGTGCAAAAACAAACAACGGTGGAACCAGTGTGAAGTGCCAATTGGACTCGGCTTGATTTACAAGTGTTAGTGGCTTTAAGCAAAACTATGTTTATGGTCCGTGACCATAGTGTACAGATTTAGTGGATGTGTAAGTAAATAAAAAAAAAACAAAATTGTGGGTTTTTGAAATAATGTCATTGATTGTAGATAGATCTCGAATACTACTTACATTTTTAATTTTAACCATTTTTGGTGCTATTTTTGTCACCTGTTTTATTTTTTTCAAAGTAGAATTTTGAGATTGATCCACATAACACTTATGTATTAGGTACTTAATTTTGAAACCTCTAGTACAATTTTAATTACACACTGTATTCATAAAAAATAATTTAATCTTTGATTTTCAATCTTTTTGTTTTCAAATCAAATAAAAAATTTCGGTGTTTACTTAAACTCTTTGTTTCAAGAGTAATTAATTTGAATTTGATGGTACTTATGTATAATGTAAATAAAATAAAATAAAAAATAAATTGTGATAATGTTACTTCGAAAACTTAACGCATTACTTTTACTCGAATATTATTTACTGTGAACTAATGTAAAAACCCTGCAATGACTATAATGTGTAAGAATGAAATAAATGTATATTTTAAAATGGCTTTTTTCAAACGACATTCTTTGTCAAAATGTTAGTATTTAAATATAACTCTCAGTAAATGGCTACCTACCTATTATACACTTAGCACCGAATTATTAATCATCATATATAACTTGCGGCGAGCAGTTTCAGTGTCAAAGTATTTTAAACTTTATCGTCATTATTTTATAAAACATAGTATCGATTGAGAAAATTGAAAAGGTCGCGTGGCCGCCTGTGGTATTTATTTATTAAGTATGTATTTTTTTTTTTTTTTTATTAAGTATCGGTCACTAATTACCAGTCACCCTACATAATAAAGATAAGGTTAAAAATTATTTGACACCGAAACTGCTCGCCGCTTCGCTGCCATTCCGGTTTGACTCGGCCCTAAGGAATAAAAATGGCAGTTTTACAGCCTTGGTATAGACAATATGCCAAACCGTCATATTTATTCTTCAGATAAAAGTTACCTGACTATCCAAATATTTGCGGTTAGTCTGATCATTTCTAGATTTATTTGGCCTGTACACCGCACTTCATCCAATTCTGTACAGCCGTTTTGGCGTAATTGAGTGACATACAACCAACTTTTTTTTTCTTTTTGTATTGTATCAATGAGTGCGATGTAACAAGGGTGTGGCAAAATAGGCTTGCCTTTTAAACATAACTGTTAAAATCTAGAAATAATATAGACACATCTGCCTAACGCTTTAGAAATACAAGGCCTGATGATAAGTTAATTTCAATTTATAAATGCAAAGAAATATTCTAACTTTCTCAATAAAGTTCTTACGAAACAATTATGAGTTAGCTGAAAGTCTTAGAAGCATTTAAAAATCATGTCAATAACCTCCTCCTTTTTAGAAGTCGGTTAAAGTGTCAATTTTTATAATTCATTTCTATGACATGATGTTATCACTCATATCCATAATGCGAAAAACACTGTGTCTTTGACCGATTTTGTAAATGATTAGACAAAATGTGATTTGTACTTAAAAAGCTCAAAAAATCTTTGAACTATGAGAGAAAACGGCTTATCATACAAACTAATAGAAGCTGAAAAGCTTATTAAGAAACCGCTGTTATTATAATAAAAATGAAAATTGACTGGAATTTAGTTTTTCTCAAATATTTCTATTGCTTCATAGTTTACATTTACAATGTTCACAAACTTATTTGGTTTGATAGTGGCATATAATACTAGTTGAAATTTATTTCATCAATATCTGCCTTATACCTGGCTTCCAGACTAACCTGATTCAGCTGAATACCAAATACGAGCGTATTTGCAAGGTCTATCTATACGACGGCTGTGGAGGTCAGTTATCCAGTTGCTCCATGTAAAACACTGGTATTCAGCCCTATCTATTCCATAAGTCTGTTAAGCTCTGGGTGTTAGACTTTCAGGCTAAAATTAATTAGCCGTAACTACTGTCAAAGGTCTACAAATAGCAGCCGGGACCCAGGCAGGCTTAAAAGACTTGTATAATAGATAGAGTTGAATACCAGTGTTAAGCCCTGGGTGTTAGACTTTCAGGCTAAAATTAATTAGCCGTAACTACTGTCAAAGGTCTACAAATAGCAGCCGGGACCCAGGCAGGCTTAACAGACTTGTGTAATAGATACCAGTATACCAGTGTTTTGCATTGAACAACTACCTATCTGACCTCCACAGCCTAAATATAGGTAGACCTTGCAAATACTGGGTTTTACACTTCCAGGCTAAGATTACTTATCGTCGCCTTAGAGTGAAAACCTCGTAAGTGTAAAAGAAGTAACTTTTCAGTAGGAAGAAAAAACTGCGCGTCTAACTGACAGATGCGAGTATTTACGAGGTTCTCGTTTACTGCCAGAGATGGCGCTGAGTATCAAATGAACAAATTAGTCACATCAGGAGGTGCTTTGCGAGGTTTTCTTCCTAGGAACGCAATAAAATAAATTTGAGCAAAAATGCATTCCCAAGGTTTTCACTCTTAAGGCGACGTTATAATAACTGTCAAAGGTCTACAAATAGCATCCGGGACCAATGGCTTAACAAACTAGTGTAATAGATAAGATGTATAGGTCCACAGATCGACTTCCCTACTCTGCTTGGCACAGTTAGTACACAGCAAAGAAAGCGACAAGATCTTTGAGTTTGCTTACTACCCTACTACCCTTGCATTGCTATTACAATTTATGTGGTACTTATTCATCTGTGATTAGTAAAACATGCAGATTTGCGAGAAATATAATAACATCATTTCCACCTCATTTGTGACGACAAATAAGTTGGAAATGATGTTATTATATTTTAGCCTATGAGCTCTTCCGGAATAAGGCAGATTATGATGTAATATTTTAAAGACTTTGTGGCTAACTTCTGTAGTTAAGCAGCACGAGAGTTTTAATTGTTACCGGCGAAACCCAACTTAAGGCCAAACTAGTTTGTCCCAGGCCAAATCCGTCCTACAGAACCGGTATCAGCTGTTACCAGTCAACCTCAGGCCAAACTTGTTTGTCTAAAGCCAATCCCATGAAACATTACCAGTTTCATACTAACTATAGCCATAGAAATTTAACTATATACCGGGAATGAAAGTGAATTTCGTAGTATGTGACAGTTCCAATCTAATCTATTATATTGGGTGCTGCAACACCCTGTTACGGGTAGGGCCTGTAAACCGGTTTGGCCTAAGACGAACTAGTTTGGCCTGACAACGGGTTTGGCCTAAAAAATAGCCTCTATCAAAGTTAGTCCAGTTTACCTTCCAAAAGCTAATGTTTATCTAGCCATGTGTAAATAAATAAAATAGAACGTAACTGAATCTTCCTATTATATATGCTTTAATTAGCTGTCAGAGTTACAACCATACTTGAGTGAATGTCGTATATACCTGTGAGAGTTAAAGAGAAATTCCCAATGATTGCGATGTTTATACCATTTACATAATGCCTTTCATTTGATTATTTTATGTGCAGCACTTGGCTCAAGTTCCTTTAGCAAATGGGCATTTCCTTTACGTTAAACAATATGCACTTGATTTTGATTCCTCAATCAAATTGGGTACCAGAGTACCCACTAGACAACTGATTAACATACTTATAATATATTTCCCAGACATAGAACAATTAATGATCCTGCTCATCACACATACATATGTTTTCGAACCCATGACTTCCGGCATAGCAGTCATAGCTACTAGCCACTAGACCAACAGGCCAATCATGGCTGGACTCTTAATTGTTATTATTATTATTATTAATTCGGACTGGCCTGTTGGTCTAGTAGTTAGTGACCCCGACTGCTATGCCGGAGGTCGTGGGTTCGATTCCCACCCAGGACAAATGTTTGTGTGTTGTGCACGATAATTTGTTCTGTGTCTGGACCCTAGGTGTAATTTATCTAAATTATGTAAGTATGTATTTAGAAATATATAAGTATGTTTATCAGCTGTATAACACAAGCTCTCAAGCTTCCCTTGGGACTAAAATGGCGTTGTGTGAAAAGTTGTGGAATATTTATTTATTTATTTATGGCTGTATGTAAGTCTAAACATCTGATACAGGCAGAATTTCTACACTAAACTCTAATAAAAACTAAGTAAAGAATAATTTAAGTATGGTTGTAACATGGTTTTCAATAAAAAAAACTGTAGATTTTGTAACATCAAAACATTTTCTATGTAACAATAATAATAGTCGAGAAAGAGAGAGAAAAGTGATTCTTACTGTAATGTCTTGCGCAGGCGCAGCAGGACGGTAGAGAATTTCTATTTTAATTTCATACTTATATCATTGAAATACGGTGCTTATTTCAATGCCCAGTGATTGACCTCGGAGCATTGCAGCGCCAATTTAAATTTGTCAATTGAATTTATTAGTTAGGTTATCGAAATAAGGTGCATATTTCAATGTCCGCGTGATTTACTTCGGAGCATTGCAGAGCTAATTTCTCTGGGAGCATCGAGGATCACCGAGCGTTGAAATATATACCTTTTTGAGATTGGATAAGTGTTAAACTCAATTGATAGATTTACAATCCTCTGCCGTCCCGTTCGACTGTCGGCGTAGGCCATAAAGTACTCTTATTTTGAAATATACAACGAAATACATAAATAGCGATTCGCCTGTTGACGTGCGCATACCATTTTGTCACATAAATCTTCTAAAAAAAAAAAAACTCGTTGCTCAGTGTTGGTAACAAAACTCCTCTGAAACTGCTTCACCGATTCTTATGAAATTTTGTGTGTATATTCAGTTGGTCTAAGAATAAGACGTAATTCATTTTTTTTGGAAAAAGTAAAGGTGGAATGAAGTTTTTCGGGGTAGTTAGTCAGGTAGGTATTCAGAAATTGAGTGTGTTGAGTTGGATTGTCAAAATAAGAGTACCTACTTACTTAAAACAATAAGAAACACATTAGACACGACGATTTTCCTGTTTGTATTTTGTTCCTAAACTTGTACTTATAAATATTGTGAATAAGTGTTAATGTTCAACTGAAACCATTTTGTATCGCATACAAAATCAAGTCTACATGATTTTGTGTTTATGTAAATATTTCCTTGTAATAAAAACTAGTGTGTGTGTATTCGAGGCTGACCTTGAACTCCACAGTCATGTGTAGATGTCAAACTAAAAATGTTCCCAGTACGCCACACGTCACGACTACTTGACACCACGCTCGCCCCCTGTCACATGGGGCGTGTCTTCTATGTACTGTGTACCAGCTACCCCAATATGTCAAATTTCTTTGTTAGTTTTTCAACTTTATAGCAAACAGCATAGGGTTCATGTTCAATTGGAATAATTTTACAGTTTGGGGAGTAGCTTAATGTGCTGGCATTTGTACAGACGCCAGCACATCAAGTTACCCCAATGTGTCATATTTTCCCAATTGAATATGAACCTTATTCTGTTTGACATAAAATTGAAAACGATCAAAGAAATTTGACACACTGGGGTAACTTGACGTGCTGGCGTCTGTACATATAGAAGGCACGACCCGAGGTGTACATTTACACCTCTGCTTAACAATAAGACCTATGCAGGCGTAATGTTATTTTAGTTCCAAATGTTACTATTTCACAAATAAGTTGTTTCCGAATACACTTGTTTTGCTTTTCATACAACTTTTCTATCGAATACGAAAAGTGAACAACGAACTCTGAAAAAAAAAACATAATTATTATTACTATAAGATGCGTAAATTTATAAAAAAAGGAAACCCCCTGTATAATGCATTTTATTTTTTATTAAAAAAACTGGTTAAGTTTGTTAATTTACTCAATTATGTTGCTTTTTTTTTGTTAATACAATGCTGTGCTGTTGGTAAATTTTATTGTAATGTCGAGTGTCGATAAATATCAATATCGTACCACACTATCGACGTTTATATGCCTCGATAGTGACGTAATCGTTGAGGCTAACTTATTTCAAAAGATTATTGACCAATGAATGTGTGGAGTGATACATTTACTTTTATAATATTTGTTCATGCATATTAGCTTTATTTTTGATGCCTCGAGTTGTTACATGTATAATTTCAACTGTCTAATACTAACTGTATAATAAAAATGTCTTGTTTTATACTTCAATAATGTTACTATAGTTATGTGATATCGACGGTTGCAAGGCTAATTGATCTAAGCGACATTTTGTAAAACTTGCAGGAGGACGGTTTAAAGTTTTTATTTTGGAAAAAAAAATCATAGAAAATCAACTACTTGATAGACTTTTATTTATTTAATACAGTATATCCCTAATTAAATAAGGAAGTTTTTCCAATTATTACTGATGATAAACGTGTATTATTTTAGAAATTTTGTGTCGGTTAGCCCAAAATGCATCAAATTTGTTTATTTTTTGAGAAAAGCAAAATGATTCAAATGACTGCCGTAAATAAAGAGCTGAAGGTGAACTGGCTCAAGCATCAACTTAGAATCAAATAATATGAGACCAAATGAATTTAGCACCAAATCAACTGACAGTTAAATACGCACAATGAACCTAAGCAACATGATGGTGTTGCACCACAGTGAAGTAGTTTGATGCAGGTGCCCATTTTTGGTAGTTAAGTAGTAAATATTGATGCTTAGGCCATCACTATTCAGCAACGTCTATAAGATATTTTTAAGGTGGGTATGCCACTTAATATAGTTTTAGACAGTGTCTTGTAATATTTTTTACATTTTCGTGTAGTGAAATCATTCAAAATATTGATCTAATGTGTCTTGGAACAAGGTATTATAAAGAAAAAAGAAGACGCTGAATGGTTCAACAGACATATTTAAATATTAACTGATATAGTTTAATGCATTTTTTTTATTAACAAGAGCAACATGAACACTCCAAAGATCTATATCGCGCATTTATTGTAGAAAAGAAAACAATAAAAAAAAATTGTCATAGGTCACAATTTTATTCAGTGTGTCATTAACTTAGTCAAACCAATGACATACATTAATAACAGAATAAATGTAATCCATAATTTATAACCATCATGTTCACTAAACAATTCAATATTTATAAGCACTGCTATTTTTATTTTTGAGGGATTTTATAACTCTGTGGATATCAAAGGCGTAACAGGATTTACTTATAATAAAAAGATTAACAACTACTACTTTTTTTTATCATAGCGATTTACAACTTTCTTGAAAAAGTAACCAAAAGTGTTGGAAAAAGGTACTAGTTTGTGCATTATACATGGATTAACCCGTTTGACTATGTGGACCACAAAACAATAAAAAAACCAGATGTGCAAAATATATAAATAAAATTTAGGATACACCCAGAACCGGTTTGATGGGCACCAGTGTATATTCCGTGACTTCCAAGATTTTATAATAAATTGCCCTGTTGTATTACAGACATTGACCACTTGCACATATTTAAGGTGTACTACAGTGCAGTGTGAAAGAATATCTAAAAGGGAATTCTTATGGCCAATAACATCTGTGCGTTTCCTTCGGATTCCTTCACATAGATTATTACTAGTATTTGGAGTGTGCTATCTAACTGGAAGCAAAAAAATATTAATTTAAAATGATTGATCTATAGTGTTATCTAATTGAAGGAACTGTATAAATTCAAGTTCTTCTAACTTATCAGGCAGACGTGTTGCTGGGTAGTTTGTTCTGCCACTTCTTACCAGCAAAAACACTAGGAAGTGGCAAAAGGAGTGGATGGATGGTTTTGGATGACTGTCTGATTTTATCAATGACTTTTGATTTGATCGATTTTGAAACTCATAATTAATCATTATCTAGGTTTTTTTTTTATTTTATTTGTATCTCACTATTTACTCTGACATTTAAATTATTGACTACTGGATACCCCTTGACTTGAAATAAAATGGTTACAAGATTTAATAATTTTGTAATATTTATTGTTAATCAGCATGGTACTAGGTTGCAATATATTATTAAGTGTAAATGTTTGCATGTGACGGCACTGCAAGTAGGATTTTGTCTGTATTATCATCTATAACCCTACTCTTGTTGGCAAAGAAATAAATAATTAAAACGATCTTATTTGATTTGAAAAGGGTTCAAACGACGAGGTTTATTCAATGAAGTTGACTGCAAAATAGGCCAAACGACAACACCACAACTTAGGCGAAAAAGCCAAATGCCTTAATCGACACACGTTATAAAAGTTCGAAAATTCAAAAGAGCTTAAGTCATCGTGTCCTCAAATTTGCCTTATTTTGCGTCGTATAGATCAATGAGCTTAAAAATGAGGCCTATTTTGCTGGGGGTGCTAAGCGCCAAAAAAGTGGTTAAAAAAAATTTAAACCTGGCTCAAAAGATGGAGAAAAATCTGCTGATTCCAAATATGTATATAACTCAATATCGCAAAAAATGTCGCTTAGACCAATTAGCCTTACAACCGTCGATATATTAAACTAAACATATTTCAACGGTACCCATAAATATGTCTAACCTGTTAATCAAAGTTTAAACTGTTTAGCTCTTTTGAATTTTGGACCCTGTTTCGATAACGCTAAAGTTTATTATACAAAAATCTGACGTCAAACTGGAGTCTAAGTTGTCAATTAATAACTTTACCGTGCTCGGAATAAAGTTCAAAATACAAAAAAAAGGCTTGAAGGTTTGGACTATAGATACAAAATTGTTTTTTTTTAATCCCTTAGACACAATAACGTTACCAAATTTTTCACTGTTCATGAGCAAATATTTAAAAGTAAAATGAATTGAAAATAAAAATAATGACGGCGATGTATTTGTAAGTAATTAATTATTAAGTGATTTTTTATTTTATTGGTGTTTGCAAATCATGTTAGATGTTGAGTGTAAATGTCAGGGTGGACTGTCGCATACTGTCAGACAAAACTGTCAGGAAAGCTGAGTTTTCGCGGATTTAAGGAAAATGTGTAAAAATGTGATCGCTATGCGAGAGATGTGTGATAAAAATGAAAATTGGACATACTTTGCTATATATTGTAATAAAATATAATTCAAATTCATAATTTTTAAACGGTTTTTATTTTATTTACCCTACTACATCTATACTAATAATACATTCAATGCAAAGAAAGAAACAATCAAATCTTTTCTGATTTCTTTGCAATGAATAGGCTCCGAAACTACTGGACTGATTTTAAAAAATCTTTCACCGTTGCAAAGTAACACTATCCCCGGGTGAACTTTTTATCCCTGTATTCCCACGGGAACGGGAATTACACAGGTAAAACCGCATGAAGTCTACTAGTTAATGTTAAGATAGATACTATACGCGGTACACTCAGTGTAAAAACACGGAGTGGATTTGTATTAACGCGAGTGTCTGTAAATGTTCATAAGAATATTTAAAAAGACACTCTCGGTGTACCGCGTCTTATAGTGTCATAGACTTATCTTACTACATTTCAGTCTAATCCATCAAACGCAGATGAAAAATCAGTATTTCATATAGAGCGTCTGCCCACTATAAAGCAACTGTGGCTGAAAATGGATTGGTCACCATCAGGAATTGTAATTTCGGTCTGAAACGGTCTTTTGAGGAAAGAACCACACAGATATTAGTATATATATTTATCAGTAATCGTAAGCATGCAAGCAAGCACGCTAAGCTGTAGCATTTGCGACCACTGGATAAACGAGGCAGCTCCACTCCCACTTATCAATCAATCAATCAATAAGCCCTCTATCTTGAACTTTCTTCTGTTTTGTAGTATTAGTTTTCCTCTTTTAAAGGTTATCTCTAAGTTCAGTGTGCCTTTTGGCAAAGGCCTCCTCTAACATTTTCCATTGTGTTCTATCCCTGGCAACCCTTCTCCAGTGAGGGCCCGCTGTAAGCTTCAACTCATCTTCCCATCTCTTGAGTTGTCTTCCCTGTTTCCTTTTTCCATCTCTGGGATACCAGTCTGTCACAATTTTACTCCATTTTTCCTGTTCTCCATAACATGTCCCACTTATACTGAACTTCATAAAAAAATCGGCCATTTTCTGGAGCATCCCACAACAAGATGACCCAGGACCTAGGTTATTCAGCAATGTCAACATCACAGGTCGCCAAAATATAGAGACGACGAAAGCTGTGACCTTTTTTAAAGCAATTTTTATTGGTAATATCTGAATTCCTCTTTTCAGAGTATATCTCTGAAACCGGACGTCCAAGGTGAAAAATAATGAAAATTTGGTATCCCCCTTGTGTACCAACCCCCCGGGAAGCAATGTTCCCTATTTTGTGGATGACCTTTTGTTGACCCTGACCTTGATTTTGAGTTTTTCCAAGAATTTCATCCGAGTTCATTTCTGGTGAAACGTATTAAAAAAGAGCTTATTTCAGTGTATATCTCGAAAACGGGACGTCCTAGGTAAAAAATAATGAAATTTTGGTATCCCCCTTGAGTGACAACCCCCCGGGAAGTAAAGTTCCCTATTTTGTGGATGAACTTTTGTTGACCCTGACCTTAATTTTGACTTCTTTGAAGAATTTCTCACGTGTTCACTTCTGGTGAAGTACGTATTAAACAAAAGGGAATTACAGTGTATATCTCCGAAACGGGACGTCCTAGGTACAAAATAATGAAATTTTGGTATCCCCCTTGAGTGACAACCCCCCGGCAAGTAAAGTTCCCTATTTTGTGGATGACCTTTTGCTGACCCTGACCTTAATTTTGACTTCTTTGAAGGATTTCATTCGAGTTCATTTCTGGTGACACGTGTTAAACAAAAGTCAATTTCAGTGAATATAGCTGAAACCGGACGTCCTAGGTGAAAAATAATGAAATTTTGGTATCCCCCTTGAGTGACAACCACCCGGGCAATAAAGTTCCCTATTTTGTGGATGACCTTTTGTTGACCCTGTCCTTAATTTTCAGGTTTTTGAAGAATTTCTTTCGTGTTCACTTCTGGTGAAGTACGTATTAAACAAAAGGGAATTTCAGTGTATATCTCCGAAACGGGACGTCCTAGGTAAAAAATAATGAAATTTTGGTATCCCCCTTGAGTGACAGCCCC